>CM045460.1:5741154-6324101 GCA_024666655.1 Dascyllus trimaculatus | reverse complement strand
CTGACCTGTTTAGACCAGTATGGCAGCGCAGTATCTGTTTGAGTTTATTTCATCCATTAAGTTGGTGTTGGAAGTTGGCGATGAAGCATGCTAATGATATTCTGTTCATAACTTAGCGGCCACCAGCCAAATGATCTCTGCTAAAACTATGAGCAGGAATATGTGCCACTGCAAACTGAATCTGAATAATTTATATTTGAATTGGATTTGCTTAACTTTGAATCTCACAATTAGAATTTTAATTGTTTCGCTTGAATAAATGCATTCAAAAAATTAAATTTGAATCTTACCATTTGAAACTGAATCTATTAGACTGAAAATGAATTCTCTTGCTCTGTTTTTGATGCTCGCTGAAAGTCCCATTTTCTGTAGGTCAGTTTTCATGACCCATAATGGACTTGTTTGAATGTAGCCATGAGTTTGTCTTAGGTCTTCTTCCTTTATCTGAGTAAACAAATGTTTCCACAATTCAAATTAAATTTTCTACAACAATTGTTCAAGAGGAGCAACTCAATGATTCAAATCCAGTTTCTAGAGGCACATATTTCCACCAGTACAAAGCCTGGCTATTATGGCGTGTTCATTCAGATGGGTACAGTGGTTAGAGCTCCACAAACAATGTGGACCTTTGAGTTTAGATATATTGTTGCACATGATGTTCCCACAGGTGATCACTGTTAAACCAGGACCAGTTTCCTCGTTGAGTGAAACATCTTCTTGCATCAGTCTGGCTTTTAATCAAGACGACCTCAGTGATGTTTGCTCTTGAAGCTGCACATCTCCGAAAGGAATCAGAGGACCATCATCAGCCATCTTGGTAGTAAAGGTGCACAGGAAGTAGCCTTTTAAAATGGAAAGATTAATCAGTTTCTCTTGAAAGCTCCAACGATGGAACACAGAGAGCAGATTTCAGTCCACTCCTCAAATGTGATTCTCTGACCGAGCATCTGATACAACTGGTTTATACTTAAATGATAGGTTGGAGAAGGGGTTTTGGTCAACACTGAGCAAACGTTAGAGCAGAAGAGTCATTGGTGTCGCAGCTGGTAAAAGTGATTGTCTTGTGTGTTTTTAAAAACATACTCTTCACATGTATTTTAATTTGGAAAGAGGAGATTTTCCTTTGTCTTCAGGAACATCTGGGTGAATCTTAGATCGGCCTTTTGAAAGTCAACAGTGTGGGCATGTAAAGAACAGAAAATATAGTACCAAACAGTTATGGATGATCAGACACATTACCAACAGGGACCTGATTGCAACATATTGTTAACTGTTGGGGGGGATAAAAATGAATAATTAAACTTCACTACATACACAGGTCTGAACTCAGTTTTTGACAGTTGTGTGAGAATCATCGACAACTTTGGAAGCTGCAGGCAAATTTCGTGTTCTTTTATTCTATTTGTAGCTTAATTCCTGCTTAATTTCTCTAGTTTTGCCATCTCCCCTTGTAAGTTTTCCGCCTTTTTGATTGTGTGTGTCTCTTCCTGTTTTAGCCACCCGTTGGTTTGTTTACCTGCTTACATTCTGTTTCCTGCTCACCTGTCTCCTTCCTTGTGCTTCTGCGTCATGTGTCACTGTTCTTCAGTCTTCTGGATTCATTTGGTTTCCTTTAAATCATCATTCTGGAGCAGATTTGTTTGCTGCAGTCTTGCCTCCCTCCCAGCTTTGTTATCCACCCTATATGTAAGTTTAATTATAGCTATTCACGTTTAATTTATCTACCTGTCCACCATGTGTGTGTGTCTGATTTCAGATCCTCGACTTAACTAAACATAAACAGCAACTTACAGTAACAAAATATAGGAGCAGTAACACATGATGTAAGCTTGGTGGTGATATTGGGTGTGTCCTGACAAGCTTGTGCTCAGTGTATCCTGACATACAAACTGAAGTATTCTTCCACCAACACACATCATCCTCAGAATATGTTATCATGAATACATTTTCAGCTGTCTTAATTACACAAAACTGAGTATTATTCCTATATATATTTTTTCCATACAAAGTTGATCCTGGAATTGTTGCTAGATTTCTATTTTTTGCATTAGGCTCAGTTAGGTGTGGATTTAAGATAAGATAAGATAAGATAAGATAAGATAAGATAAGATAAGATAAGATAAGATAAGATAAGATAAGATAAGATAAGATAAGATAAGATAAGATAGGATAAGATAAGATAAGATAAGATAAGATAAGATAAGATAAGATAAGATAAGATAAGATAAGATAGGATAGGATAAGATAAGATAAGATAAGATAAGATAAGATAAGATAAGATAAGATAAGATAGGATAAGATAAGATAAGATAAGATAAGATAAGATAAGCCTTTATTAATCCCACAGTGGGGACATTCGCAAAGAAAAAAATGCAGTATTGCAGATTTGTAGTATTGCAGCTGTTTGGAGAGGTAGAAGCTGGGAATTTCAACCATCTTTATGCCATTTTAGTTTTGCTTTTTTGGTTGTATCTCAAGTGCAAATGAATTTTCCTCCAGTTTAAGCCACCGCAGGTGTTGTTAAGGCGTACGGCTGACACAGTTAGAAGAGAGACGTGTCCTATGCTTTATCTTGGCTGCTACTTTATAGGTTATTACGACAGTGAAACAGGATCACCAATCTGTAACAACATTTGTGTGTCTGTTTTCCTCCTTAACACAAATATGTGGATATAGTATGTTTTTTTTCACTCAATCAAACAACTCCATGACAGAAAGTCATGCAAATTCAAGAAAACACTTATTTGAAGTTTGATTGTGGCGGTCATGTTTAAAATGCATGTTAATTCGTCTTAATATATAAACACATGGAGAGGTAGAAACTGGACATTTCAACCACTTTATATCAGCCATCAGATCAAGCGTGTGCTGTACAGAGAACATACATTTTCTGACCTAATTAACCACCTATTTTTAAAACGGCTCTCTGTGACAGCTGACTGACATGTTTGTGTCATTTTTTTTAAATAATATTTTTTGGGCAGGGATTTTTGAAGCTTTATTGATAGACAGAGTGAAAGGGGGTAGAGAGGAGAGAGACATGCAGCAAAGGGTCGTGAGCTGGACTCGAACTCACAACCACTGCTGGTGACCTGCGCCCACATAGTAACACCTTAACTCAGTGAGCTACATGGCGGCCCTTGTGTCATCTTTTTAATCTGTTTAGCCTACCTTTATCTAGCTATCTTTCTGTTTGAGCCCATGAATAAGTTTCTCAGGAAGTGGTTTGCAGTATACGCATTGTCACGAAAGCAATTGATTTAATTGAACTAAACCCATATTTACCCAAATCATGGATAGTTAAGCCAAAGAATCAGATTTCCTTCTATAACTGTCATATATTAATCTTTCTCAGAGGGTATTAAATACTTCTCTGTTGTCTTGCTTTTCTAGCTAGCGTGCTGATGATCTGGTGACCCCTCAGATTCATACTGTGACCCTGGATGGGGCCTTGAGCTTCATGTTGGGAACCAGTGCATGTTAGTAAAAAATAAAATAAAATACAATTTGGTCAAACTTCGGATTTATTTTTAAAGCTTTGACATAAAGTTAAATGCTTTGTAATAATGCTCTTTATATAATGTGTTCTACAGACGCATACAGTCTGTGTGAAGCTCTCGTGATGTCTGCATGTTTCCAAACACAAAGAAGCAATCAGAGGGCGGGGAGGCACGGGGATGAAGATTTTTGCAGTCTAGCGACAGATGTGAAATAATATTACATAAATGTAATAATTTGTTTCACTATCACCCAGGTTAATTAGTTTGTGGAAATGGGTAACCTATTTCTCATTGGGTAATTTGTCACACACTGACGAGGTAGCCAATCAGTGACCCCGCTGCTGGTGGGATCATTTCTCCCAGAATGCTGTGCAGCGAGTGTGTCGCAGAAAATGTGAGCGCAAGCCAATGTTTACCTCCTATTTATTCCACACAAATAAATGAAATCAGTCAATAAACCATCCAAGGGTGAATATGGCTCTCTCTGTCCTGGATTATGAATGAGAGCTCATTAATTTTCCCGTGTGTGTGTGTGTGACAGAGAGAGAGACGGTCCATGTGTGTGCTTGCATGTTTGTGTGTGCATGTGTGCTTATTGTGTTTCCGTCCACATGTTTGTATTTGTGTGTGAGAACAGGACGGCAGAATGAAGCTATGTGCATTCATATTTATGAATATGAATCAGGCTGCCGTTTTAGAACTCAAAACAATCACATGCAGACGTCCACCTTTTTGCAATTATCTCAGCTAAACAACAGTAATAGTTTGACATTCTGGGAAATATGCTGATTTGATTTTTTGCAGAGAGCTGGATGACAAGATCAATGCAACTCTGGGCAGAAATGTGTGCTGCTAGAAACTGAAGCTGAATCATTTCTATGTGAATCTAAATTGCTCTACTTGAGTAATTGCATTAGTATAAAATGTAGTTTGAACTACAAAAATAATTGTGAACACATAAATAGACTGAACGCTTAACTTCTGGCTGACCACGAGACAAACTCCTGGCTAGGAACGACAAAATCTATAGACTTTCTAAAGGTGTAAAGGCTGAATCTGAACCACGAGAGCTGAAGTTGGATTTTGAAAACTGATAAGGAGCTACACAGAGAGCTGAACTTACCAGCGAGCATCAAATACAGTTTCAGTCAATTCAGTTTCAAGCGATCTCATTCGAATTCAATTTTTAAATACAATTATTCAAATTGAGCAAATCAAATTCAAATATAAGTGATTCACATTCAGCTGCAGGTGGCACTCACAGTACTTCTGCTCACACTTGTCCATTAACAATAAAGCGACCAGCTTAGCTTAAAGCTTAGAAACAGAGGGAAACCAGTGAGCCTAGCCTTCTCTGGGGGTAAAAATGTGCTATGAACACCACTAAAGCTTTTTAATTAATGATGTTTTATCTTGTTTAATTAACCTGGACAAAAACCCTCTTGCTATAACAAGACTCCAGGACGCTACTGTGCCTGGCCGTGAAATAGTCCATGACTTGTTGTTTGCACACTTAAGGTTTTTGTACAGAATAAAATTAGATGTAATTAGTAAGCTTTAGAGAAGCTGCCAGACCAGCTGTTTAGCCGATTTTCAGTCTTTACACTAAGCTCAGGTAAACATGAGGGGCAGTTCCTGAGGCTGGGCCATGGGTTCAGGCTGCTGCAGTGGGGATTTCACTTTTTCATTGCACCTTGCAAGGTAGTCAGGTTGGTCACTGTGACAAATAGAATAGACCAGTGGTGGAATGATGTTAAGTTCATTTACTCCTGAAGTACTGGTGTGCTCCATGATATACCACTTATTTTGACCTGTCATTCATAATGATAAATGAATGATATATACATTACATAGAAATTATTCATATTTATGAATTTGTACTCACATAATTTAGATTTTTTTCTTAAAAAGGATACTCAAACCAATTAATGGGCTATCAAAATAGCTGGCGATTAATTGAATTTTGACTGATGCCAATGCTTATAGATATACACCATGATGTTAAAAAACCCCCATCAGTTTACAGGGTATTCCATTACAGGCTTTTAAAGTTATTACAGACCTGTAGACATGTAAATTCAGTTTCTTTTTTTGGAGTGATATTGATATTTTTATGTATATCAAAAATATGGGAATGAAAAAGAAAACATTTGTTCTTTTTTTTAAACCAGTGTGTGAAGGCCAAACATGCAGAAAGCCCACTGGATTGAATTCAGGCCATCTGGCTGTTAGGTTTAAATGTTATATATGCAGAATCTATCTCTAAGCAGGAAAGGGAATGTTTTCTAAAAGTCCTCATGTAATAGTCCTTACATGATCTGGAGCTGACATTATTCTACCTGTCTGATTAAAACTACACATCATCAGTAATTAAAGTAGAGTACAAGTGTGCGTTTCCGGTGTCTGTCCTTAAATCAACCAGTGAGAAAAAGAGGGAAACTCAGGCCACACATCCCATCCGTATTTTCTCAGAATAACATGGTATCCTTTGGGTTTTAGGGCTCGAGGTACGTTGGTGGCTTCACATCCACATTATGAATCCAAATTCATGGGATCTTTAATTTTATTTGACAGGCCCTAGCCCAGCAGTGTCTTGGTGATTGTTATTCCAGATGGCGGAGAGAAAATTCCATTTGAAGGTTTTATTAATTTTCGTTAAAATGGAGAGGTTCGCCGATGCTGTCCCTGCCTTCCCGCTGACGAGGCTGACTGACATCTCGCTGCTCCCTCCATTTGTCATTGTTTGAAAAGGTCTTAATTGTATTACATGCAAATGAAGAGATTTGATTTTTGCCCATTATCTATTCATAAGAGAAAATGAACAGAACATTAGTGGGTCACCAAATGAGGGGAGGGAGGCGGGAGGGGGAGGAGGGGAGGAGGGGGTGAGAGACGGAGACAGTGATGATCAGTTAAACAGAGGGGACGATAACACAGAGTAAAAGAGGACTGGCAGCTTTAATGTCTCCTAAGTTTGGGTGTAGTGTAAGAATAAGCCTTCCACCCCCATGTTGGAACTGTGTCTATATGTGTGTATGTAATACTGTAGGTCAAGGCTCATAATTAACCTATGATGACTGAAACACAGCAATTACAGTCAGGCTCATGTGACAAATCAAAGTGACAGAAGCTGGAATACACGTCTCCTCCTTCCTGGTCAGCTTCAGACCGTCATTACGTGCCATATATATTCTAATCAAATGCACATCCTCGCATTGTTTTAATCAGATCTTATGGCACCATGCAAGTTTAGAGGAAAACAAATAAAAGCACATCTTCTGTGATTATTTTCATTGGAGCTACTTCCTATAGTCATTATGAAAACTGCAGATGGTGAGTCGGTGCGTTTTCTTGAAAAACTGGGACAAAGATTTAGGTAAAAAGAAGCTGTAGTGGAGTTTTTAATGCGGTGGGCAACAAAAATAAAGAGAAAATACAGAGAACCTGCAAATAAAGCCCATCGGTAAAATCTGCATACATGCCTGCATGGCTAAATATCTCTTTATATTGAGGGACAAACCCGCCCTCTCTAACATCAGGATGGGGAAGGAGGAGGCTGTGTCTAAAAATTGTCACTGCTTTCTGAAACTAACATCCACTTCATTTCTTCAGAAATTGTCCAGCTGTGCGAAGGCCAGGCCTAAATTTCTCTCGTAACCTCTCCACATCCGTCGCTTTTCATAAACAGCCATGAACTCCTCCGAGGAGCGCTCCATGCTAGTGAAAGAGAATGTTGTCCTGGGAAGGCTGCAACTGTGGAAAATACCAGTTTAATCTGTGTAAAGAAGACTGCTGAAGCTTCAGCTAAACTTTCGGAAGCACTTTTTTTTGTGGTTTTTGTTCCCATGTCCTACACTGGTGTCACGCTGAAAGACTCGATTCAGTTGTTTCCCTTGTTAACATGTCCATATGGTGCTTTTACATGACAAGATACATCATGGCTGAGCACTACAGTGTACTGATGACAGTCTCAAAAACACAGAATCAGACTTCCGTGTTTCACCAAAGGAAACAATCCTGTCGACTTGCAGGATGGAGCTTTCTGCATTATTATACTTCTTCAGAATCCGATTCTGGTTCAAGCATGTTTGGCCGTATTACTTCAATATTACAACTTGCTATGGTGTGATGCAAAGTAGCTTTACAGTGTTTGAGCAGAGTTGGAGGTGAGCTGGTGTGCTCGAGCTGCCATGAGTGGAGAGAGGCAAGGAACGGATCTAAGTTTTTTATTGGAGTTAAATGAGGTAAAGGTACAGATAGGTGACATATTAAAGGAAAACATTCTTGAAAATAATGTGTATGTTCATAAGCAACTATGGGATATTGTGGACCGTCATGTTAGACAGTGCTCTCCACTGCCATCATTAAAACACTAAATGAGAGAATATATTTTGGAAGAACGCTGTTCATCTCTCCAGTAGAGTTTCAGAGACTTAGAGAATCAATTCGACAGATGAGTTTGCTCTGAAAAACACCATGCATGTGGGTAAGGGCAGTTTAAAACACTGGAATGAATGCACAAAGAAATTGTTGAAAGACAAACTTGGACCCCAGAGGACTGTAAATCATTATCATCATAATACGTGACAACCAACCAACGTGCACGGAGAATAAAAGTGAATCTGTCAAAACAAACAACATGAATAAATCAGAAAATGAATGACTTTTTAACATGGAACATTTACTCCCTGGATTTAAGTTCATCTTAGATGTGAAAGAAATTAAAAATTAGGAGCAAAATGCAAACCAAATGAAAACGGGGCAGGCGTGGTCTTGCACAACCAGACACATCTCCAGAGTCCAACGCCTTACTAATACACTTAATTTAGTTTCTTCATTGTATTTGCCACCTGTCTGTATCCCTTAATAGTCAATATAGAGAACAGGAATGCTAATAGTAGCCAATAAATAGGAATGTGAGTATATATAGACTGTAATCCAACCTTCACAGTCAAAATCCATGCAAAGATTAAAACTATCCTCGTGTCTCTGCAAGCCTAACATAGTGTAGCTTATTCAGCTCCACTGTTGTCCAAAAATGGTTAAATTATTATTACTATCATTACTTTGCTGCACTGCAGGAAGTGTTTCTTTACTACTATGAACACACACTCCATCATCAAATCAGTCAAATCAATCCAGCCTACACCGTCCTGCTACAATAAATACTTACTGGATTGTAAAAATGCTTTTTCAAACAGTTTTAACCGTAATTCTTTGAACATTTTACTATAAATTTACTAAAAATATAAGAGTCCAAAACTGTAAATAGTATCCAAATCAAAAATCTGCATTTGTACAAATAGTAATTGTTTTTTTTTTTTTACAATGTGTGACATAAAATCAGCTAAAATATCTTTATTTTACAGATATCCACCATTTTATTGGATTTACACTTTCTGAATATTACAGCATTTCAGGGCTTTTAACATATTTTTACTGGCTCCCTTGCTGCCATATTTTCAGAATGTTTAAAGTGTGGAGCACCAAAAGACCCTGACTGAGATCAGATGTGGCATTTTAAAGAGTGAACGATTTGAAAGATTGCAATGGAATGAATGGACATCAGGCTGAGAGTCTCAAGCTGCAAAGGGGAGTAAGAATGCATTGAGTGTACTGGTGTTATAAAGAAACAGGAATTATGGAGAAACTCTGTGCGGGTAGCTGTGGACCTATAAAGGTGCTGGTCTGATGCTGAGGCCTGAGTGGAGGCAGAGGCCACAGTAGGTAAAGCAGAACACAGTGGAAGCCTGATGAAGAGGGACAGTGAAGTGTGTTGGTCAGGAATGAGCCTCTCTGCTACAAGACCCCTCCGAGCAGCAGGGGAGGGAGCCTGTTATTGAAAACTGCTGTTGGCCCATTGTTAAATTACAACTTAATTCCTCTTCCATCATCATAACCATTTGTTTTCCTTACAGGCTGGAGATAGGGGGGATGAGATCAGCCGCTACAGTGGAGGAGGAAGGAGCAGCCAGACTTTTTTCTCTCTGGCTCTGACTCTCGGCTGGTCTTTAGTGCTGTGAGTGTTTCGGTGGCCGTCGCATCATGACTTCACCTCACAGCTGATTCCTGCCATTGGTCATATCTGACACCTCGTCTGCACCACACCAAGGTCACTGCACTCAGCAACCTCCTTCCTTTTCTGCCTTTTTTTCCTGTAAGCTCCTGAATCTCTTTCCTATTCTTTTGTGTTCTCTCTACCTTCCTCCTTCGCTGTACTTTTCAGATTTCTTGAATTTTCAACATCCTTTTAAACCATACTACTGCAGTGACCATAGCCAGTTGGTGTAATTTGGTCCAACCTGAAATACTTTGAAAAACACTGGATGGATCGTCATTAAATTTGGTTCAGATATTAATAGTCCCCAAAGGATGACTTCTACAGATTTTTGTCCATTTCACTTAAATTAGCTTATAATTTCTTGCACAGACATTCTTGGTTTACCACACAGTCTTGATGACTTTTGTGATAGCTACTGGTGACTTTCCACTGGAGGAACTCAGCAGGAACAATGCCGTATTCAGCCCTTTCAGCTTTTCTGTTTCCATTACAGTCTAGGATCTGATAGCTTTGACCATGACGTTAACTCCAAATGCACCAAAGCAACAATAAATAGTAGTTATTGGACGTAACTCCAGATCTATGAGCACATAGAAAATAGAACAATGGAGGTTTCTTATGTTAGCCTGTATGGTGAATTTTCCATCGTTGACAGCGATGTTAGCGAGGACTGCTGCTTGACAAGGACATCGAGAGCACAGAAAAATGCCAAGTGTTGTCCCCTCGGAGTTTAACCAAACAGCATTCGTCTTTTCATGAGATTAACCAATCAGTGCCGAGACCTGTGTAGCAGCTTTTCAGGGTCTCTTGGAAGCACTTATTCTGGAATAAGCACTGTTTTCTCCCCGTAGAGGTCCTTGCAGTCAGAACATGCAAAAAGTGTAGGGCAACTCTAAAGAGAGATGCAAGATCCTGCAGTGGAAAACGTCTTTGGATTTTAGTGGAATACAAAAAACACAATACACTAAATAAATAACTAACAATAACAATGTGGATAGAAATCATTGAAAACTCCCCCGTCTATAACTTATCGAAGTACAGAAATTTAGAATAAAACAAAATACTACGTTCATATGCTACTCAGCTACCTTCGGACATATTTTGTTAGTGACTTTATTGATTAGAGGGGCCAAGTTCTTTAGCTATGGAGAAACATCCATGCATGCAATAATGTCACTGCTGTGGATGTCCTACTGTGAGACTGTGAAACAGGAAAATCTGCCTGGTAAAACATTTATTTTTTACTTTAGTTAAGAGATCAGACTTCTACTCAAAGTACAAATTTATCTCAAGGTTTTTGGGGCCACTCATGAAACATCAGGGCTTTCGTCTTGGACGTCAAGGCCTAACCTAACCTGCCACTAGATCACGTATCTTCACATCTTTTGTATTTATTTTACACTGACTCTGAGCACTCCTGTGGAATCTACATATCTGACCCATCCATTCAGACCCCTGACAGACACTGTAGTTAAACAAACAGAGCCTAGCCCATTCTCACATCAGAAACCCATTCAGTGCACCTCAGCCAATCCCTCTCCCTAACCCTCCTCCTCTCTCTAGCCGCCCTTGAGCTTTTCTATTACCGCATGGAAAGCACCTCGCAGCCCCTGACAAGCGCGGCGGATCGACACTAAATCAGAAATCAGTGCCAGCCGCAGATCTGAGCCACCATGAAGGTCACAGGCCCTACACTGCGTGTCGTCTCAATCTGGGGAGCAGACACAGCCGGGCTGATGTGTGACTCTGTGTATGTGTGTGTGTGTTAACAGGGGATACACCGAGAGGAGGAGGTTGTAGACGGGAGGAAGAAGGTTTGGATGGAGAGCAGGTCAACATTCATGCAAGAGTCACATGAAGGAAGAGGAGGAATGAGGAGAAGCAGGACATGAGAGTGTTCAACTCATACAGGAGCATTAAAGGAATGATTAGTTTTTTCTTTCAAGAATTATTCCTACAATGTATATAATTACAAGAGGAAACAGCTGGAAAAATATTAGTTTTCCTTGGCTAATAGAGGTTTGAACTCTCTCCTGATCTCGTGGGATTGTTACACACTGCCATCTAGTTGTGAGAAGGTGAATGACGCCCACATACTCCTCTGACCCTCCACTCCAAAATGTGTTGTAGTTGTTTTCATACTCCTCTCGGGTGTTTGAGCTTCACTGTGCAGAATGATGTATGTGCAGAGTTTGACACTAGAAGGTTTCTGAAGGTGGAAAGCTTCTCCGTGCCAACTTTAAATCTTACATGTGCATACCAGCCTCATTTTTCTTGACTGTTGCTGGAATTAAAAAGAATTTCTCATACAGGAGAAGGCTGTGGGGTTACTGTTTGTCATATGTTAACAGTCGCTGATGGAAACTTTGGTCATATCCCACTAGCTGCCCCTTTTTATTCCTAACAAGATCGTTGAATAGCTCTGGCTCAACACACACTGACTAACACTTGGTTTTTATCATCAAAACCAAATATCATTTCAGTTTATTAGGTTGAAACTTGTTTCTACCATGTTTACACCAGTTTGTAATTGATGGATCTTTTTTTTTTAGAGGTGATAGTTATTTCTTCATTCGTTCTTTGCACTGGTAAGCACTTTGTAACACTGCTATGAATTGTGCTATAGATATATGGTTTATTATTAATATTATTACAAAATCTTGTATGTGCTTTTAGGGTTGAATGTAACATTACCGAAAAGACTCTATAGAAAAAAACATTACTGTAAGGGTGGAGTTGAGTTTAACTGATGATAGTGAAAATGCAGAGAAAAAATCTACTTTATGACAACAGGGTGGGTTATATTTGGCTCTGATTGGGATAGTTTATGTCATAATTTGCATGCACATAGATTCTAGATGTATTAGTAAAAAAAGAAAGTGGTGTCATTAGGCCTGAGTGTCCCAGGCTATAGCTCCAAATATTATATGAATAGCCCCAAATCTCAATATTTTTTAATGTTTTGCCTTAGAAAACAGTAAAATCTCATAAGTGCCCAGTATAGGAGTTCTAAAAGCAACAGAGAAATGTTTTATAATGCCATCCACTGATACACAAATACAACTTAAAGCCATGATAATAAATGTGACGTATTTATTACTGCTAAAGGGGAAGTGGAAGACAATATGAGTTAAAATCAACAAGAAAAATAAAGCGGAGGTAAAAAGAAAAGTACACAGGATGTAAAAAAAAAATACAGAAACGTAAGACAAGCTTTGGGAAGAGACTTTTACCATGATACTGACATCTGCAAAAACAAAAAGTTATCATCAACAGCACCTACTTTTCAAGAAAGAACTCAAATCTCTTTAATAAAGCTTAATCAAAGTCAATTAGTGAATCCAAAACACTGCTCAGGTCAACACAGTTGTTAACAAAAGGTTTCTGTCACACAGCACACCTTTACATATAATTATAGTAGCTGTACATCATCATAAATACGAGCAATTCTAAGGCAGGCAGGTAGAAAACCCCTATGAAGTTAGCATCAAACATGGACAAACACCTAGAAGACAGTATCTCACATTATATATCAATTTTAGTATGAAGTACCTTAAAATGACGCAATTAAAGGATTAAACTCTAAAGAAGTGTGGGCTGGGCTGAGTCTCCAGTGTTTCAAGCTCCTTCACTTAAAGAATAGAATGAATATAATGTTTTTCATCTGCTTTACAGTGTGTAGGGACAGGGTCTTTAAAGAGACGATAAGTAAATTAATACGATAATACATAAGTTAATGTTGTTGAGTTTTAAACTCACTGCACAGGATCACAAAGCAATGACATATTCTCACAGCAGCACTGTTTACTCTCACTTCCCAAATACTAGTCGACCTCCGTGAATCTTGTCCATGAAAAGCTTCCGTAGTTTCAGTCACATGAACGGTTTGTTGTGACTGAAATACATCTTGTACATCATGTAGCTTCAATGTAGCGTTATTAATCTCATATTTGTCAGTTTTGGTAAAGTTACCCACTCAACAAACCGAAGCATTACATATGAACATCTTCCACCAAGGCAGTAAACACAGAACGACTTTCAACCGAGTGAAAGCGTTTCGGGGTTTTTCACTGTGACGCTAATGACTGGTGAGATTTAAAGCACCTGTAACGTTAGCTAGCTGGTTTGCTGCCAACGTTAGGCTCCGTTTTTGGCTCGCATTAGGAGAAATGTCTCTAAACCGGCTTTATTCTGTCTCTTCAGCTCGCGTTTGTCGGTAAAAGACGAAGTCATGCTTCGGTGGATTCTCGGTGGTCGGGAAGCTCAGAGTTCAGTGGAGGTAAGCTAAGCTACTTCTGTAGAGCTAGCTAATGTTTGTAGATGCAGCAGCTGCTTGGTCAGTGTGTTTTGTTTATGGCTCTATAATATTACATGACTCGTCCCTATTTGACTTATGGAAATATTGCATTGGCTAGTCCACCTCCTGTAATCTTCATGTGTTGGAAACCAGACTTTAAGGACCCCTCTATCCTGTTTATTTATTGTCAGCTATTTTGAAATTGATTAATTTTCTGAGTAATTTCTTTAAAAAATGATCCAGATCCTCTGATTCTGTCATCTTATGCTTTCTTTCATACTCTATGACAATAAAATGATCTTTTGTTGTGGTAAAACAAGACATTTGTCCTCTTAGAGTTTAACATTAATTACTGATTTATCACCATTTTTGGAAAACTAATTGTGTGATCAGTAAAATATTCCACAAACTAGATAACAAGGAAAATATGTTTTGCACCCCTACATTTAATGTATGGTGTTTTTAATTAGTTATTTATCTTCTAAAATTATTTTTATGTTTTATCTATACATTTTTTTTACAGAATTGGTGTCTGCTGATGTGCTGAACCTTTTCTTTTATTCTAATTTGTCTTTTCTTGAGTTAAGTGGTCCATTGCCCTACATAATGTAGGTTTACAGGGTTAGACTGCTATGTATTTTATTCAGTGCTGACACTGATAGTTAGTAATAAAAGAGACAAGTAACTGGTATTTGATACTGATTCATTTGTAATAAAAACCCAAACTCTTAAACATACCTTTGTGAAATTCCTTTGGGTATTATTTTTCAATTCAACATTTATCCTGAAGTGTTAATAGGCTGTTACCTGTGGTTCCTTGAGACCATAGAGTGACTATAAACAGAGAGGCTGTGGCATCAGAGCCAAAATATTACAGTTTCAAATGAATTCATTTTATCCAGTTTAAGAAAAAAATAGCAATAAAAAATCTCTACAACCAGCCAGGCTGTTAATAGTCAATCCTTAATGTTTTATTTCTGTTATCTGGTTGTATGTCGTTGTATATGTATGCAAATAACACTGAACTAATCTCAACCCTTTGTGCTAGAAGAACTTCTTTACTTAATAAGTCTTTCTCCTGCCATTGATTTAACCCCCAACGCTTATCTCATATTCAGATGGGTTTTTTTTCATGAAAATAATTCCTTCCTGCCTTAAAATGGCTGACATGTAACTCTACATCATTGTTTCAATGTGCACATCTATAAAGTCCCCACCACTCCCCACCCGCTGCAGCTTGAGCTGTGAGTTCATCTACGACTGATCAGATCCTGTGTAGCTACTCTAATTCAGCCATGCATGTTTAAACCAGAAGTCAACTCTGAAGAAGAGTAACGATACAGTAACCCACACACAAGTTGACAGGATTGGTTCCTCAGGATTGTTACATGTGAAACCCCAGAAGTGTTAATCTGTGTTTTAGAGACACTGCAGTTTCAAGGTGGAAATGCTCAGCCATGATGTTGAATACTTATTTCACCAATGATGTGTTTTCTAGCATATAAAAAACATTATATGGACATATTAAGATGATAAAAACCCTGATTTTTACTGGAGGAGTCTTGGGTACAAAGTATGAATACAGCAGCATAAAAAACAAACAAACAAACAAAAAACACTTAATAACAAGCAACTGGCAGTCCTTCCTTCAAAATCCAGTGAAGAGCAGGGCTTGTTTGGTGTATTTTGGTGCTTTACTTTTTTGCTAGCTTGCATGATTGAAGTTCTTGTGTTAAATTGGACAAATTGTGAGGACAGCCAGTCTAAGTGTACTGTCAGTCTATCTGTATGTAGTTTCCTCAGTGTCCCTGTTGCAATACATCTCTTGTCCTTAACATAACCATTATAAAAGCTATGAAATGCATTAAATGTTTACCACAATCAGTAGTAACGACAGTACAAAAATGATTCACTAGAAGGAAGTGAAAAATGTACTTAATAAAGTAATGCAAAAAAAAATACCCAGTACATGCAAGTTCTGCTTTCAGGCTTAACTAAACAACACACCAGCTAAATGCACTTCAAATGTCTAAAGTATAATAACAACACTTTACAGAAAATTAAATAATTCTGACCAGTATGTGATAATTAATGAAAGTGAGAGTGAACTAAAATGAGGTTCTGCTACACATCAGTATTTATTTTTGATTTTTTCTTCTGTAATTCTTTTTTCAGTGAAAATTTGGAAAGTTTTGTCTGTATGGGGCTTGAACTGTCAAAGGGTAAATCTTTCATTGGTGGACTAATTGACACTGGAACATGTGAAGGAGACTCCAGCTTGACCTCTTTTGTTGGAAGGAACCAAAAAAATAGTTTGGTTTAATCATGAAGAATGCATTATATAAGTTTAATAGCAAGTTGTTTTGATGTCAAACCAGAAACTGAAAAGCAACTATGACTCTCAGATCTGTACAAAACAGAGTAGTGTACAATATTTCCCTCTGAAAATCAAGTAAAATAGAGTAGATAAAGTAGCAGAAAATGGAAATACAAAATACACATCCCTTAAAATTGTACCTAAAAAAATATCCTGAATTACTTTCACTACTTTGCGTCTCTGCTCTCGATGCTCCAGCCTTCTCTCAGTCTGTCTACGGCTTCACCACAGCCTGTTTGTCTCACTACTTTCCCTCTTGTGTCTGCAGAAAAGCCCTGTGCTGTGCATCGGAGAGGAACAGCCCAAAAACTGCTTCACTGAGCTGCAGGTGCTGAAAGGACATTTTGACATTGTTCGATTTCTGGTGCAGATTGATGACTTCAGGTAAGCGGACCACGACCCCCACCCTCCCTCTTCTCTCTGTCTCTCTAACCTCTCTCCTCTCTACCCTTGGCTGGCCTCTATCCCTCTGTGATTGACAGGAGATCCTCACCTACAGCAAACTTACAGAGCATGACAAGAGCCCAATCATCACCACTATGTGATTGTGTGTGCACAGTACAGTATAACCAAAGCCTTTTAATGCTCTCCATACACACATGCACACACACACACATATAAGGTTTTGCACCTGCTCTCTTCTCTGTGCTGCGTTGTGGAAGCATGCTACACACTGGCATGGTAGAGTGGGTCTGCATAAGTGGTCAGATTGGGATTTATAACTGAGCTAAGTGTGTGTGTGCGTGTCAGGAGGTGGGGGTCGCTTTACGCCTGGTCTCCTCCAGTAATAACCCCCTCCTCTGGGCCTCGTCATCCCCTCACACAGGTCCACAGTCGGGGGCAAAGGCCAGAAAATTCTCTGCAGATTGCTTTTGAAGTCCAAAAATGTATCCTCAACAGTTCCTCTCTTCTCATTTTATCTCTCAGTTTCATCCGCTCATCCTGTCTGTTGATTTTGGGAGCAGGCAGTGTGGTTGGTTAAGGGTCAGAGGGCAAGTTAAGGTGATAAGCTCCAGGACAGATGTTTTTTAAGATTTCTCAGGTGGAGATGGGCCTATGGGAAATGAGTCTTCACATAAATAGAGATTGTCTGTGTGTGTTTGACTAGTCAACCTGCTAAAGATGAGACCTGCCATCTAAAAGTCTCCACTGTACAGTTGGTTAGCATGGACTTCAATACCGATACCCAGCAGTACCTTTTTCCAGACCTTTGTCCATAATAACAGGGCTGGGATTTCAGGAGAAAAAATCCAGACTTCTTAATTTCAACTTCATTTATATATTTCAGTGTGGCACACCTACATTTTTCTTTAATTAATCACTAAGTATTACTGCAAAAAGGTGTTCAAGTGCTAATATTTTAATGGTCACGTAGTTTGTGACTTTGTAATCTGGGTTACACATAGGTGCAGTGTCCCTTTGTTGTAGGAAGTGAGCACATTTCTGTCTCGAGTATGTGTGTGTTAAAAGTAATGTTACCAACATAGCTGCTGCCACTGTGAAGTGTATGCTGACAGTGGTAATTAAAGCCCTGTTAATAAGCAATCAAGTGTCTAGATAGGTCTAAAATGTAAGTTTCAGTTATTCTAGGGCAGGGGATAAAGCTGAAATGATAAAATGTTTAATTTTAGTTGATATTGATAATTGTTAATCATTTTTAATTGCTTATTTTTAATAAAGACCAGCAGAAAAAATGGTTTATTTTGAATTTCAACCAGTTTAATTTGAATGTGGAGGAAATATTTTTATTGTGAACGCAACAATACAAAAATACACATATTAATTTTACAAATACATAAATAAAACTAGCTAGCCTGGACCGGCTTCTGTGGATGTCCTGATCAGTTATTTATTATGCTGCAGATCTGATGCGAGTCATTTAATATAGAATATCTGGTGATACCAAGTGTCACTCTGATATCATTTTTCTAGATAATACAAACTTTAAGTACATTGAAGTACATAAAAACAATCCAATGTACAGTATATGCTTGACAACTGAATAGCACTGCAATGCATAAATAATAATAAAAAGCATTTCTGTATCCAACCTGCTCCTTAATGTTCTGTGGGTGATCATGAGCCTTGTTACAAAGCTCCAGTAGAGTGCTGTCTGAAATATAGTGTTGGATAGTAGGGTGTAGTGTGCCTCCACAAGCTCCAAAAGACAGAGAGAACCTGTATTCTCTACATTTATGTCAGAAAGTATATTGTAGATTAGCTATAATGCCTGGTTCAAACACCAACTGCAGCCTCTTACTGTTTTCCTGGTGGTTACTGATTGATTATTATGCCAGTAATTGATTAAGAAACTTAGATAAAATTTGCATCTGTAGCATCCTGCCACATATTGTGCTCCTCCTATACAACACTCTTGTGACAGCGGATGTAAACAAAAGATCGAGTTAAGTTTTTATGCTGATACGGGTCCGTTAAAGAATGCCGTGATTTGACCTGATCCCGATCTTTGAAATCAGATCAGGACATCTCTTATGATAAACTGTTATGATATGAGCCAAGGCAGAAGCATGGTCAGAGTTTGCTCATGCAGTCAAACAGTTTTGTTATGTGCTTCTAAAAACCATCGAACAACTCTCTTATTGCTGCTGATGAAGTATCTGTTGCCAGTATGCATCGCTGTTGGTATATCACCTAGGCCTATATAGGCAACACTGATGTTCAAGTTTGTGGCTATTTTCTACTCGCCATCAATTGGGTTGGACCTAAACAAGCTACTGGGTTGATGTAGTCTCACTCTTTCACTTTCTAGCATATGCTTTACAATCCAAGGTAACAAGATTTGACACAGATTTATTGTGAATCAGTGCTCGGTAGTGCTGATATAATACAACTGATACCCTTAAAAGTAACAAGTATGTTATCCAACCATAACCTGTTCAAGTTATGTGTGCGCCTAATTTCTAGAAACAACTCTTACATTTGCTTTTGTTGTTTTCCAGATGTGCCTCAGCAGGAGATGACGGCCTTGTTTTGGTGTGGAACGTTGAGGTAATATGTTGCAATATCATTTGTGTGTAATAGTGAAACTGCGCACAACACTGTGGGACTGAATGCATTTTTTTTTTGTGTCTGACTGGTAGACGGGCGAGAGGCTGCAGGAGCTGAGGGGCCACTCCCAGCAAATAACCGCCATAACCACCTTCACCTGTAATAATGAAGTCACATCGCACACCTCGCTCATCACAGCCTCCTCAGACCGGAGCCTCAGTGTATCCTCTAGCAATGCCAAACGCACAACAGACACACATTCACACACCATACCATCTATTTGTACTGTAACTGTTTTGTTTGCAATTCATGTTTGATTTTTCCTTAATTTTATTTGTCAGCTTTGGGACCCTGATACAGGCAACAGGGTTCAGACCATTTCAGATCTTCAGTCTTCTGTAAAGGTAACTGAACCTCTTTGAAACCTCTTTCTGAAATGACTGAATAGATGCCAGAGTCCTTTTTTTTTGTAAAAGTCATGAAGATAAATATGCACAGAGTGAGATTAAATGTCGTTTTGCTTTATTCAAAGAAGTGTTATGAATTTGTCATTAATCATCGTATACAAAGAAAAACATCAGGTAAATAAGCTTCAAAACAGTGCGAATAAGAGCTCCAGTCATATCACTGTGTACATAGCTACCAATTAGAGATGGTTGTGAAATGTAAAAAGTATATGTTCAAACACCTCTAGAGCAGCTTATTTTATGATTATTATTATTTTATGGTTTCAGTAACATGAGCAATATACGTGCTCTCTTGTATAATCAGTAAATCCAAATGTATAAGGTCCTGTACTCTGGACATCAACACTTCAAAGCTGTGAAAATATGAAATTAGAGTTTATTGCATCCTCTGCACTGCCTGTTGCTGTGAGAAGCCCCTCACTGCAGTGTGAAGTTCGGGGCGGAGTGCAACGTTTGACTCCACCCATCTCAACGTTCCATAAACCAATCGCCTTCAATCTTATTACATACAACTTTACTTCATTTTGCAACAGTTTCGTAACAATTTAACCCTCACCCTTCAGGAACATGCTTATCTAATGTAGTTCAGAGTGGAACCACATACAGGACCAAATACAGGTTTGTGACTATGCTAGGAGCATAAGACGGCGCTCATTTTTACATGCAGGCAATGTCCCCGTGACGGAGTCAAATGTTAGATTCAGCCAATAGCATGCCAACGAGCAGTGTTGAGCACCACCCTGAACTGTTGGATTCAGCCAATAGCATGCTGACGTTGAGCAACGTTGAGCTCCGCCCCAAACTGCACACTGCAGTCAGGGGTACTTGGTTGCTGTTAGGTTATCATCTGACAGAGAATCAGTGTTACACCTGTCTACACTCACCACTATATAACATACTGATGCTCATATTGCTCCTTTTTCTTCTCAGAGCTTGTCAGATAAAGCTCATTACGATACCATTCATTGAGACACACAGTGGTGCTCTTTAAGGTTAACTAGAAAATCATTGAAATGTGTAAAATTATAAAAGCTAAATTGCTGAATTCCAGTCCTTTTCATTTCATTTACGTGCAAGAACATTGTTAGTAGTCTGAATTAAAGCTGCAACATTAGTTGTTATAGTGTTGTCTGAAGAACTCACCAAACACATGAGTTAAAGAAGATCCCTTTGCAGTGAATTTGGCTATATTTATATAGAATTCAAAGCTACCACCAAATAGCCCGAATTGTTAAATAGCCTCTGTGATGGTGCTCTGTTACACCAGCATCTTAAAACCACTGCTACTTATGTGATTTCTGAACATCTAGTCCATGCCCCTGGTTTTTCGGGAGCATGGACTGAGAACATGCAGTCTGAAATATATTATACAGTCAAATATTTAAACCTTGATTGAAAAGGATCAAAAATTAAGAGAGTAGTTCGCCAGGCAACATCTCTTGATAGTGACCGTACCTGCAGAAATGTTCTCTTAATCAATACAGAAGATACTGAGTAAATGTTTGTGCTTCACATTCGATTTTCTTGGGCATTCCAGTCGTCTGACTCTGTGCAATTAAGTTAGCGCTGGCAGGATATGAAACATACTAATTAAAACGCTTGACACTAAAGGTTGTTATGCCACTTATAATTTGAGATAGAAAATGGTAATTGCCTCCTCTTGGTCACAGATTAAGGTTAATTGCAACATCTATAGGCTAATTATATTTGATTTCTTGCCTTTGTTATTTTGTGTGTTGCTATGTGCATGCGTGCGTGGCCACATCAAACATGGCATGCGTCTCATGTGCTGAACTGCTCGGTGTCTCTCAGTGTTTGCTGGTGCTGGAGCGGCTGTGCCTGTGGGTCTCTGGTGGGGAAGAACTGTGCGTGTGGAACAAAGACTTTCAGCTGCAGTGTCACAGACAGAACCACAGCGACACCGGTGAGACGAAATGATCAACAGACATTCAGTTGTTGCATCAACTGTGCTCACCCCTGATGCTGTTGCTTGCACATAAACTGATTAATGTTGCTATGTTTTGGCATTTTGCAGGAATTACTGCTTTGATAGAGCTGCCCAAGAACTGTATAGCAGCTGCTATGGATAAAGAGATTGGTAAGAGAAAGATTGTGGTCAGAGGACAAAATCTATCAAATGTATTCAATCTAATGTTGAAGTCTTGATGTCAAAATTGCTTCATTCTACATGTCTCATTTAAAAATTGACAAAAATAAACCATTTGCACCAAGCTGATGCTGTAAAAAAAGAAATAAAGATTCTGCGTTCCTCAGTGCAACTGAGAAGCGACTAGTGACTCGCTGTCTGACAAACATCCAGGGACTCTTTAGCTAAGCTTTGGCTGTGTTTATGTAGAGCAGAGAGGAGACAGGTATGAAAACCAGCTCAAAATGTAAGTAGTTAAATATTTAGTATGTAAGGTCACTATTTTTTTTAGAATTGGTAACACCTGTGGGCACTTAGAAAAATGTGCAACATGTTGATTCCAGGTTTTTAAATTTTTGTAAAATAATTAAAGAAATGCAGCTTTATAGGTTGGTGCAGGACTTGATATTTCAATGAAGTATGAGCTGACATTAAATGAAAATGTGACGAGACCAAAAAAAGACAGAGAAGATGCTTGTAGCAACCTCTGTTTCCTTCTCTTTGCAGTGATCTACAGACTGGTGGTCTCTGATTCTTCTGTGTCAGTGGCTGAGATTCGCTGTCTGTCCGACCACCAGGACCAGATTCGAGCTCTTATTAACATCAATGGTCAGTTTGAGTAAAGCATTAAGAGTAACTGCGTTCCATTTTTTAAACACTAAGAGATTGCATGTTATATCTTTTGTTCATGTGTTTTGCTTTCTGGTTCCTCAGACGGGCTCTTTGCCAGCGGTTCCCATGCGGGTGAGTTGGTCTTATGGGATGCGATTGACTGGAACATCCTGGCTTATGAGCACATCCTGTGGGAGGAATCACAAGCCGCCACCCAGACTGAAATACGACTAGGTGCCCCCAAACCCAGCGAGATGTCCATTCAGCATCTGACCACCAACGGGAAGGTGAGGACCAAAACAGACGGATGGGTGTTGTTCCATTGTTGTTTCATTTTGATACAGAAACAAAACTTGATCTGTGTGTGTTTTGCAGCTCATCCTTGCAGCTGTGGGCAGCGGTCTCTATGTGTACAATGTTCAGACCAAAGCAGTGGTGGCCTACAGGAAGGTTGCTCATGACTCTAATGTGTTGCACACTATACTGCTATCTGACAGGTAGGATCATGGGTATTTTCTTGCAATTCTTGTTTCTTGCCTCTGCAAAGTGAGAGAAAATTTGGATTAGTTTGTTTCCAATCATGTCTCCTATCTGCTCTGTGTCAACACTGCCTGCAGTTCACCCAAAAAGTCCCTGAAATTTTGTCACATGACTGTCGATGGCAGCTCAGTCTCCTATGGCTTCTCAGTCCTGTCTAGGAGTAGCAGAATCTGATGCATAGATTTTATTCTTGGAGAATTTTTATGCAGGATATATAGAATAAAGTCGTTTTGATTAAATCGTGATTTGAAACGTACATTTCTGGCTCTGACAAATGGTGTAATTTTGGCAGTTTTTAAAAGGGAGCATGTCTTTCAAAGTCACCAGTGAGCTCTGAAGTTCAGAGGATTAAACAAAATATCCTTAGTGTGCAGCCCTTCGCCATTAGTTGCATGCCTGTAGCAGTTTTATTCAAATATATCCCAGAGATGTGAAATTATTTAGTAATTTACCAGAACTGAAAGCAAAGATTTGAGGAATGTCTAAGATTGTAGCTTCCTGGTTGTTCCAGCCTGATCAGTGCCACAAGCCTGCACTCCATTTTTCATCCACTTGAGTGCGCCATTGTCCTCTTTATGTGCAAGACATTAATAACAGTCCTTAAAAATGCTGAAGTCCAGATCATATCAGCATTTTTTTCTTCCTTTTAATGAAACACAAAACTTCTAATAATGGTTCTAAAAGCTCCTTCATGCCTTTCACAGTAAGAAGATGGTCTGAAAGGCCAGGCAGGCATTTCTGCAACAGGCAGAGTTATGAAACTGCTCTACAATTCAGCTAAATCAACCAAGTATCCTTTTGTGTCCTCAACTTTTTTGTTATTATTATTTTTATTTAACAAAAGTAATAAAGTAAACATAACAAAAATGTATGGATTAAATGATTTATGTTAATATGTTGCAGTAAATGACACAGAAAGACTCAGAGCAGCAGCAACAACCAACATGATCCCATGACAAGTCATACTCATTTCCACAAATTCAAAAAGAGAACATTTCATAAGTAGATGGTCATAAATAGTCTACTTAACAGAGTGGGCTATCATGAAAGCTGCAGTGTTCTCTGATGTAGCCAAGCCTTTCTATATTTAGTTTGTACAGTTAAACAGTCAGACCACTAAAACAAATCATGGCCTTTTAAGCGAATTTTCTCAAGTATCGGACTCTTTGCGTCACTGTGGAGAATACTTAGGCACTTAAACACAAAATGGAATTATTCCCCAACGTCAACAAGATCACACAGAACACATAAAAGTTGCTCTTGAGGAAAGCCATAATACCATATCTGCCTGTCTGCTCTGTTACTGGTAAGATGTCAGCACTTAACCCTCTGATCCCCAAGCAGTTATTGGGTATTTTTGCTTTTTTTTTCACTTCTGTTGCATTTTCTGTGACTGTGGGCTCAATTTTCACTGCAATGTGAAGCCCTGCACCTCTATAGAAACAGCACAACCATGGCTAGAAGTGGAAAGAACTCAAACATGTCCTCTGAGCAGTATAACATAGTTAGAGTGCCATAAATAAAAAACAAAAAAACAGCAACTTGGAATTCCATGTACAACATTTTGTCAGTGAACACAGGTGTTACTAATACTGAAAAAAACAGTGGCTCTACATACTGTAGATATTTTACTGCACACATCTTCACAACCTCTACAAACAATCCATTTTTTTACAGTCCTATGCAGATATTTTGCTATGCTGTATGTATTTCCCAACAACCTGCTCCACCGTATACTGTAATCCAGTCTTACTGCATTTGTTTTATTGCTTAAGTATGTTTGATTAATTGCCAAAAGTCATAAACGGAACAAAAGTTAAACTAAAAACACCTGGAGTCAGCATGTACAACATTTGCCCAACAAGTGCTCACATTTCTTACCAATAAAAACGGTGAATCTACATACTGTAGATTTTTTATTACTTAGAGTTTTAATTTGTTTCCATACTTGCCTCCTCTCTCTGCTCTGTGTAAACACAGCCTGCAGTTTAACTGAAAAGACCCTGAATTTTTGTCACGTGATTGTTGGGTCCAGCTGAGTCTTTTTTGTTGGCTACACAGAATGTTTCTGTAAGTAATTTTGATGATATATCACGATTCCCAGCCAAGATGTGGATGGTTGATTAATTCAAGGACAGTTGGAAAGTTCCAGCGATGTATGAAGTCCAACTTGACTTCATTTTCACTGTTTCTGGCTGTGATAAAAGGTATAATTTTGGCAAACTTTTCAAGATAACATGCCTTTTAAATTGGTTAATTGGATGGATGGGAACCACTGCTGTGTCTTTAAACCATATCGAATGAATTGCATTGTTTTGAATGTAACTCCAATCTTTGGCTTATCCCTGCATATGTCAAGGTCAAACCTGTTGCAAGTTGTGTGTGCCTAATACATCTGTCTTACTAACAGAAGAAGAGCTGGTGATTATTATTTCTCTAATAACCATTGGATAAAACTGTCTCTCTTTCAGTGAGCTGATGTCCTGCTCTGAAGACGGCAGTGTGAGGATGTGGGAGATCCAAGACTTGCCTTTACCTGCTGAACCAGCCTCTCCAGGTGACAGACATGCAAACAGCAGGACACACTCAAATGTTACACTCTTGACAGGATGGTTAACGGTTCACATGGTGGTTAGCAGCGTCGCCTCACACCTAGAAGATCGTGTCACGGTTAGGATGCCTGGGATCTTTCTGTGTGGAGTTTGCATGTTCTCCCTGTGCATGTGTGGGTTCTCACCGGGTACTCCGGCTTCCTCCCACAGTCCAAAAACATGCTGAGGTTAATTGATGATTCTAAATTGTCTGTAGGTGTGAATGACAGTGTGCTTGGTTGTCTGTCTCTATGTGTAGCCCTGCGATAGGCTGGCGACCTGTACAGGGTGTCCCCTGCCTTCTCCCGAGTCGGCTGGGATAGGCTCCAGCCCCTCTGTGACCCTGCAGAGGATCAAGTGGTGTATAGATAATGGATGGATGGATGTAATAGGCCGTCATCCCATTTCTTCTCTTGGATTTGCCATTTTATGAAAACTAGATTACATTCCTCATGATAGATCACGTACTTAAGTATGAATTAGAAAGATCAAAGACTGAGGAAAATTGCCTGCACTGAGCTTGTGTATGTGTGTAGTACAGTGTCTTGATGTGACGGAGGAGGTTAGGTACAGTAATGCTGGCCAGATGTGGTGTTGTGTACATCAAAGGAAAGTGGACTGTACCAGCACTCAGAGTGGCTGTGTTTTCTACTTAAGTGGGGTGGTCTGCAGTTGAGTGTACGTCTGTGTGGTCACGTTGTCTTTGATGCTGTAGATGTCTGTAGTTAGTGTAGAGCTGTGGTGAGTTTTGGCTGGAGAATGCCCTGCAGAGGCCAATTACTTGCCAATCATTTGTTTTGTGTCGGAAACCAGAACTCAGTCACTTGCAACTCCTGTGGGCTTTCAAGGAAAATTCCAGTTTATTTCATCCTGTAATGTTTCCCATAAATGTGGCCATGCTAACTTAACCCTCAGCAGCTCCAGAGTAGAGATTTGTGGAAAGGAGAACTTATGCAGAACAGCTCAAGGACAGTGCAGTGTGTATAAAGCCACTCACAGTGCAGAACTTACAGAGAACATAAGCAGTGGTAAGTGGCTGATTTCACTATTGAGGCTTTCTAAATAAACTGTATACTGTCTGCTCAACATCAAACAGAAAGGCACACTTAGCAGCTCGCTGGTGCAACGTTTAGCAGCTTTAACAGCCAGATATTCATATCAATCAGGTAGCCAGAAACACAACTGTAAATGAGCATTCAAGACCAATTCATGGTTTCCACATTCCTGTGCGCTGACTGATGTAGATTTTGACAGTGGACAGACATGCAGCTCTCTTCATACTGCAGTAGTTATGCACCAGGCTGCTATGTAGATATACACGTTGCATTGTCCCTCATATCAAACACAGAAAAACACACAGGGCCCCGTATGGATGTGTCTGAAAATCTGTGACTTAGTACTTTTCATAGGATATAGCAGCTGATTACAGATTGGACTGTAGCACCATGTCAGGGTGATTATTCCTAAGGCGTGATGAGCACAATTAGGAGATACAGCACAGGATTTTTGGGGAATTTAGACTTTCTTACTGTGTTTGGACTCTGGACGTGGACTTGATGGAAAGCATGTAGCTACAAACGAAAGCTCCTTCGACGTCTGGACGTGACTACTTCAATTACAGTCCTTTCAGTTTTGAATTATAAAGGTGTGGATGACAGAGAATCTGCTTGTACAGTTTCTTCTCATATAAAAGAAAATTTGTTTTGAGCATAAGGGTTGCACACGGACGTCTGCAGAAGAGCCCTGCAGACCCTCCCAGGCTTGGGTAGATAAAGAAATTTACATTTGCAAATTCATGCTAAAATTTGTGCGCATGGAACTGTATGCTAGGGCTGATTTAAAATAAATAAATAAATAAATAAAAATAAATATATATATATTATTGAAATCGCAATCTGGCCAATTACAAAATCACAGGTGTAGTAATTTTTTGATAAAGGTAACGACATACCAAAAGCATAAGTATTGTGATGCTATGAAGATGTACAGATCTATAAATCTAACTCTCTAAACATAAGACAACTAGAGCTGTAACAATTAGTTGATTAGTTGCCAATTAGCAAATGAATCGTCAGTGATTGTATTACATTAAATGTCAACTATTTTGATAACTTAATCTGAGTAATTTCTTAAGAAAAAAAAGTCTAAATTCTGTGATTCTAGCATCAGAAATTTGAATATTTTCTAGTTTCTTTCCTCCTCTATGACAGTAAAGGGAACAATTTTGGGTTGTGGACTAAAACAAGACATGCTGATCAGTGTTTTTCACCATTTTCTGACATTTTATATAAAATCCGTTCATGTAAATTTTGACAGATGTGTTTTCAGATGTATCCCAATAAAATATGCAAGTGAGGATGATGAACAGACAGACGGAAACACTGCAGCCTATCTTAAATTTCAGCCTGGCATATTTGCAACAGTTGTAGTGATTGTCACTCTCTGGGTTGTGCTTTTCAGGGAAACAAGGACTCATGCAAAAGACAGATTTCCATTCATTTCAAATACTTACCTCCAGGTTTGATAATAAGTAAACACTGTGACAATAATACCCCTCCCTGTGTAGCCATTATGGCTCGCTGCATAGGAGTCTGCTTCTGGGTCAACGTTCCTATTACAGCACCTGTCATCATCAGATGTATTGTTAATTTGAAAGTACGGAGTAGAACAGGAGGGTGAATCAGTCAACTATCAAAGTTTTCAACACTTTTAACATGTGCAACAAGTACAGTATGCATATGATGGATTTTACTGTTTGTCTTCCTGAATGTAAGTCTTCAAGTATGCTTTAACAATAACTTATTGTCTGATAAAACCAGGGTTCTTTGGGATGTGGAGTTTTAGTCGGTCAAACAAACAGTCTGGTCCTCCATCAAAGAAGGTCATGGACATCCCCAACATCAGGATGCTGGAGCTGACAGGAGACCTCATTGGACACTCAGGAGCAGTCCAGGTAGGACTCCAGGATGTTCAAACTTATGCTCTACTTCTAAATCATGTTGTAATCAATGATCCCTTTTGGACTTCTTTCAGATGTTTGTGAGCTTCAAGGAGAACGGTTTGGTGACATGCTCGACAGACCACCTGCTGATTCTGTGGAAGAACGGAGAACGCCAGTCCCATCTCCGCAGCCTGGCACTTTTCCAAAAACTAGAGGAGAAGGGAGGACTTTGACCTTCAGCCCTTAAAAACCTGCCTTAAAGAAGAAGAGGTTGGAGGTAGTTGCTTGATGTTGCTCACAAATCATGTGAATTTAAGTGTAATGATTGTTGTTTACATTTACTGATGATGAAGTGTTAATGTTTGCCTTTTGACTGAAAACAAGTATTTAAGTAAAATTTTAAAAACTGAGTAAATACCTCATCTCAGAAACGGACAAATACTTCTGCTTCCACCCTGGAGTGTCGGAGCGCTGTGATGTTACCGTAAAGTCAGCCATTGTACCAAGCGTTGCCTGTTATAGGTTATATGCTAGTATGAAGTATGATAAAAAAAAAACACCAGACTGTTTATGTTGCACAAGCAGCATTTGCAAGTAGTAACTGTCAAAGTCAGTCAACCTCGTGATGCTCTGCTATTAACAGCAAGACAGACCAGAGAGAAAACATGTATTGGTCTGTGTTGGTCAGCAGCCAGGATTATCCAACTTTCATGTGGAGGATCATCACTGGTGATAAAAAGCAGGTCTGTGCCTCCGAACCAGAGACCAAGCAGCAGTTTTCACAGTGGAAGAGCTGCAGACTCTCAGACTGGACAAGGCACATCAGGTCAGGAGCACATCAGGCGCATATTTTTTGTTTTCTTTACGTGAATGTGCACTGAGTTCATCCCCCAGGGTTGGACAGTCAACACAGAGTTCTGCTGTACCATTCTCAGGTGTTTGAGGAAGAACATTCAGAGCAAACAACCTGAACTGTGGCTGGTGGCATGTGCTCCAACTGCACAGGACTTTTAAAGTGCGTTACAAAAGTGCTGGGAAAAAAAACTGCATCTGATTTATGTTTGCCTGTGTCCCCATTGAAATGGACTTCTGGACAAGGATTGGAATGCTCTCTGAAAGTCAGGTTCTGCAAGCACAATCCGCAACATGCACCAAATCTCCTCCACTGAGTCAAAAAGTCGACCCTTCAGTTTGAATTACTTTAATTTCTTTTTGGGAAAGTCAATCTGGCGAGTGGTACGGATGGAGAGCAACCATAGTGGTGTGGCTTAAAATCCAGTGCATTATTAGGACAATGTGGACGATCTCAAAGCGCAGTTGGAGCACTCGAATATCATTGCACCACAGTTTTAGTTTTTTATGTAGCATGTTCTCCTTCAGACGCCTCAGGACAGTACAGCAGAACTCTGTGTTAAACCTATTGACAATTCACGGTGCACAACCCTGTGGATGTTGAAAAAACTGCTGGGCTGCAGCAATAGATCCAACCTCTGTATGATCCTTGACCTGAAGGTTGGATCATCCCATCTGCTGACTGACACAGAATGTCATGTTGTCCTCTCTGCACCAGTTTGCAGTCCACCTGCTAGTGGTCAAAAAACGTCTGTAGCGCAGTTTCGTGGTGTTGATTGCACAATGTCACGTGGAATCCTGACTCGTGACAGTCACAGCTCGCACATGCTGCATGCACGTGCACCACAAAGAGTCGCAAAACTATTTGATCGCATTTTGTATAAGCCTATTCCATGTGCATTATTGTAGCGTTTTTGGGTTTTTTTCAAACTTCACCTGCCAAAAACACCTGTTCTGGTTCTAGTCTTTTGCTGTGAGGGGAAGATTGCTGCCACTTTTGCATGTGTTAATTTGCACTGATGTCTTTAGTCATTTTTGGCACTTTTTTTGCCTTCTCGCTGAAAGTTGGATGAGAAAATTGATACTATTATCTCTGTCTCTTCAAAAAAAATGTTAGCCTAGTGCAAAATATAGAAACAGGAAAGCCACTAGTCTGGCTGTGAACAAAAGTGAAGAGGAAATTGCTCCCTCCACCTCAGAAACTCACCTATAAATGAATGAATGTTTTTTTTTCTGGACAGCCGTGAGAGTGGTATTGATCTTCTCATCCAGCTCTTGTAAAGAGGGCAAATAAGAACATTACATACCGTTTCTCTAAATGTGTTGCTGCCATTGATGTAACAATTTCATATTTAAAGAATGCTTTAATCGTCTCTTACAATACATTTTCGTGTTTGACAGAAAACATCAAAATAAGACATAATCCGGAAAGAGCAAAAATACATTAAACTTTTCAAACAAACATGGGCGATTTTTAGGTGACTCTAACATAAAGCTTTGTGACTACGAAGCTTGAGGCAGTAAAATCTTTCAAAACACACATTACACTTCTCATGGCCGACATTGATCATTTGTTTGAAAAATATTTTTTTGTACTGCATATAATATCACTTTCTAATTATTGTTCCATTTATAAATTGTACAAAACACAGAATTGGCACGTTCTCGCAGTCACGGCCATCAGTGTCACAGATGAAGGAGAGGAAATAGAAATCACTGTAAGTGATGAAGGCTTATCATCTCATAACAAGCAGTTATACAATCTGGTTCTGCCTCAGTAGACTCAATGCGAGGCATTAACTGACTGGCTGTCATCTAATGTAATTGAAATCATCCTATTCCAGTCATTACTACTCACAGAAAAGGCATGGTTGTCTGACATGTAAATCTGAAATATTTAAATTGTCTTTGTGAATAGAAATCTTCTTTATAGACTAGCAAAAATATCTTCTCATGATCAATGATAGCAGCTATGAAACATTCAGACATGGAGCCGCGTTTCAAGTCACTGTAAAAAATTAGAGATTTTGGAAATCAACGGCAACATGTAACATCCAAAACAAAACAAAACAAAAAGTTACATCAGCAAAATCTGTAAAACGCAAAGCAGAAATGATATTGGCTGAGTATTTACAGGAACAGCAGGTACATTAGGTAGTTTACAGTGTATTGCAACAATAGCAGACCTAAACAGTGAGACGTGACAGGATTAAGGCGTCGATTAAGACCTTGATCATCAATAGAGTGACTACATCATGGTGAATACATTGAACATGGATGTGACCAGTTTTAAAGTGAACTAAAACATTTCTGGAATTTCATCCAACTGCACGGATTCGGTTCCGTCTTTAAAAACCTCAAAGTTGTACAAAACACAGGGTAAAATGTCAGGACCATCGTGACTGAACCATCAGCACTGACTCACCAACTCAAAACTGTAGCACGAACCATGAAGCGACATACCAGACGTCATGATTTTTTAAAATATCTAAAACACGTATGGCTTTTCTTGTAATTCTATAGAGCAGGAACTGTTTGAGCAAAAATACTTTAGTTAGCAGGTGTAAAGATGACCAAAGAATAAGGCACCTTTTAAAGAGCTCTCTGTGCCTTTGGTTAGTACTGTAATGTGTGTTTTCTGGATTAATACACACTTACTGTACACAAAGAGCTACACGTCCTTCTACATCACCTCCACTAAGAAAAATAAGGATGAAATGACAGAATTTCACCTTAAAAGTAGCTAATGGATATTGATAGACTTAGCTACTAACCACTGTTTTAAATTATTTTTTTTAATTTGTCAAATCATTTATGAAATAGTATCTAATGTTCTGCTGCTGGCAGTAGTGGTCTCCAATATGGTTTCACCTTTACGTGTTAAAACTCGTCAGCTTTAATTTAACCCTCTGAACCCAAAAACCTGTTGTCAGGATTATTTTTAAAAAAGAAGTAAAATCACCAAAATTACATCATCACTCAGAGCCAGAAGCTGTAAAAATGTATGAATCAGAGATTTCTCATCATCCTCTCATTTCTCATCCAAAATGTGCCATTTTCATCCGAATATCTTAAAATTGTGATATTATGTCAAATCACCTAATTTACATGCCTCACTTCAACGCAAACCATTTGTGCTAACCAGATTCTCTAAAACACAAAAATTCTAAGGTCATTGGCACGATTGAGAAACTGAACCCAACAGTCAGGTGACAATAATTTCTGGACTATTCGGCTGAACTGCAGGCTGTGTTTACACAGAGCAGATAGACCTGCTGTATACGCAATAAAGCATGTATAGTATGTACAGCCACCATTATTTTTCTAGTATTTGTAACACTTGCGGGCACTTGGGAAATAGTTTTTAAATTTCTTTTGTAAAATAATTAAAGAAATCCAACTTTAGTTTTCCTTTTTTATGATTTCTGGCATCATAACTTCGTGAACAAAATATATTTCTGAGTTCTCTTTACTTCCATTCATGGTGCAGGATTTTATATTGCAGTGAAAATGAGCCCACAGTGAGGAAAAGTGTAACTGGAGCAAAAAATGCCCAGAATTAGAATTAGATTTGGGGTTCAGAGGGTTAAAATCTGACTCAGACAAATCACTATCCATTTCATTCCCAGTCGTAGCTGTTAAATCAGTAATTTCTCATGGATGTTATCGGACTTACAGTATAACATTCCACCTAACAGATTCTACTGTGCACTACCTCTACATCGCCACCAGAGGGCAGGCAACTCATACAAATTCCCATCATCTCATGGAGGTTTCTGTCTACTTTTGTGAATCCCAAAAAACTGTAAATCATGTGCATGTAGATCTCTCTTTAAAAAAGAAAACAGAGCTGCGGTTGCAGGATTTGAGATGCAGTAAAATTGCTTTAACAAAAACCACGTGCTGATTAGTTTAAGGAGCAGACTGACGCTGGCTCTGCAGCTTTTACAAGCTGGATCTAAACGTGGATCTGCCGCGCCGTTATACATCTATCAGGCCACAGAGGTCGATTTGTTTCCCAAACACACAACAGATTCATGTAGCTTCACACTGAAAGCCTATACTGCTCAGTTACTCTCATGTAGGATTCGTTTCTACAGTTAGTGTCACAAAGCTATGAATGTAACTTAACAGCTCTGATACAGTGCAATTCTGCTCCTCCATTTGTTCTGACGAAGATCTCTGCTGTCCTCACTGGCTGCTTTCACAGTGCACAGAGGACGGTGATATAAGAAATTAAAACAGTAGGTTTTTGGGTGAGATAATTCACAACCTATTCTGCAGCTACATGACCGTAAAATCCAGCGATCTCCACATAAATCAGCCCTTCTTTGATGTCACCTCTGTGTATATAAGGGGCTGGACATTTAGAGTTTCTGTGCGCTGGCTGGCACTGCACCCTCGTACTTGGCTAACTGACTCTCCTAAATGTTTCCAACAAGTTCGTTCTTTGTAGAGCCGACAGGGACTGCTCAGTATTTGGTCCCAGAGACGAGTCAAAATGTCTCCTGCTCGTTTCACAGCCTGTAAGAATGAATAATTCCAGCTGAGCACCTTCACAAGTTGGCAATTTGAAAACAGTTTGAAGATGTGCACTGACATCCAGTGAAAAGCACGAGTAGACCACTCTAGATACTTGTTTCAGTCAGTGTCTCTAGCTGTTGTCACTTGTTATTGTCCATATTCTTTTACAGCAATATACAGATATTGGATGAAACCATTTGTTCAAAGAAAATTAAGAGATTATTAGCTGTGAAAAGCAAACTAAGCAAAAGGGAGCTCAAAATTAAAATGTCTGATTGGCTAAAGTGCAGGTTTCTGGTGTGGTACACTGTTAAGTACAGATTGTCAGGTGAGTCATGAGGTTCACACAGTCTCATAGAGGTGCTATAAGGAATACTTGACAGGGCCATGAAGTGGCAACCTAGAGTCGACAAGGCCCTCAAATGACAACCAGCCCTCCGCTGGCAGAACACCACCTCCAGCTACAACCACACAAGAAATGAAGCTGTGATTTGAGATGGAAACGGCGCCTCAGTGTTCATTAATCAGCGCTGTCGGCTCTCAGAGTCCCCGATTGGCCGATTTTTGTGTCCCGGGACACCTGGGAGGGCACAGAGCGCTGTCAAATCACAGCTGAAAAGACTAATAGTTCCACCGCAGTGGTGCGTTCACTGTCCTACCCCGCTCCGAGTGATGGGTGAGAGGAGGAGAAGGGGAGTCGGTCAAGAAGGAGGGGGAGGACGGAGACTCTTACACTTCATCTCGTCCAAGTTCTTCCAGTACTTGTAGTTCTCCGACAGGTGCTCCATCAGACCAGGCAGGCTGGCAAAGGCTACGAGGAGACACACAGAAGCTGAGGTGAGTAGAAGAAACACCAGACACTGGAACACAGATGTAGACTGTTTTGTGGATTTTAAGGACAGAAGCACATTTTATCATGTCTATTTAAAAAATACGACCTGATGCGACCTTGTGTACAACTTAAACCTGCACATTATAAGTGAGGTGGGCAAAATCCATCAAAGTTTTTATTCCTGTCACTTTTTTACTCACTGTGGACTCATTTTTCACAAAGTTCTGCACCTCTATGGAAACAGTACAGCCATGAGAAGAGGTAGAGAGAACCTTGAACATTTCTTTTAATAATATAATAACAATGCATTGGTTTTATACAGCGCTTTTCTAGGCACTCAAAGACGCTTTACATTGCATTATTCATTCACTCCATACTCCGTGGTGATAAGCTACGTATATAGACACAGCTGCCCTGGGGTAGACTGATGGAGGTGAGGCTGCCAGTCTGCTCCATCGGCCCCTCTGACCACCACCAACCACTCACTCTCACACTGCATCCACCCAGGCTTCCTGGTGTTCCCTCACGGTCTCCCATCCAGGAACTGACCAGGCCCAACAAAAGGCAGTATGGCCTTTTGTGCAGTATGACACAGTTATAGTGCCATCATGAAAACAAAAAGTTACTTTTTTCTTTTTCTTCCAGAAAGGGATTTTAGCATTTTTTTTAAACATGCCTTTTCAACCTGTGGCCATATTTACCAAATTATTACCTATTTATTTTCAGTGGTGATTCCACAACAATGCACTATAATTTACCTTATATTTAGCAAGTAAATATTTAATTAGGCGACTGTAAAATTTAGGGTTCCCAATGTTGTAAACTGAGGATTAACATTTGAAAACATGAAAGACCAACAAATGTAACAATATAAGGTTCCTGTGGTTCTTATCTCTAACCCCTCTGAAGACTTAGTAACGTATTATTGGAGGCAAATTAACATGTTGAGGCTGCAGGAAGCATAACTGGAAGACTTAAGTTAGTTACATCAGGACAATGCTGAAAATAGATCCATCATCAGCAGACGTTGGAAAAAATGTGAATGCATTTCTTGTTTTTCTCTTACTGTTATTATTTAATGTCAGCCTTTTCCCACTAAAGATTTAAGTGTGTAAAAAAAACAGTTAATGAGCCTTCAGAAGTCCGAGTCAAATCAAGTGGACAGCTTCCAAAGTTTAGTTAGTATCAAATGTCCTCCTTGTGTTACTGTTCCCCATTCTGTGGTTAGGAAAATAAAAAACACACTGTCTGGGCAAACACAACACGGCTTAGTCTATTCAATGTCAAAATATGGTGCAACTGTTGCTATAAATAATTTCCAAGACACAGTCTAGCTCACAGTGATATTAAACAACCAATTCTCACACCGGAGGAGATGTTACCTAAGAATCATCTAAATGTATTCTCAAGGGAAAATAAAATGAAATCAGCATGTACAACATTTTCCAAAGTGTCCACAGGAATTACAAACACTGGAAAAGATGGTGCCTCTACATACTGTGGATATTTTACCTCGTATGTTTGTAATTTGTTTCCATGCTTGTCTCCTCTCTGCTTTGTGTAAACACAGCCTGCAGTTCAGCTGAAAAGTCCCTGAATTTTTGCCATGTGACTGTTGGTTACAGCCGAGTCATGAATGGCTTGTTGGTTGCAACGAGGAATGCAGAATATTTTCTTTTTCGCAGAATCTGGTTAGAGCGAATGGTTTATTTTTGGTGCATTTTTAAGTGAGACATTTAAACTGATTTTGATGGATTTCAAGCTTGGGTTTGTTTCTGTTTTGTTTTGACTTTTTCCCTGAAAGCACAGTGCGTCACCGCTGAGCAGTTAAAGAACTGCAAGAAGATTGAAAGTCCACCATTTTTTCAGTGTTTACAGTTTCTGGCTCTGACAAATGTTGTCATTCTGGCGATTTTTTAGGAACAGATAACACGCCTTTCAAAACCTCAGGCAGATATTGGGGTTCAGAGGTTTAAGGCATCTGTAAAAATACAAATTTGCTCAGGATTAAACACAAACACCTACGTTGAAATGTAAACTGACAAGACACCTGTTATCCTGTTATCATTCCACATGAGCTGCTCGGCAGGACGAGGAGGGTGTGTGTGTGTGTTTAGTTCATGTTCAGTGGTGAATGTTATGTACACTCTGCGATGTTGCTCCCACATTAACAGGCCTGCTGGGGTTGAAGGTCTCTCTGCCTTTCTTTCTCACACACACACAGCTCTGTGTGTGCAGTGTGTGTTCCCAGTGTGCGACCTGCTCTGTTGTTTACGTCCTCATTTCCGGTTCGACTCGCGCTACTTTTTCTGGAACTAACAATGACCCCCACCGTGACCCGGCAGTGACCCTGGTGAATTGAAAGCGGCTGCATGTGTGTTTTTGTGTTCAAGTGGAGTTCTGCTTGACCGCTCGTCCTTCCCCAAATTGAGTGATTGTAAACCCCTATCCCTGCTACTATTTTCCCAACTTCCCCTCCCCTGACGCCCTCGCAATTTCTCCCTGTCCCACTGGCATTGGGAATCTTTCCGTGACATCAGAGCCATGTTGACAGTAAACAAGTTCCCTCTCGGGGAGACTATACTAAGAGGGGAATTCAGTGGGAATGGGTAGCTAGTATAAGCACCACTATCCCTCCCTAGTTTTCACAACTCCTCCTCTTCATCCCTTTGCTGCAATGTCCTATTCTACAGTCTGCCAAGAAAAATGAAGGAGGCAGTGATGGAGGGCAGGAGTGAAGATGTGACTCTATGAGGTTTTGATGTAGACTAATGTTTGGACTGAACTGCCTCTTTGGTTCATTCATCCTATTTGAATTGATGAATAAACTGGGAATGTGGGCAGTGATTCAGAGATCTGGACTTGCGCTAGTTCTTTTTGTATTAAGGATGCAGATCAAGACTATTTTTGCCTGATCGGTACTGGTAAGAACCCAAGTCTGTTCCCTTTTAGGTCTCCTGCCACACAGGTGTCATAAAGGGAGAGCACCATTTGTGGTAGGACACTGAAAAAATGTCACATCAATAATCAAAAAACTGTTAATTCAGGACATTTATCCTGTTCTAATATTGCTTTTATAGTCAACAGACACATGTTATGAAACCCAAACACAGCTCTGTTACATAACACTGGCATGTAAGAACACAGTCCTTGTTGGCCACATCAGCTTTGGCTGGAGGCCATTAAGCTTTACAGAAGTCTTTGTCATGGTGCCCCTTGCTAGCTAAACCACCACTATGTTCTCTGCCTGTCAACATAGAACTGTCTGTGGTCCAAGTGACCACCTCCTTGTGTTGCTACAGTATTAAACATCAAGAGGCTCCACCTGGTGAAACAGCCACATACTGCAGGTAATCTGCAGAACATTTTCTGACATGCATGAAGATATAAATAAAGATATAAATAAATTGTGCAGCTACTCTATTTTGAATACCCTGAATGTGCTTAAAGTGTATATAATCTCGAAAAATGACTCAGTATTGACTACAAAAATTTAAAAAACCTGGAATTGACATATACAACTTGTCTCCTCTCTGCTCTGTGTAAATACAGAGCACAGAATTTGTAGTTTTTTACAGTCTGGTTAATGTAAAATATGCAGAATCATGTGATTTTAAAGAAATATTACAATTTTTATCTTGATTTGGTCAATTTTCCTGATGGAACTTCATGTTGCACATGGTTAGTTGATGGACTGTCCAAGAGTAAAAACATTGATGATAAAAAACTGTGCTAGCTAACCTCGGTCAGCTTAGTCCGACTGGCCAAATGGTATGAATGCATGGCCCACATAGCCATCCAGTAGGTCAAATGTTTGCATGCTGATTGTGAATATATGACACGTGTAAATACGTTAAGTTTTCTTATTCATAGTATTTCACGCAGTCTTTTGCGATGCGCTTATTGTTCATATGGCGATGAAAATACTATTTACCGGTCACTACCCCTCACACAAAATACAGCCATTTGAACACACTGCAGCAGAAAATGTTGCTCTTACCATCCCAGGCGTCAAACATATCAGTGATGAAGTAGTCTATAAAGGAGATCTGAGATTTGGGCACGCTGCAGGTGTTCCTGTCAAACACTGGCATCACCACTGGCAGCCCCTGCCTCTTCTCCTCATCCGTCTGCAGGAAACACACAGAGAGACCAATGAAGTGACAATAAGGGGGATGATTACTAAAGATAAATATCCAGCTTGGAAGGTGAGAGGCCATGGATGAAATAAATTATGCCAAGTAAGACAATGAAAGCAGTCAGGAGAAACAGATGACTGCCTCCCTCCACAGATCAAGCACCGTTGTCAGCTTTGCTCTGTTAAACCGAGCGGCACTAGTTCTGCCCCCACACCTGTGCAAAGTACTCCTCAGAGATCCGACCGGCCCACTCGATGCACAGCTCCAGCGGTCTGCAGGGGTTTGCCACATCTGCACACTTGATCAGCATCCTCTTTATCAGCAGACGGTTCTCTGGAGAGTTGCGGATGTTGGCCTGGCCCTCGCAGTCGCTGTTCACGCTCTGTAGGAAAGACATGGCAGGCATGGTAAGCATCTGCGCATACAGACAAAAACGGCACACGATGTTCTTTACATGCTGTTGGCACGTCGGCTTCTACATGCATTTACTGTGGCACGTCAGTCTGGGAACACAGTGTGTGTCTGTGAAATTGAAATAAATTCCTAGAAAGTTTTGAAATGAACTAACTGCTGTAGCACCTCCAAATAACCCTCCGAAGCTGCAGTAGTTTCTGGGTGTTTTTGTGCTCCCTGTAAGCTCATTTTCACCACAAAATAAAGCACTCCATCTTTATGGAGCAGCAAAACCATGGCTAGTACATAGCTAGATGGTTTATTTTATGTAATTTTTTAAAAGAGGGCATGTAGAAGACGGTGATTTTGATTAGAAATGTCACAGTTCTTAGCTTAGATTTGGTTAAATTTACCCCAAGTCCCATCAGAAAGTCAAAAATCTGAGACCTCACACCAACACATTGTAAGAAAAACATAAAATAACACAAACTTAATCCTTTATTCCCCTTCGTCTATATTAAGGAGCAAAATCTTTTGACAAAACAAACATTTTTCCGGGACGGGCTGTGGAGATTCTCTGGGAATGAATAAGTTTTCTGCAAAAGTAGTGAAGAAGAAAGTGGCGGATAGTTGCTGGAGTTTGATAAATTGTTGTAACACATGGACAGAATTTTCAGTGTTCAAGGCGCATCGGACAGTTGAAAAGGTTTGAGCACTGAAGAATGGCCTTTTAAACCCTCTGGTTGGTTTTGGGATTCAGAGGTTTTAATCAGGTCCTAATAGGTGTTGTGCCAGTGTGACCTGCTGTCCTTTAAGAAGCTTACGTCTAAGTTCAACAAGTTCACTCTCATTCTGTCTCTATTCCTTTCTGTGAATATGAGCTATTCCTGCTGCACTCGTCTGTTCATCACTTCAAGCTCAGTCTCAACGTCACCACAGTGATCCTTCAGCCATGTTTCTGGAGTAAATGTTTGCTCTCAGCTTGATATGATGTCTCCTTATTGAGCTAGGTGTTTAGCAGGTCAGCTGAACATGCAGAAACGTGAACACAGGTCAGGTTAGACTTTTACATCTGCAGAAAATTCTTTATCAAAATATCAGCTGATAAAAAATTAAAATCTACGTGGTTTAAAAGGCAGTTTGAACCTTTGCATTCTATTTACCTGCTCTGTTTTCACACATTTCCTCTCTCCCTCCCAATTGTTATATCAACTAAAGGCAAAAATGCTCAAAAACAGGTGACATCCTCTTTGCTGGTACCCCCTCTCACTTACACTTGTGCTGGTCTCTTCGATGGCAGCCATCGGCTTGTTGATGCTGTTGACAAACTTGCTGACGTGTTCAAAGTGTCTGGTCATCTCTGTGGCCAGAACCATGTCAATGATGGCCTGTCGCAGAGTTCGGAACTGGTTCCTGTCAGCAATGATAATAAACACCAGAGGATTACAGCATAATGTCACATAATGTTCTATCAATGCACAGCAAGCTCAGGGTGTTTTTTGGTGGAGGGAACTTTCAAAGTGTCCAAAGTGACGACAGACTGCTGCTGCTGCTGACCTGTCGATGTTCTTGAAGATGTTGCTCTTGCTGTCGCGCACAGTGAGCTGGAAGGCGAGGGCAGCGTGGTGGCTCTCCAGCACGGCCGTGTCGTTGTACAGGATGGCCAGTTCACTGCCTGCGTTACACAGGAAGGAGTTGGTCCTGCCGGGGTGATCCACATCGTGGACCGTAGCTGCTATCAACGCCGCCACCTCATCCAGCTGGTCTAGACTGCTCTGAAGGAACCAGCAGAGACAAAAGGTGACGTCAGTCCTGGACTGAACTGCATATATGTGTACAGATACAGGTCAGAGCTTGTTTGGGTCTTAATAAATATAATGTTAATCAATCCATCTGTATTACGTATTCTTATAAACACATACCAGCAGTTTTAAGACTGGAGACCTTTCATGTTTTCACGACTGTTTGGTTTCTTATAGACGACAGTTTCAATGAAGTAGGTTCAGCTGCATCTTTACATGTCAGTTCATTCAAATAAAGAGCAGCATATATTAACTTCATCAACTGTCATCTTGGTTGTAATCATAAAGGCTATGTTAGTTTTTATCACTTGTTATTATGAACATATGGTTTTAAGTGACAAGAGGGACAAAGGGGACATCTTGTCATATAAAATATACCTTGCTACACTAAAAAAAATACTTTAGTAAAATTACATTTTTTAGTTCTACAATTTTTTTCTCCATATTTTTGAAACACACAAAAATTGACTGACTTCACATGTCATGACTAACACTAAAACAGTGAATAACCAGATCATTTTCCTTTCCTTTAATTTTTTTTATATAAAAAGACTGAAAATGTTAAACTGTTAAATTCACATTATTTCTACAAATATATTTCTGAAATTTCATACAATTGGTGACAATTTACAGAATAACATGCATTGATTCTGTAATTACACAGATTTGCTTGTTAAATGAGCTGAATTGAAGTTTTCACTACAGAAATGTTAAAAGAATCTGTTTTCATAGTGTATAATATCTATAAACACTGAGAATCTGTCAAAGTAGAGTTTTATCATTATCTACATCATTGTAGTTTTCCAGCTATGCATCTTATTATAATTTCTAATACTATAATTGTAATTTCTGCTACTTTGCAGTGTTTTATAAGCTATGTTTTGCATGTGTTTTACTGAACAAAAGCTGCTCCAGGCAAATTTCATTCATGGTGTAACATAGCAAATTACATTGTAAGTCTTTACAATATGCACAGTAGTATGTGCAAGGGAAACGGGAATCTGTTGCTTCATATTGCTTGTTATTAACATATTTAAATGCTTGGTGTTGTCTCTGCTACTATCTCTGTCTCACTCTGTAGTCACAGTAAATTTGATGTACACTACATGGCATTTAGTACCTTTTATTTTGGTTTTATCATGGTATATACTACAGGTCAAAGATACCCAATGTGTGTTCTTCTCCTAACCTTGACTCTCTCTTTGCGTAGGAAGTAGGCAGTAGCATGCAGCACGTCTGCGGCGTGTGTGGAGTTGTGGTAGGAGTTGGACGAGTGGTAGCTGGCCTCGATGAGCTGCAGCCACGAGCGCAGCGTCGCCTCCGAGCAGTTCAGGAACTCACACACTCCGAAACTGGTGAAAATCTTCAGGCCGAGGTAAGTCAGCGGTCTGCAGGGGGTCACACAGAGGACGGGATGAACGCATGGAACAAGTTCAAGCATCAGGACTCAGCTTCCCAGACTAGAGTTTAGCCTCGTGCGAGAGTGAAAACTCTCTTCAACGGAGTTGTTCTTCTATACTTGTACAAGGCTTGATACATTGGAATTAATGTTCTCATAGCTTTATTAATTTACTGGATTTGCTTGATTATGGTTCCTTTTTAAAGCTTTTTTCCTGCATCTTTATCTTCGTAAATGATTTGAATCCAAGTTGAATAGCATAATTCCTTTACTCTGACTCATTCATGTCATTTTTACTACTTAAGAGTAGTTTTAGAAAAGTGCATTTTGTGAGTAGAAATGGCTTGTAATAGTTATGGGACTAGTACTGTTGGTTTAATCAACACCGAAACACCCCAAAACAACAAGATGCGGTTTGATTGGTATATACTTAATACCAATCAAACCGCATGGGGGGAACTACCGGAATCTTGCTGCCACTGTTGCCTGGGAACCTTAATGCTAAGCTAAGCTAACTGCCTGCTGGTTGTTTAATGGAGAAAGTGAGAATGTGGCATTGTTTGTCTTTTCTAACTCTCCACAAGAAAGCAAATAATATATACATTTTAATACAAACAGCTCCTTTAATGCTTCTACGTGGATTTTATAAAGATGGAAAAAAAACTTGATCATTCAGCCACTTTCTACTGAGGGTGCAGAATAAGCGCATTATAGCAATAAGTCAAGTAACTGTTGAAATCAAAACAAATTGCCTTTTGTGAAACCAAGAAATTTATCAGCTGATTCCCTTTTGGATCATATCAAGCCTGTTGCAAACAATCTTGGCATCTGGTTTCACAGTAATTTAGGTTTTGAGCTGCCAACAGCAAAACTGCACAAACACCACTGTGCTCTTATCATCCTAAAATTATTCGTCTAGAAATCTGATCTATTTTAACTTTGAAAAACACTGAGAACATTTTATGCACTTTTAACTCATCACATGTGGATTATTGCAGTAGTCCGTTTCCCTGGATGATCCAAAAATCTAGTGATCAACAACCGTTTAGCTCCATATGTACTTGTACACATCCTGAGGTCCTCGGACAGAGGACTTTGGTGTTATAGGGGCCTGGCTGAAAGCTGAAGCAGACAGAGCGCTTGCAGTGGATTTCCTGAGGCTAGCTTTACAAAGTTAAGCCATACATTCTTTATATAAAAAAAGAAAAAATGAAGTTGAATTTCTGTGATTGTTTGTTTTACAAAAATTAAAAAACTTGGAATCAACATGTGCACCATTTTGTTAGACGCCCACAAGTGAAACCAATGCTGGAAAAACTGCTCCTGCATACACAGACACTTTACTAACATTTTGAATTTGTTTCTGTACCTGTCTTCTACCTGCAGGCTGCAGTTCAGCTGAGAAAATGTTTTATGTTTTACAGAATTCGGTTAATGCAAACAGTTTATGTTTGGTGAGCTTTAAATGAGACGGGTGGAGTAAAGTGATTTCGATGTAATGTGATTGTTTTAAGTTTGGATTTGAGTAGATTTTCTCATAGAATGGCACATCTTAGAAGTGTAGGCCCATCTGAGAGTTAAATATCCGTCAATTCTCTCTGTTTTTACAGTTTTTGGCTCTGATAAATTGTGTAATTTTGGGATTTTTTTAAAAAGCCTTTTAAAAGCTGTGGTTGGGTTTTAGGGATCAGAGGGTTAAATCTCTTCTTTAAACACTTTTACCTGAGAGCCTTTCCTGAATTTAGTTGAATTTCTGTTTCCAACATTGTATTGTTTTTTATACACACAAAGCTGTGTTTTTATCAGTCCTCTTTAGAAATCTAATGATTTTATGACTTGTCTGCCTTATTACTGCCTATAAAGCACTTTGCAACTTGGAGTTTTAAAAATGTTCAATAAACAAATATTATCATGATTATTGTTGCCTTCCTTGATTCTACTGTCTTTTACCTTTTGTGTGTAGCTGCCTCCAGGTCCAGGATGTTGAACTCCCAGCACTCCTCATCATTCAGCATCTCGGCGATGGATGGGGGGACGTCATTCAAAGTGACTGGGATGGCCAGCTGGCTCTGACTCATGTCTACAGACAGACACACATACATACGCCGTTCAAGGTGGTTTGACCATAAAAGGGGCAAACCAAGAACGTTCTACAGATAAGTAATGAACGAGCGAACCAATCTTGGCTCCGCAGCATCTTTACGCACGAGCAAACACACCGGCTCTGGTGCTTATAGAGCGCTGCAGAGAGATGGCTGTTTAAAGAGCGCTGATGGAGCTGCAGCTCTGAGGCAAGGATGCAGTTTGATTTGATGAGAGAGGAGACAGTTCCTCAGAAAACAGAATCTAGATTTACAGCAGCTCTTTTCTTAGTAAAGTCCTCTTGTGACTTTAGTCATTAGCATCGGCTTATGTAATAAACCGAGACGGAAGAATTCACGCTCTACAAAGCTAAAAGAACGTTGCTTTCATCACAGCCACCTTAAACTTCATAATTATTCATGAGATTCAATCAAGACAGCAGAGCTCAAGTTCTGTAATCTCCGTGTTGAGGGCCACAGGCTACAATAGCTGTGATCCCACCTGTTCTTAACACAGTGAGTCATTATCACTAACTGCTGTTTTTGCTCGTCTTACTCATTTTGTGTGTGTAAATGTGGGGGGAAAAGATGTTGCTGGGACAGTTTTGACAATGTCTGGCCTGTTTTTTTTCCATTCCCTCACCTTTTACCCTGTTTAATATCTCCTAATGCTCATTCTATTTACTTATTCAGTCTCTAAACTTGACTTAGTGTGGTGACTTGCCCATTAAATGACTCAGGTTTGGGTATTCGCTTCTGAAAATGCAACAGCCCCTATTGTGTTCCTTCCTACCTCTCTTTCACATTAACACAGTGATGCTTTTAAAACTTACTCTTGCAGAAAACATATTCGTTCCCAGAGAGTCTCCTCAGCCCGTCCTGCAGAAAAAAAAAAAAAACGAAGAGAACGTTTTCTTTTGCAAAAGATTACAATGCTTGATTTAAACAATGACCATACAAGACAAAGAATTATGATTGTGTTTTTCTATATTTTTGTTAGCATCAAAATATTCCACGAACACACAAAAACCTACAATATGTCATTCTGACTGTCAGTACTTTGACTTTCAAAGAACAGTACAGTCATTTTCCAACTCCAATTTCCAACTCTTGATTAATACACTGTTGATGTTTTAACCCTTTGAAACCCAAATCAGGCAGGTTTGAAAGGCGTGTTATCTTTTAAAACAGTCACACTGTTTATCGGAGCCAAAAACTGGAAAGATAGATTTTTTTTTTTTACCAAAAATGAAAACTTAGTGCCAGATCCACTTAAAAAAAAGCTAAAAATCTATTCTCCGTAGCGCAACCGTGAAGCCTTCCGCAAATCACAGCTGAGTCACTTTACATATCAAAAATTCAGGGACTCCTAGGCTGAACTGCAGGCTGTGTTTAAACAGAACACAATAGAAACAATTATGGAAACAAATGAAAATGTAACTGCTAAAATAAAAGATAAATAATCAATTCTTTTTACTTCTTATGACTCTATAACTGTGTCATACTGCACAGATATGTTTAAGTCCTCTCTACTTCTAATCATGGTTGTCCATAGAGGTGCAGGACTTTATATTACAGTGAAAAATGAGACCACAGTGAGTAAAAATGTAACAGGAGCAAATAAATGCCCAGAAATCCTAACTCACTGCCCACTTTATGAGATGCAACTGTGAAATCTAATGCAGTCCAGTACAACATCTCTGTCGTAAATGTTGTTTTTATGATGTGTCTAGATTTTTAGTTTTTGTTGGCATTGTCAAAAAGGTGATGGTTGTACTTTATGGTTATCATTGGGGTGATAGTAGGTGGTGGTGATGCACTGGATTGCATTACATTTAACTGTGTTCCTAGTATGTTAACGGGGTGGTCAATAAGTAGAATTTATGCAGAGCTGTTGTACTGGATTGCATTCGATGTTACATATGTATGTAATAAAGTGGCTGCTGAGTGTATATAAGGCTTTAGACACAGACAATACTTATTCATTGGTGCAATTTCATTTTCAAAAGTTTTGGAGGCAAGAAAAACACAACATCACCAGCCTTTATAATATTATGATATCCAAAGACCTCAGCTTATAGAACTGAAAACCTGCCTCCAGAATCTGTGTGCAGTGACTCACCTCATAGAAAATTAAATGAACAAAGACTGTTGGCACTCCTCAAATACAGATTTGATTTGATTTTGGAAGCCAACAATTTCTTGGTTCAACAAGAATGCATGTTCAATTTCGTACGCATGAGGTAAGACCACTTGTTACCTCTCCTTATAAAGTGTTTCAGGCATCTGTACTTATGAATGAACCCTCTTACACTCATGAGCCCCCCAACCAGGTCGTTGGTGTGGGGGTCGTCCTCTTTGGAGGCGAGCTGAGGGGAGTAGAGCTCAGTGGTCCTCAGGATCTCCAACACTCGATCCAGAGCCTCGGCCACCGTCACCGGACTGCTCTCCTGGGCTGCATTGATGATGTTTATCACCTGTGGATGAGGAAGAACAAAAGTCCCAATTCTGTTGCGAAACAGACATGATATATATATAAATATAAAACAATTCCACAAAGAGTCCTCTGCAGCGCACGCCATAACAGAGTGCTCCTTTGTCAGTGGATGTGTCATGAAGATGTGCATGTGATGCTGTGGAAATCTTGTCTGGGGCAAAACAGCCAAATAAAGTGACGTCTCAAACACACAAGAGCATCACAGGACCTGCAGCAGGAGGCGAAGTGAGACAATGTCCCATACTGTATGCTGTACGCTAACCAGCCTACAGCTTGACCTGTCCGACAGCTGCTGCGTCTGCCCCTGCAGACCCTCCTGTCATGATGGCAAGGTCATGGAGAATTCAAAAAAATCCCCAGTGAGCCCTGAACACTTTCTTTTGAATGCCATGTTCACAAACACAGGCAGCAAAAATCCCCCTGATGTTGCAGACGTCATCAGCGAGGTGTGAAACAATGAGTCCAAAGACACTTTCTCAACAATATTATACACGCCGTGGGCTAAAACTTTGCTTCCTGGAAATCACAGGAACACTGCAATGCTTCTTTAGCTGCAAATATTTTATCGCTGACTCTATCTTTTATGGCGCCTTAAACAAGGGACTACAAAGTCTCGACAGACGACGCAACAGAAGCAAAATCAAAATACGTCCATACTAATCAAGTTACCTTTTTTTTAAATAACTCATTTAGAGCAGTGGTTCTCAACTGGTGGGTCAGGAACCAAAAGTGGGTCGTGAAGCCATTTTTAGAGGGTCGCAGAAGCATGCCCCCCCAAAAAAGTAGTGGTATAAAGTCTTTTATTTTGAAGGACATGTTTCTTTTGACACAGTTTGCTTTCAATAGCAGGATATTTAGTGGTGGTGACACCAGTAGCAGCCCACTAGATTTGACTCTGCCAGCTTACTGAAGAAATTTAGGCCAAAACATCCCAAAAATGAACCAAAATGTGCTCAGAATCTGTCAAAATGGGCCAAAATATGCCCAAAACGTGGCAAAAGCGTCCAAATATACCAAAATGAGCAAAAAAATAAGCCCACATTTTCCAGAGCTGTATCAAAATGCGTTGAGACTACACCCAAATACACTTTAATTTGTTAACAGGAACAACAAACTTCAACAATTTGGGTCGTGACCGTTATTAACAGAGACATAGTGGGTCCTGAGGCTGGACCAGTTGAGAACCACTGATGTACAGCAACAGCAATTCAACATGTTTAAATATTAAGGTTAAACCCTGACAATATTATATGGAACTCAAATGTACCTGACTAAAATCTGCATGTTACACAGCCTGATATTTCCTCTTATATTAAATTCTGATTTTGAATATAACTACCTTGTAATAAAATCCAGTTATATATCGATACAAACAGCAAATGCCGAAAGTGATTTATTGATCAAAGAATAGTAGTAAATCTGAATTAATTACTATAACTTACCATAGAATTGTAAAATGTACCAACACTAATTATCAAAGGAGTGGCTCTAATATAAGGAAGTGACCTGAGTACATTTGTTTGTGCCTGAAAGCGGACTTCATGTGTTGCGTGTGAGTTGGTAATGCTGTGATACTGATTGAAATCCTGGTTATATTCATGTTACTCTGTCAAGTGTATCTCCCAGCAAGATATCTTCAACTGTATTAAAAATATGAATCCATTGCCATAAAGGCTATGCAAGAAAATACATTTAAATATCAAATAGCAAAGAGGCAGTGGGCCCAAATTCTCCCCAATAAAGTGGGATAGTTTATGAGTTGGTCATTTAACCTATTAGCAGTCAGTCGACACTCCATAACAGGCTCGGTCAAGTCACACGAAGCCAGTAAAAGCAGCTCTAATGGCCGCTGACTGATTATACGCTGTTAAAATAATACACTATATTCAGCCTAAATGTGGTAGCACTTCATTCCATTTGAAGTGCCCGTGTGCATCGCCTGCTTTGAAACAAACTGGTAAGAGGCCGTGAAAGAATTGTTCTTGGTGAAGCTCCAGCACATGCAGCCTGCTGACGGCTGCTGCAGGAATGTTCTGCGGAGTGTTTCATGCACTGGAACAAACATGTGTTTTAAAGTAGCTTCAGGCAGAACGGGGTCATCAGCCATTCAGCATGAAACTGTTCATTGAGAGACGGCTGCTGCAGATGACAGCTGGGATTTAACCGTTTAACAGTCGTCCCGAATGCTGAGAAATCGCTTGTAGTCGGCCTCACTTACCCACACCCAGCACTGGAAAACAGAAGACAGAACTTACTCCCATGATGCACGGCGCGGTGCATGGAGGTTAGCGTAAAAAAAAAAGACTTACTCCGATAGTTGGATCCCTGCACTTCAATGCATTTTCTGACTTTTTATAGCTTTTATATGACGGCTGGTTACGTTGCATGTAAAATATTGAAGATATACGCGATAAAAAGTCGCTTACAGATATTTGAAAGTGTACTTTTAATGCAAATGAACAACTCTATAGTTTGTAGAGGCTCGTGATGGAAGAAAACCACTGTGGTCAGCTAGAAATAACCCTGATTTGCCCCCAAGAAATAAAGAAATGCCTTTACACAGAAGAGGACTGTGAGGTTTGCAACATGCCTGAAGGCTCCAAGCAGCGTACCTTGGTGATGGGAGCCTCGATGGTCATGGAGTGGATCCTGGCCACAGAGGAATATCTTCGATTCTGTAAACTGGGAGCTGCAATTCAGAAAATAAGGATTTTGCTTATTATGATAATACTCATACTAGGGCCATTAATTAACATCATAAATACTGCAAAACTAAAGAAAACAGATCACAATCGTTAGCCGTCAAAAGACATAAACGATAGGGAAGAAAGGAAGAGCATATGGATGTAGGATTGATAGTAGAGAATAAGAAGATGTGAGAGTGATGATGGATGGCTGATGGACAGAAAATGGTTTGACTGAAGGAGACAGACGCAGGCGAAGGAGAGGAGAAGCAGCACTCAGCGGAGATACCTGAAAATAGCAGCAGCTGCGTCAGTGAGTTGAGGAGGGAGGAGGCTCGTATGTCATCAGCCCACAACATCTCTCTTTAGGATCTCGTTAGTTCAAGTACCTACCATGACACGGTGTGACTCACTCCCTGATTAGCCATCTCCAAACATCCCCCCCCCCAATCTTCACCTCTCCCTGCCCCATTCCTGCCTTTACTTCATTCCCATTGTCTCCATCCCGTTGCCTCTCTCTCCATTGTTTTCTGCTTATCTTCTCTACAGAACGAGACAAGCTGGACCTGCATTCATTCAGACAGAGACTCAGAAACAGGATTCTGACAGGCCGTACCGTCGCTGCCGCGGGAGCTGAGCGACCTGGCGTCAATTGAGTCTTTCCTCCTGTCCCGGTGACGTAGAGAATGGCACTCTGTGGAGGGGAGTAAAGGACGTTACATGCACAGTCTGTTTAGATGGAGGGACAGATTTGTACTGACATGGGGATAGAGACCATATTTGGCCTCTGAAGCACATTTAAGTTACCCCAGTTTGCGTCTTTCATGTATTATTACAAAGTCTGAGTATTTTTATCCTGAAACATAGATCATTTTAAAAGAAAGTATATCGTGTGAAAGATTTTCTCAAGTTTCGACTTTGTTACAGACTGAAAAAGACATGTGTTCTCTTGCTCCTTCTGCATGTCACAATAGAAGTGTCATTTTCATATGAAAATGTGAAATAATATCAAAAAAAAAATTTAATGAGGGTTTAACCAGTGCTAAACTTCTCCAACAGTACCTGGCTGCAGACCTCCACTGTGAGGTCGCTTCCGCCGCAGACCTCCACTGTGAGGACACCTCCACTGTCAGGACAGGACGTAACGGGTAAAAAACAGAAAAGTACATTTAAAGCGTCCAGTCCGGTAGGTGGCGGTAACGCATGTGAAGTTGGTTTGCTAACCGCTAATTAAATCAAAAGAAGAAGCAGCCATTAACGAGTGGTTGTGGCCGTTTGTCGATATACGCACTTGTCCACGGTACTACCTTGACTGTGACACAAAATGTAGTTTTAAGATTATTTGAGTCAATAAAGTGGTTGTATAAACATCAAATCTGTGGTCGATTTATCAAGACAAATTCTGCTTAAAATTTTATTTCAACGATGTCGGAGATGTGAGTGTCCCCGTTAGACAGCTACTACCGGGCGGTCAGCGCTCACAGCTCCCCGCTGACAGCAGCCTTAGCTCGGCTAGACTTTCTGAAATCTGCCGTTGGCTCTGACGGTTCTGTAACGGGGTATAAGTACTTTTACGGGAATTTAACGGTTACACTTTTGTTATTTAATGTCCCCGGTCGCCGACTTTGTCATTATATTAGTAATTATTGTGTTGTCTTCATTACCTGTAGTACGTCTTTGTTCTATTCTTATGACTGTAACTGTGCATTAAAAATAACATTTAAGGATTATTCTGTTAGCAGGCATAAAACTCACAATGGGGCTCATTCTCAAAATAATCACAAGTTTCATATATAAATTAAAACGATATATATATACAATGGTCGAGTAGATTTTACGTTGTTTACTCCCCGTGCATTTCCTGTCCTGACAGTGGAGGTGTCCTCACAGTGGAGGTCTGCGGCGGAAGCGACCTCACAGTGGAGGTCTGCAGCCAGGTGCCTCTCAAACTTCTGGCTCTTGTGCAAAGTGAGCAAGACGGCATTACATTCCTGGGTACACCTTTGTTTGGATTGGAAGTAGGGTTACGGAAATGGATTTAAACGGGTTAAAAGTGGGAAGGATGTCGAAACAAAACCTACACGATTTGAATAAATGATAGATTATGTTACCTAATTAAAATGGAGCATAAAAAAATAGACATTTTTATATTTTATCACCTATTTCTTCCCATTCACCTCCAATTAGTTCATACAATGGGTTCCTAAAAAGGTCTCGTCAAGGAGTTTTGCTTATTCAGATCAAGGGTGTTGTATGTTGCACAGAATGTGAAGCATTTTGAGACATAATTGGTGATATTTTATAAATGAAACTGTCTTAACTGCTGGTATATGAATCAGGAACACTGGAGAACAACTAAATGGTTAAATTGGTGCTGAGACGATAAATACTTGAAATGAGTAATATAAAGTATTCATTTGTTTTATATCAGGCCTACCCACCTGAAGTATGAACTAATGTAGGCTATATGTTTATATGTGTGACTGTCTAACCTTCTACTAGTATGTTTTTCAATTTAAGGGCTCCACATATTAAGTCACAAACTGGGCCTCATCCAAGTCTTGCTGTTCTATATATTTTTAAATAAGCTTCGTGATGACCATCTGTACGTGAAGACAATATGTTATAGTATGGCGACAGTAAATACACACTGTGTTGTGGTACCTGACTGAGAGTGCTCCCCGCTGCATCTCTCCTCCTTGTTGAACTTGTGGACCTGAAACACACAGCAGCAGGCGATTAAAGTGGAGGTGTGACTGTTGGTTTTGGCTTCGCTGTGAGGACTACAATCAGCCTAACTTCCTGCATTTGAAAGCAACACGCTGGCAGGATAACTGCTGTTGATTAAAGACCCAACGCGAACGAGCGATTTGATGCTCTTTATACTCTGACGTTATCGTTTCTGTCTCACCTCTGCAGTCTGCTGTGTTGTTAAAGTGCAGCACTCTAATGTGCTTCATTTAAACCGCAAGCAGCCTGATACCCACAGTTAGAGTGTACAAAGAGCTCCACTTTCTCTTTGCATAACCTGCATGTGACTCCAGTTATGTATGAGCTTTTCAAGACTCCCTAAATACAAGCTGTGACTGTAAAAATCAGCTATTACAGAGAAAGTCAGCGGATGCAACATGAGGGATGGCGCTGTACCACAAAGCCCAGATCCAACAGTGTTACCTGGCAGGGTGAAGCTGAGAGGTGGCCACGACCACCACAGACTGGCTACTTCATGAAACCAATAGCAAATCCTATTAGAGGGCAACATGTGCTCTTAGAACTTGCATTACATCCAGTTACTACTATTTTTCTGGCAGAACTCTTTGCAGAACCATTTCTCGAACTCCCATTTCGATGCATTTTAACAGTGCAAACATCACCCATTTAAACCTCATACAGCCAAGTAGTTCTGACCCACCAGGAAATTCTGTGACAAATGTAATATGGTCCCTAAAGCTGTATAGACAGTATAAAAATGGATCAATTTGTGTTTTCATTAGTTTAAGTGAGTATAATCCAGGTTTAACTGTGGATTTACGTTAAGGTCTCGTACAGACTCTTAAAGACTGAGGGGATGAAACGCAGAACTGTGAAAAAAAACTGCTGAATGATGCAATTCCATGCCGTAAGAGTCTTACATGTGCTCATCTTATGTAATATCTCATAGTTTCACCAACAATTAAATAGAACAACTTTAGCAACTGTTCAATAAGCCTTACATAAAAAGCTTATTATGTGAGTTTTCATGTACTTCTACATGCCTGCACTATCAAATGATCAATAATCCAGTTACTTGTCATTAAAAATTGTGCAATGTCAGCATGTTCAGGTGCCATACAGTCGATCTGTGACACAGCTTGGTGTCCAACTTTTTAAAAAATCCACCTTTTTTCTCTGAACCCCTCAGTTTCTGTCATTATTGCTCTTCATTTTCTTCGCTAAAGTAAATTTGACTGATTCATTTGTGATCAGCAGGTTTCTCCTATGTGAGGATGAGTAGACAAGATACCAGTTAAGTCTCTAATTCAATCCAGAACTTTACTATTTCGAATAACGGCTGTATTGAATATGCTGATTCCGATTTACTGTGATAAGTTGCTTTGAAATGTGTAGCACATTTTGTCATAATAACACACCTCCATGCAGGTGACTCTGTACAGTACATCCGGTTAGTCACAGCCAGGTTATGTAGATATGGATGTGCAGAGCCTCTAATCTGGTTACAGAAGATTTTCCTCACCCAGTGACTCACTGCACCTTTACATCTTGCTGACGGTGCAACATGCATGACATTTATGTAAAGACGAACAAGTACATGCAAACATACTTTGAGTCAATTCACTTTTTTATGCTAAAAAATTAGGAAGATGTAATTTCGATAGGGATCATTGAGCAGGGTCGCTTAAATATCAATTTCATATTGTTTTTAAATCCATGTCACTCCAACACAATTGCTCATTTTGTCATTTTTTTATAGCCCTCCTCTCAAAACAAGTCGCTCACTCTCAGGTCTCCAGTGGGTCCCATGCTGAGTAAATAGGATTAAGACAGTATAAACACTTCTAATGACATACACGGTTGCCAGATTTAGCTGGCTGCATCGTAATGGGCTTGTTGGGCTGCGGAGCACAAACAGACATCTATAAAAACATCTTTCGAATTAGCTCGACTAAAGCTGGGAAATAGCTGAGATGATGATGGCCCTTAATTGAGATGAAAAGACAAACAAAAGTGACCCTAAACCTGCTGTAAGTCTGGAGTGCTTAGACAAATACCGCTATACTAAACAACACAATGAAATGGAAACCGTGGTCTGCAGCCAAACGTCTGGGTGGGAAAAGACGGGGAGCAATGTGTGGTTTTAAATGCTCAGAGGAAAATGTCCTCAGCAAGGATACAGTATCGGAGCAGTGGTATCCTGAAAGGACCTCTGAGGCCTTCTTAAAGTTGTCCAATGGATAACAGCATCTCACTGAAGACGCAGCACAGGACTGACAACATGATTTAGTTTACAGTCATCTAATACCAAACTTTTGTCCATACTTTGCTTTTGCAGTTCCCTTCTCTAATTTGTGGCGAACAGGAAGTACAAGGGGACACACTGATAACACTGTTCAGTTTGACACTGCACTATGCAGGTTGTGGGGGATGACTTCCATGATTTGGAGAATGGGATCAGTTGCTGCCATGTCTAAGGATTCCCGATCCCAACCAGCAGGAATGAATGCCATTTGGCTTTGGCAGGCAGATGCCAGCAGCTGACTCACCTCGTGTGCACACGATGAAAGGGAGCAATGCGCTAAAGCTAGTCCCTGTGCAGCTTTGCCTGGGGTATAAATAGCCCTGGCGCCTGGCTGCTAGCCTTCCCAGGCCTTAGTGGGGGATCCTGGTGCTTAGCCGTAGCTTAGCATAGTATGACGTTATTGGCCTGGAACCCAGCTGAGAGCAGCGACACACCTGCTTCAGAGTAACTGTGCACGGTGCTCAGCAATGTTGGAACCCTGCTCGGCTGCAAGCCCCGCTGAAGTACTTAAAGCTGACACTTTGGCCTACAGTTCATTTGAAGTATTTATGTGAAACTGACTGCCAGCAGAGTTTGCTTAAGTCCCGTTTGGACCCAGTGGCTCATTTGTTCAGCGGCCCTGATTGAGCTAAGCTGTGCTGTAGCACTAGGACTGACGTTTGTTTGAGCTCCACAACAGAAAAATCAACTCGCTGTTAAGGTCTTTTGCAAATGACATTTGAAGCAGATTTTTTTCTACTTCAAACAGCTGCTGGGAGGCTTGTAAGCTAAGGATTTTTTTTTTATCTGAGCCTGCAAATCAGCAGTTTGGGCACATTTAAGAAAAAGTAGTTTTACTCTCTGGTTTGACAGGCATGTTATTTCAAAAGAGTCACCAGAGTTTCATCATTTATGAGAGCCAGAAACTGTCGAAATGGAAAGAATCGCCAACTTTCCAACAGTAGAAAGTTGAGCTACTCATCTGTGACGCGCTGTTTTCTGTCAAAAACTTCATCACACCTCAGCATAAAATTGGTGTATTTCATCAAAATTACTTAATTGTACACGTCTCATTTAAGTTTTGCCAAAAAGCAACCATTTGCACCAGATTCTGGCAAAAACAAAAACTGCTGCACGCTGAGGACGACTGAGAAGCCACGAGTGACTCAGTGGTGACCAGCAGTCATATGACAAATATTCAGGGTTGAAAAGGAGCCCACACTGAGTAAAAAGGTCATAAAAAAAAACTCAGAAATCGCTTGGGGTTCAGAGAGTTTAGATTAAAAAGTACTGCTAATGCACAGGGACTGTGCTGCTCCACATTTGAATTTACCTGATTGAGTCAAGGCTTGATCAGAACAAGATTTTTACAAAACTTGTTAAAGAACCTCTTAAGTTTGTAGCGAAACGAAGACAGAGGTAGTTCTGACTGAAACTGAACATAATAAATGAGTATTTCAAAATAAAATAAAACAAAAGAAGACTGAAAACAAACTTATCTTTGCAGAAGATTAACTTATCACGTGACTCACCTGATTATTGTTGTCCATATGAGGTCTCTTGATGGCTACAAAATGCCGAATTTTCCTGTAAGGAGCAAGAGAAGAGTTTGTTAGGGTATTCTGATTTCTTTGGAAATGTACAGTGACTACGTCGGTTAGTTTAAATGTAGCTCACCCTCCTTGGCCGATAACTGGTGTTATCTTCACTTGCTGCTGTATGCTGTCGCCGGACTTCTTTCGGGCAAAGTAAATGCCCTGCCATTCCTTCAGAGACAAACACAGCAGTCAGACGGTGGAACATTGATTTTACTGAGATGCGGATGGGTGGGTGGGTGGATGGATGGATGGATGGATGGATGGATGGATGTGGGACTGACCTTTCCTTTCTTGATGCAGGTGTTGATGGTGTCCAGCAGGTCTGCTCTGTTCTTGTCGCTCTTGGGAAGTTCAGTCAGTTCCTTCCCGATCAACTCCCCCTTGTGGTAGCCCATCATCCGTTCAAATGCTGGGTTCACATACTGGGACAAACCGGGAAGGTGTTAAAGGACAGGTCTGGTAGGTAGGGTTAGTCTTGCTGTTCACAATTACCATGAAAAGCCTGAATTAAACTTTGAGCCCCTGAACCCGCCAAAGGGTTTGAAAGGCATGTTATCTTTGACAAAAATCTTAAAAATGACACCTTTTATTAGAGCCAAAAAACCAAAAGAATCATCCAATTTTTCAAGTTTCCAGTGGTCCTTGACTGTATCACATGTGATGTACAGTCACATCCGGAAAAACAGCCAAATATAAGCTTGAAATCCTGATATTTCATAGATATTACTTTATACCTCTTATTCAATAATTTGTCAAAAACAGACCAGATCCTGAAAAATCTGCGTTACTCATTGCTGTGACAAGGAACAGTCACATGACAAAAGTTCAGCGACTTGACGTCACATTATCAGCAGATAAGAGTTTAAGAAGTGTTCTAATTAGTCCTGTGACATTCCCTAACATCTACCGTGTAAACGTATTTGTGATCCACATTTAATGCATTCAGTAGGAGCCACTGAGGCTGATTCTGAGTGCAAAAGCATTGTGGGGAAATCTGGCAGCATTGGCAGATGGGCATGATGTTGGATTGGATATTTCATCAGGATTTGCTCACAACAACAAACAATATAGAAAATCAGAAGCTTTATGCTCAAAAGGAAAAGCTTGATTGTTTTGCTGAGTCTGTACAGTATATGTGTGGATACGTATGCATACACTGTTGAGTCCTAAATAAATCAAAGCAATGCTACATTTTCATTTAATTAGATGGGTTTTTCTGGCTGGAGATGACTAAAACAAGTGTTTCTGTGTTGTTGTTTTTACAAAAAAAAAGCCATGTCCAAAACTATGTATACGTATGTAAGACACTGTTGTCAGTTTTTGAGAAAATGCAGCCTCTATACCATTCCAGATGGTCCTCAAAACTTCTACAATGTTCTGGAGCATTCTAACACACTATAAACCGAGAGCAGCTGATAAATTAGTTCTCTAGTAAGTTACTAGTCAACAGCACGTCATGACTAAAACCAAAGAGCTCAGCGAGCTTGTAATTACTAAGAGAGGTGCTTATTTTGGCTGATCACAAGACAGGGAAAGAATATAAAACCATGTCAAAGTGTTTTCAGGTGCCAGTGGCCACAGTAAAAACCGAATTACAAAGGAGTTCCACGCTGTGAAGAAGAATCTCAAAGGATGTGGTGGGAAGACAAAAGGTACTCTTGTACTAGTAAGAAGAATCTAAGGCTCAGCACCAAGATCGTCCTGATGAATCTGATCAATGAGACTCTGAACAAGGCTGAACGAAGACCAAGGAGGACGCCACTTCTCCAACATAGGCACACAAAAGCTGGACTGGCAAAGGACAAAGTTTTTTGGTCATCAGCTCTGTGGTTGGATGAGATGAAAATAGAGTTGTTTGGACACAGAAACAAAAGAAAAAGAGAATCATTCAACCCCAAGAACACCATCTCCACGATGAAACATGGTGGTGGGAATGTGATGCTGTGTTTTTATGGTCCAGTCAACCTTCTCTACGTAAACAGCATCATGAGAACAGAGGACGACATTAAGACTGTTGACTAAAACATCAGACAAACAGCAGACAGAACTTGTCCATGGGCAGCAGTGGAGCTTCCAACAAGACAATGATCTGAAACGTCCAGCCAAAGGAGAAGAAATGATTAACATGAATGAAGATGTTGGAGCGGCTCAGAAGGAATCCAGAACTGAATCTGTGGAGGAACTGAAGACCAGAGAGATGAAGAGGAAACCTTCAACCTCAAAGAGCTGAACATCTCTAACATAAAGTCTTACTGTCTTTTGTCATTTGTTTATGTCATTTCCAGCCAGAAGAAACCTGTTGATCAAATAAAAATGTGAGTATTAATAATATGGGGCATATTCATGTATGCATGTGTGTAACATCCCTACCTGTATTATGTGGTCCTCACTGGTGATCTCCACAGCCTCCTGACAGTGCTCCAAAGCAGTGAAGATAGAGTTACAAGCCCTGCGGATGGACACCACCACTGTAACTCAGCAGCGTCTTGTATTACAGTAATGTCTGCCGCATGCATGTGTAACTGCATAATGTGATTAGTGTGCCTTTTTCTCCGCCGTACCTGAGTTTGAACTGGCAGCGCACCTCTCCGTGTTCGATCTGTATGAGCTCATTATAGCAGGCTGATACACTGCTGTTCTCCACAAACCTCTGGAGGCCAAACAAGGTTAAGTGGTGTTTGAAGAAAAGGGAGAGAGAGAGAGAGAGTAGTGGAAAATTGAATGAGTCAGGATCCAGTCAGTAGCGACTTGTTTTGAAACCTCCTACGTCATTTTCACACCGTTAAACCCCGCTGACAATAAAAGGCCCTTTCAAAACCGTCTGCTATTTTGGGGTTTGAAATCTCTTTAGATACCCAATTAACAAAAAGCATCAAGGAAAAACAAGCGTGACACGCCGAGGCCGACGTCTGCTATAAACACGGTCACAAGTGCAGGCAAGTTGTTGGACGTACTCTGCTAAATCCAGCGCAGAGCAGAGGAAGAACAGATGGCTCCTCCTGGTCAGGCGGTCTGTACAATGACAGAAAAGAATGATTACCATCTGCAACCACAATCATTTTTCATAAACATGCGGTCCATACCTACAGTGTATGGAAAACTATGTCGCCTAAATGCCCTGTTTTTCTCAGTCAGCTTGTCAGTGTGAGTGATAGATCCAGCGCTAACGTGGCATCTTCTGCCAAACTTATTTCACATGAAAGACTTCTGTTTTTCATTTTCACCCTCACGCAGTCCTGATGAAGCACATTACTGTCAATCTGTCACATTACAACCGCTATTCAAATACTGTCAGGGTATCGAATAGTAGCACAAACAAATAAAGACCAGTTACTAGCACAGAAAGAGAAACAGTGAGGGAGGTGGAAATAGATTATATGTAGCCTACTATCAAAGCAAATTACGTCTACTTACACAGTCGGATTTCATCAGTACAACAGCAGAGGTCTGACTTTCTTTTTCTCTTTTTTAAAACCAGAATAAAACTCAACTCTTTATTATGTTTTTATCTATAAAAATGAAGGCTGCAAGAAAATTGCTTTCATTCGTGTTGGGTTTGCATTACAGGACATGAACCTGACATAACAGTAGAAATTATAAAGGCTTTAATGTGTCTTAAAAGTCTAACTGTTTAATACATTGCACTAACAGGTCTGTATTTGGGATAATGGGGCAGCTGCGGCTCAGGTGGTAGAGCGGGTTGTCCCTGGCCCCTCTGCATGCTGAAGTGTCCTTGGGCAAGACACTGAACCCCAAGTTGCTCCCAATGGCAGGCAGACACCTTGGCTTGCATGGAAGCTCTGCTGCCATTGGTGTGTGAATGTGTGTGTGAATGCAAAAAAAACTGTAAAGCGCTTTGAGTACCACTAAGGTAGAAAAAGGCGCTATGTAAGTGCTGATTTAAGTTTTGATTGTTGATAATATTCAACCCTATGTCCTAAAAATTAGATTGCATTCTTGTTTACGTTTTCAGTGAAATGCTTCCAGTTTGAAGGAACCACAACTTCTGCATATGGAGGTAGGAGAGCAGGATGGAGGCAACACCCATGTCCTGTGTGGGACCATTATTCCTAGACTTAAGTCCAGTTTTGACTTGATTGCTTTTGGTTTTCACTCACTTTGTCAGGTAGATTTAGGAGAACATCACCCTTTGGTCGACACTTTAATAACTAGAACTACTTTTTAGAAGCTTAGTTTGATTTAGGCCCCAAAACTACTTGGAGAGTTTTAGGAAAATATCACAGTTCCAATATATGACTGATCAGCTTAAAACAGCAAAGCCATTAACTAAATATCAAAGATATGTTGATTTGAAATGCATCCATGATACGTCACGAACAGATATAATCCAGCAGAAAATACATACATTCAAAACACAGCTGTTTAGTTGTAAAGGGATGTAATGAGACAGTCCTGATGAAGCACATGGTTGCAAATCTGTCATAAAAGTCAGCATCAAAATAAAAGCATGAGCAAATAAAGGCCAGTTGGTAATATAGAAAAATACACTGAAGGAGGTAGAATTGAATTATATGTTGGCTACCTTCATCACTAAGTTTGTATGTTGTACATTTACACAGCCTGATTCCACCAACAACAACATAATTCTGAGTTTCTCTCTCTTCTTTGAGCAGCATTAATGTTTTCCTCCTCCACTCCTGTTTAATCTCAGCTCTTCTTTGCAATATGCCTGATTGATGTCAAGCCATGACATGAAACTCTACTCTTCCTGTTGTTATAAAAGATTATTGCAAACTGTTGTGTTAAATTGTTTTGCTGAGCCCGGATATTGTTTTTAGTGTGAAAAAGAACCTGCAAGATTTACAGTGTGATCATCTTGCAGGAGGTGCTTTCATTCATGGTGGCCTTAAATTACATGACATGAACCTGCATGGGAAACTAAATATAAAGGCCTGTCTATAATAAAATGCTTTTTAAGGCCGCTCTGTTTCCCAAAAATTAAATTTATACATTTTATGTGTGTATTTTGAGGGGAAACACATATTCTGCTGGATTATGGTTGTTCGTAGTGCATCATAAATACATATCAATTCACTGCTTTACTGTCGCTGTTTTCCAGCCAACCAATCACATATTAGATGGGGCGGGACTTTTCACCCTGTTAACTAAGAGAATGGAGGAGAGGCTTCAAGTATGTTGTTAAAGGGTCATATCTGAACCCAAACCGTGATATTTTCCGAAACGTAACAGAATCGTTCTGTGGCCTAAACTGAACCAAACAGTGGGTGAAAATGAAACTTAGGTCGAAATATAAACTCAGTCTCCTGCTGCTCCATCGTACTTTCTGACACAAACTCTGTGACCCCTTCAAAGTGGAAGTGTTTCCTACTACATCACAATCTCACCTTACCTTTTTTAGGGTTGTAAAAGGCCTTTATTTGGAAAAATAATCCCCCAAAATGAAGGCCATGCCTGACCTTCAGTTTTGCCCTCCTAAGCAATATTTTTTAAGTTTGAATGATCATAACATTTGAGATTAATACCTTTTCAAAGTCTGATTTAAAGTCAAGCTTTCAGGGTCTTTAAATCCTCATCTCACTCATCACCCGTACAACATAGTGCATTACAATTCACAAAACCAAACTTACTTTTGTGGGACAACAGCAAGAATAACTGTGTTTTCAGAGGCCTTTGTGGCACGGATCATCCTGGAAATAAAGCAAATGCAGATTAAAAGTCAGCAGGAGTTCATTTCATCCACACTTTGAGCTCAGGCGAAGCGGCTTGGACTCAGGTACAGGATAAACATGTGGGCAGATTGGAGGTGATGTCATCGCCGCAGAAGAAGGGCAGAACATTTCTGTTCTTTACACAGAAACACCAAACACAGCATGTGCTTCAGAGGTTCAGCCACAAAGCCACACCGCTGGCAGGACGTACGGGAAAGTGGCCGGGAGGTGGAGGAGGAGTGAGCCGAGGGTGACGGAAGATGAGAGGACGAACGGAGGGAACAGATGATGGCAGAGATCCTCACGGGGGAGATCAGGACGGGAGGAGGGGGGAGGAAAGAAAAACCGGTGCTGGGGAAAGGAGGAAAGGAGCAACGGACAAACATGGAGGAGCTGCCAGACTGTGGTGATCGGGAGACAGGAGAGACGAATGGATCTGTTCCTTTACTTGAGGAAATAATGAAGCACTTACAGTAAATCACTCTACAAAATATATGGTGGTGGCTTTTGGTCAGCACTGTATCTAACAATAAGTGTAGCCCCAAAGGTCTGCAGAAAATCAAACCCAGAACCAGCCCTCACTTGTCTTAGCTAAAAATAAGTTGTCTTTTAAATAGATGTCAGAAAAAAAGCCAAAGAAATTAGTTATTTGCATTAATGGCTGCCTTCAATGTCCACATTTAACTTGACAGCATTAAATCAAATGAGGAAACCGACATGTTCAAAATAATGTCGAGAAACTTGGCAGGAAGCGGAGGAAACAGTTTAGGATGTGCAAATTTGTGCGTGACTAAAAATACTTCCTAAATAAATCTTGAGATGCTCCTGCCGGCCAGAAAGTAACAGGGGACGTACCAGTATAACCAGTACGAACTTACCAGCTGGCAAAATATGGGGAATGAATGAGGTTATTCTACAATCAAATAAGTTTCTGAAAAGCGGCCAGGGGCATTTGCTGTGGAAAAATCGACAAAAAAGAAAAACAAAAAACCTTTTTCAAGCTCTAGCCTGTGTGCTTGGTTCCCCTGAGCTACTGTCCAGCTTTCAAACAGACTCACAGTGTGTAGTTCAGGCTCACTGAAGCACCACTCTCCTATAACCTCTGCTGACACCCAGTATCCACTGCTGCTTTTTGGAGCAACACTGAATTGAGTAACCTGTGGACATCCAGTTAGTGTAGTCGCAGATGTCTGTGGTGCTTCCAGTGAACACCAGATGGCACCAACAAGCCCTCCAACTGCAGTGTCCTAAAGCCATTTACAGTGCAGCTCATTTTACACACTCAAGCCTCAGGCTGTTACCGTATATGACTGATTTTAGGTAAGTCTCAAAATTTCAGCTCTGAATATTTCTGAAATAAACAAATGAATGATCTTGGTATTGCTTTAGGCTAGTGAAGTCTGATCAAACTCTATTTAAACGGCCCATTTAGTGCTCCTTTTCAGCAAAACAAAGAAAATGTCATCCTGAATAACTCTTTCAATTTTTCAGCTCAAAATTTCACAAAGATGATTTATTATTCCACACCTGTATAACTGTTCTAAGCGGGCTATTTCAATAGCTTTAAATACAGCTGAACTGCTGCTGTCCAACCCCCTTCAGGAAGAAGACTCTCTCTGCATCTGTGATTGACAGCGCAGAGGAAAACACCTGGTCAGACCTGATCGAGGACTTTCTATGACTTTTAACTTTCTCTCTGAGCAGTCATTTTACATGTAAATATTGCTGTTGTTGTTTTAAACTCCTGTGTTTAGAGAGTTCATTCAGACAAGGTTGCAGTTATAAAATCAGTAGTTTAGCAGTGCAGAACCACAGCTTGGAAACTGCTCTAAAATGACTTCTAATTAACATGTAGAATTAATGGGTTCAGTCACCACTTTCTACTTGTTCCACTGTTTGACAACAGAAACAGAAATAGCTGCAAATTAGAACAGCTTTTTTAGGATTCTGCTGTATTAAAATGTAGTTCAGGTGAGCACAGAGAGCAGGAGAGAAGCAAACAGATGTAAACACCAGCTGAAGAACAACAGGAGACATGAAAACATAGTCTCCCCCATGTCTGAATGTTTACAATTTTCTGACTTGTGGGTACACGATCAAAGCTAATGATGACGTTAGCCGTGCAACACTTTTCCTATTGGTGAGGGGAGGCTGTCATCAAAAGTTGAAGTCATTTACTGGGTGTTCAGTTCGTCAGATTCTGGGAGTGCATGAAGACTTATGTGTTCACTCTTGCAGGTAGCAGCAGGACATTTGGTGAGCTTTGGTCAAGGCCGAGACATTTCAGACAATTTAGAGTTAGCAGAAATAGCTCTAGAAAGTAACTAAATCTGGTGGACGGTGAGGCAGCTGCTCATTCTGAATGGATCACCTGAAGGCAGCGTGCAGTGAGGGGGCAGGACTTAGCAAGTTTTCAGATCGACAACCGTCCCTCCATCAACTGGAGGCAAACATGCAGAAGCAGCGACTGCAGTCAGAAGTCAAGGCTCACCGGCAGACTGCTTCAGGCTCAAAGTAGCGCGAGTGACGTCCATCGATAACGATTATCTCGTGGTGTTTGTCCAGGAAACACTCGACGGCAGACTCGGGTGTCCGTGCGATGTTACACCTGAAGCCGGCGCGGTCGCAGGCCCACCAGAAGGCATCACTTTGGCTGTCCTCCTTGGCGAACACCAGCAGGACCTGAGGAGACACGAAGAGATGGAGGCATGGGTGAGACAGTCCTTCTATTACTGTACATGTGAAAAGATCTATAGCACATTTACTACTCAGACGGGACATTCTTCACAACAGCAGACCAAGAACCAGCTGTTAGATATGGTACCAAGACATACATATACAACGCTCCTTCTTTAAAGTCCTGCTAAAATTATATTTAATGATCCCTTTTAGAAGTCTAAACTAGTGTCAGCACAACACTGACATCGAAATAAATTCTCTGTCTAACATCATTAATTCAATGATATTCTGTTAAACTTATGCAAAACTAGACAGCAACTAGGCATCATGAAACCAAAGAACATGAGATATAAATTTCTCAACTATGGTTTTAGATTTTTTTTCTCAAAAGACCAAAAAAGAGAATTGATGCGCATAACAGATGTTAACCCCTTCAACCCCAATCAGTGTCTGGACAGTTAATAATAATAATAATCTAACCTTTGTTGATCCCCTTGGGGAAATTCCTCTCTGCATTTGACCCATCTTATTCATAGTTAACCTTAACTATACATACTAGGAGCAGTGGACTGCCGCAGTGCAGCGCCCAGGGAGCAGTCAGCTACCACCACTGTAGGCCTTGCTCAAGGGCCCACAGTGGTGGAGACAGGGACAAACGGACTCTTACTTTCACCACCTCAACCTCCTGCCAGTCTGGGGGCTCGAACTGGTGACCCACCGGTTACGAGTTCGCTTCACAAACCACTAGCCACTAACCACCACTCCCTCCCCTCATATTTTTACTCACTTTTTCACTGCACCTCTATGGAAACAGCTGAACCATGGCTAGAAGTAGAGAATGTTATAATGCCATGAATCATGAAGAAGATAAAATGTAACTTGACTATTATTTATGTTAGTAAAGTTTAACAAATGGAATTGGAGAAACAACATTGGCTTCACACGCTACAGATATTTTACTACTTAGATTTTTCATGTGTTTACACAGCCTGCAGTTCAGCTGAAAAGTCCCTGAATTATTGTCATGTGACCACTGATCATTTGTTGCTTTTTACAGAATCTGGGTGGGGCAAATGCATTATTTTGTGCCAAATCTGTATATGAGGCATGTAGAATTTGGTTGAATATAATTATTTTAGGCTTAGATAAGCTTAGACTGAGCAGATGAGTCGTTAAAGAACTGTCAGAAAGTTGAAATTCTGATGATTCTTGGTGTTTTTACAGTTTCTAGGTCTGATAAATGGTGTCATTTTGGCGATATCCTGCCTTTCAATTTGCTGGCAGTTAACTATGGAATCACAGGAGTGCCACATTAAATAAATAAATAAATAATTAAATAAATTAATTAATTAATGTGGAAATAAAAAGAGAAATAAATAAATAAATGTTGAAATAAAAAGAGAAATAAATAAATAAATAGGAAAAATTTCCTTTTTATTTATTTATTTATTTCTCTTTTTATTTCAACATTTATTTACTTATTTCTCTTTTTATTTCAACATTTATTTATTTCTCTTTTTATTTCTACATTTATTTAATTATTTATTTATTTAATGTGGCACTCCTGTGATTCCAAAGTTAACAGGATTAATGCTCTAGTGGGTAAAACGGTGCAGTTTAACTTCAATTCATTTAAATTGAGCTTGTTGTGAAGACCGTACAACTTTCAAAAGTAATAAACATTTCTTGGCATTTTGTCCTACTTCAGACAGATACAGCGTGGAGAGACCAGAAAACTGGAGAGAAAAAGGTCAAAACCCAGAGGGAATTTTCATCCATGTGCTGTTTGTCTTAACCACTCTGCAGTTAGGTCACCTCAAAGATCAGCTACTTTTAACTGTTCGATCAGGCCAAAATCTTTAATATAATGTTGTTCATGATTTAATGTTGACCGGCCAAGCCCACTATGACTGCAGAGGGACATATGTTCAACCCGACCTTTGCCATTTTAAAATCTGCATTATATTTACTATAGTGAATGGAATCACTTCAGTTTATACCTTTAAAACACTAAGTTTTATAACCTCAAACCACAACAAAACAGACAGTTGTCAATAAACACTACATATTTCAGAGTTCTAGCAGATTGGAAATTCCATCACTGTTAGTGTTCAATGGGCAAAACAGCGACTGGGAGAAGTTTAAGATGGATTGATGGATAATGAGCCACAATTTCATTTGTAAAACTTGTGTAACTGAGTGAAGTAAAAGGTATCATTACCACCTCATTTATTTCAGTTAGAAAGACCACTCATGTGAGAAAAATCAAAAACAGAAGTGGTGGCGAAGCAGTCAGCTTTGTCGTCCCGAGTTCTCAATCTGAGCCCTGCTGCTTCATCTGTGTGTCAAGTCTGAATGTTCCCTCTGGCTATATGTGGATTTCCTCCCACAGTCCCAAGACACACACAGCTCAGGAGAATTGAAAACTATGAGCTGTCCATAATTGTGAGTGAGTTCATCTGTCTGCTTGTTTTCCTCTTTGACAAGCTGGCAACCTGTGCTGGGTGCCTCTCTGGCTTTTTCTCAGAGCATGCTGGGAAAGACTCCAGATGCCTTCATTTATTCTAAGTAGGGAAAGTTAAAATGGATGGAGGGAACAGCTACCCTGTTAAAAAAAAAATCTGTAAAAAACATTTGGCAGTGAGGATACCAGAAAAATATTTTAAAAACAGTGGAATACTATAACATCTTAAAACTGTAAACACCGTGAAAATAACAGCAAATATATCTAATAAAGTTATATATGAATTGGCTTTAAATAGAGTAAAACAGTCATATACATATATATATTCTGTATATTCTGTCACACACACATACACACACATATATACACACACACAAACACACACACACGCACACACTAGATTTATGATGTGAATTATGTAGAGTTTTGGCATGTTTTTAAAAATATATATTTTTAATTTTACTAGTTATTATCTATCATTTATGAAAATAGGGAAAATCTGTAAAATAATAGTTAAAATATTTGTAACTATTTATAGCTATATAAATTTATATTTTTTTATCCTCAAAATATATAATTTTGTTTTCAAATGACGACAAGTATCTAGAAATGAACAATATTTTTGCTGATTTAAAAACTGTAAAAAAGTGACAGTTTTTAGTCAAACACTGTAAAAGAATCGCCATTTATAAAAAATATTGATTTTTGATGTGACAATACTGGCAGTTTTGGACTTTTTTTTCCAATGGTAGCATTTTAATTAATGCTTTTTTGGGATTAGACATTATTATCCATGATTTAACAAAACAGGTAAAGTCTGTAACATAACACTAGACTGTTTTTAAAAAATGCTTTAAAAAAATCATTTTGTGTTAATAACCACCACCATGCAACTGTCATGGTAAGGCTTTCTCCTGTTGAAATTCTCTCTCAGCTGAAAGTGAGCAGCACTGAATCACAAATGAATTCTGTATTTCACACCAACAGACGTGCGGCCTGCAGAGTGTGGACTCATGTTTTTGATCCCACACTGTGTTTTGACCACGAACACACCAGCCACCTTTGGTACAGAGGTGAGGAAATACAACACTGTAAGAGACACATAGAGCAGATACACACACACACATATGCACACACACACACACACACACACACACACACACACACACACACACAGGCAGCTGGTGTACAGCCAGAACTAACAGTCCTCAGCTCTGCTCGCAGCAGCATCACCTCTTGACTCGCTGTAAGGACAACAAAGGATAGAGTGACAGAGCGAGAGCACGGAGGTGCGGCAGAGAGAGAGGGAACACATAATGAGTGAGTGGGTGAAATAAGTAGAGGAGAACTAAAGTCATGGACATCTACACTTACTGCACTGTTTTAAAACCAGGAGGGGAGTTGCTCATGGTGGGATATATCTGTCTATGCCGTCCTTCACACCAGGAGATAGGACGGCAAGTGCTGTCCACAGGCCTGGGCGTCTGAGGCCACAGCCCCAAATGTTGTATGAACAGCCTCGAACATAAAATGTTCTGTTGCTTTGTTTTTCACAAAAGTAAGAATGAAAGAAAAAAGTTCTGGATCTTTTTGTCTGACATTGTGATAATGCATTAACCCTCTGAATCCCAAGCAGTCTGAACTCACTGTGGGCTCATTTCTTACCGCAATGTAAAGTCCTGCACCTCTATGGAAACAGAACCACCATGATTAGAAGTAGAGAGAACTCAGTAATGTCTTTTCCCCCATAAATCATATTAAAAAAGAAAAATACAAAAGTTGGATTTCAGTGAACATTTGTTTTACAAAATTGGGGGAAAAAAAGCCTCAATATGAAAACATTTTTTTTGAAGCGCCCTCATGTGTTATCAATACTGGCAAAAAATGTTTCTCAACATACTACAGATATTTTACTACTTCCTTTTTTTCCCCCATACTAGTCTCCTCTCTGCTCTGTGTAAACACAGCCTGCAGTTCAAGCCGGAAAGTCCCTGACTTTATGTTACAGGTAGGCAAAAATTTGGGACTTTTTCACTGAACTGGGCTGAACTGTATGTTGAACTATATCGAAACTAAAAAATGGAAGTACCCATCCATTATCTATACACCGCTTAATCCTCTGTAGGGTCGCGGGGGGGCTGGAGTCTATCCCAGTCGACTCGGGCGAAGGCAGGAGACACCCTAGACAGCAGCATGTTTTTGGACTGTGGGAGGAAGCCGGAGTACCCGGTGAAAACCTCCGCTGCACAGGGAGAACATGCAAACTCCACACAGAAAGATCCCAGGTGTCCTAACCGGGACGTGATCCGGGGATCTTCTAGCTATGAGGCGATGGTGCTAACCACCGAGCCACTGTGCAGCCAAGAAAAATTTGAAGCAGTAAAAACCAAAAAAACAAACACTCAGAAACTACTTGGAGTTAAAAGGATTAACTAAAATGTATGGAAACAGAGAATTTCCAAAGCACACCTTTAGATATAAAGGTATGTAAATCTCACTTTGCACTCTGTGATATTCATGTGGATCATGGACTGACCTTAGACAGAAGGTGGAACGACCTTACAGTGCTGAGATCACAGCGTCCCACATTTGATTTTTATTTCACTCTGAAATAACTTGAAGGGGGTGCAATTATCAGGTTAAAATCTACAGATCTGTGGGCTGGGCTGAGACCCCAACGTGTCAAGATCCCAACAACGCCTCTGAGAAAGTCAGAAAAAGTGAGAGAGCAGGTGAGAACGGCAGCAGGAGATGTAAAAAGAGGGCCGAGGGAGAAGATGGGCTCGTATTGGTGAGTGCCTGTGAAAGGTCCACAGTCTTTGATCCCGTGCTGGCTTGTGTAACCATGGCACTGCTTTGTGTAACCATGGTGCTAGCATGTGAAATTCCACACACAGAGCACCCAGTGGACCCTGGGACGACACAGACCGCACACATCTCTGACCTGCCACCCAAATATGTCACCAATGACGAGCCTGGTAGGAGGCGCCGTTGGTCTTAATACCCCATCTAATGTACACACAGCCTAATATATTTAAACACATGGCTGCACTCCATCACACACCCATCACATCTGTCACACTTCTAAAAATGCCCCTCACTGTTTATGGCACACAAATGAATGGAGGTTTACACAATGACCAGGTTGGAGCACATTTTTCATTGTAAACACATCAGACTACACAGCCGCTAACAGGACTTCATGGTTTGTATGAGAACACAGTGCAGTTAGTCTTCAGCTGGTACGAGGCTTATCCTGGACTGCTGCTGCTGCTGCTGCTGCGAGCTGACTCACATTTTCAGAGTTCAGAGGTTAATCTGCCGTGTTTGCACACGCAAGCCAGATGCCATCTAACATTGGGAGACTCCCAAACACAGAGAGGTGTCACTGGGCTAACTAGCTCCGAGCGCTTTATCTGAGGAGGAGTCGCAGCACATCAGAGGCTCTGCATAGACAGTGAAATGGTGGCCATCTGTTCTTTCTTATTGGTTTCCTATCAATATCGTAGTTAAGTTTTTATACACTGTAATAAATATTCCAGTAAAATTATAGTAAAACACTGGCAGCTCTGCAGTAGAATATGAAGCTTCCTGTTTAACACTGTAACTAGACTTTACAGTAACATACTGTATTTATATTGTGTTGCCACTGGAATCAGCTTTAACTGTAACTGTAGTTTTATGTCTCATTTTTCCTAAATGTCTAATTTGCCCCTCATTTTTGTTGTTTTGTGTCATTACTTCTGCCAAGGAGGTTATGTTTGTGCCGGTGTTTTTTTGTTTGTTTTTTTGTTTGTCTGTCTGTTTGCAACTTTATGCAAAAAGTTCTGAACGGATTTTGATGAAATTTTCAGGAAAGGTGGACGATGGGACAAGGAACAGATGATCAGGTTTTGGTGGTGATCCGGATCACTGTCTGGATCCAGGAATGTTTTGCACGATTCTTTAGCATTAGGAGATAGGGCAGTGTGCATGTATATGTACATGTAACTCCACAAAAAATGTCCAGGCTGCTTGGCAAAAAAATACAGGATAAGTTTCCGCTAATTTCTACTACATGTCAAAACTGGATCTGAATCCAGGCAAAATTCCGGATACTACGATCCAGAACAGGAAAAACTAGAGGGCCTGTGGAATGGTCATCACTGTAAGGTAACAGATGAAGATCCAGACATGCAGCCAACACCAACATGTAGCTGAGACTCTGCTGAATCAGGAGGATCCAACAGATCTGTTGTAGAATCAACAGCTATGGAGCTGGATCCAGAAGAAACCACCATTACCCAGAAAGAGATTCTGGTGAATAACTATTGAACTAATTATGATATCAATGTGAATCCAGATGCTAAGGTTGTGTTTTCTGGGTCAGGGAATCTAATGATGTAGATAAAACAATCCTGGGATGATTCTTTCTGGGTGTAAATCTCAATATGGGGTGAAATGAGTTTTTCTAGTTTATTTATGTCCTGTTTGTGTCGTTTTGTGTCTCATTTTTCTTTTGTGTCTCGTTTATGTTGTCTCATTGTGACAGTTTTGTCTCCTTGCTGTTGTTCTAAGCCTCATTTTTTGCCATGGTGTGTCTTGTTTTCCTTGTTTGTGTCATTTTGTGTCTAATTCTGTGTCCTATTTGCTCATATTGTATCTCATTTGTGTAGTTTTATTTGAATTTCTTCCGGTTTCATTGGTGACACTTTGTTCATGTCTCTTTGTAACAGTTTTGTCTCTTTCTGTTGTTTTGTGTCTCATTTTTGCCATGTTGTGTACCATTTTTCTTTTGTGTCTCACTTGTAGTTTTGTGCCAGGAGTCCTTTGTGTTGCTCTTTTAAGCACTGTGAAAATATTTTACATGTTGATTCCATCTTCATTCAATGGTTTTTAAAAAAAAAATATATATATATATTTTAGTAAACAATCAAAAAAATTAAATTAAAAAAAACTTTTCTTTTGTATGATTTATGGCATTAAAACTTTGTTCAGCTGTACAAAAGGCTTCTAGTTCTCTCTACTTCTACACATGTAAACAGGATTAAAAATGGAAGTTGTGCTGTTTCCATAGAGGTCCAGAACTTTACATTGCAGTGAAAAATGAGCCCACAGTGAGTAAAAATGTGACAGGAGCAAAGAAAAATGCCCAGAAACTGCTTGATGTTCAGAGAGTTAAAGACGCTTTCAGTGAAGCTACTGTCCGGATAAATAGATAATGAAAATAACTTAGCTGCAGCGCTCCATAAAAGCTGAGGAAAAAGCTGGTAAAAGGCCACATGAGTAAATAGTTTTGCACACACAGTTTCATAATGTATCAGGTGTAAAGCCCTCAGTCTTGTAGATTTACATCCAGCTGTTAACCCTTCAACATGACTTTTGGGGGCTGACCTCCTGAAATAAAACAAGTGCACTATTTTTGATCCTTGCAATGAACTTGGACATAAACTTGTCGGAGATTTATTACACTGTTGGACGGTCACATTAGTCCAAAACAAAGGGCACTCAGCTGATCACAGACGAGTAAAACCAGCACATATTTGCATTTGAGAAGCTGGAGCCACTGAGTTAGCGCCATATTTGCTTTAAAGTGACTTTATAAATGATACAGTAACATCATCTATAACCTATGACCTCAACATTTTGCTAATAACCCTGAGTTTCAGCTGTAAGTACATGTTCATATTCCTGTTCTTGCTCTTGGCAGTCAGTGAAGGTTGCACATGACTGCCAGCGGAAAACAGCAGGTATTAAAAGCTTAAAGTAGCAGAATGACAAAACTTGTGTTTCTTTTTCAACGAGATATAAATACACTGCAGGCACATGCATGAGCAATATAACAGCATATGAGTTGCTTTACATTCACTTATCTGTGTAACGAGTGAAGCACATGAATCATTAGATAAGCCGAAGGAGGAGGCATCTGGAGAAACTCTCCAGGGCTGTGAGGCAGCAACAGTAAATGTCAAGGAAAACTCACAATATATAACTCTCTCCTGCAGAGCATTTTATCTCTCTTTTCATCTGTGCAGGGAGTGCAGCGGTAGAGGGGCGGGTCCGGTCACGGATCCAGCAGAGGGCTGGAGGTACGGCTAAAAGCGTGCTGGTTTTGGGAGAGCATTTTTAGGGGTTTTATGGAGCATGAGACGAGGTCTTACAAGGCTTTTTATTAAAACCCCCGGTCCCTCCACCTGCCCGCCTGCTGCCAGAGATTCCTGGTACAATGCTTTTTGGCTTGGTGAAGAAGGAGGAGGGTGAAGGGATACAGCAGGATACTGTAGCTCAGCAGGAACACGACGGGCATGCCAGGCCTCTCACATCACTACGCTGGAGTGGGAGCTGAGCTGAACTCAGAAACCCCTGGAGATCGGTCAAACCGGCACAGCTCGAACCGGAGCGAATCAAATCAAAGCAATAAACGGGCACCTAATAAAGTAGCCGGTTCTCGAGGTAGGAACTGGCAGAGCAGAGGAATGCTTTGTGGTACCTGCAACCCCAACCAGCTGGTAACCTCCCGGAGCTCTTACTTTCTCTGTTACATAAGGACAAATCTTACTAGCACATGTCCTAATCCCTAACCCGAGGATGAGCACAGACAATCCCTCACTCAATCTCACCTAACCCTGCAATATTCCTAAGTTCTGAACAAACAGAATGAAATCCAAGCTGGACTGACATCACACAGGACAAACAAGGTGTTTTCATGCAGTTTGAGATCAAAATGTGTCCTTCAGACAAATACAACAGCCTGTAAAACCATATCAATTAAATTACACTCAGCTGAGAAAACATTTCAGTGAACAGGTTACAGAGGATCAATCTGCATGCTCCTAACAATCCATAGTTTGAGCTGAGACATTTAGGGAGATTCTTTAAAGGTCAAGTTCACCAATTTAATAGAACATGTTGCATTATAAAGACTAAATTTAGAGAATAATCTCTTGATTTGACTAAATCTGGCTTCAGGTAAACTTTAAAATGTTTTCTTCAAACACTTTTTCAGCAGAGATGCAACAATTAATTGATTAAATTAAATGAATCACCATCTCTTCTGATAATCGATTAATCAGTTTGAGTATTGTTTTTTTAAAGAAAAAGTCTAAATTCTCCTATTTCAGCTTCTTAAATGTGAATGTTTTTGCTTGCTTTCCTCCATTATGACAGTAAACTGAATATCTTTAGATTGTTGCCAAAATCTGCCTTGTGGGAAGCCTTGGTTGATATTTTTCATCATTTTCTTTTTACATTTTAGTCACAAAACTGAAGAAATCGAGAAAATACTTTGCAGATTAATTAATTGACAGCCTTTTGCTCCTTACTGTTAGGAAGTTGATGTAATTGGTTTTTCCACAGGAAAGATTATTCAATTCAGTTTTATTTATATAGCGTGAATTCACAACATGTCATCTCACAGTACTTAACATAGTGAGGTACGTAAGTCCAAATTTTAAACAGAGAACCCAACAATCCAAAGTTGCCTTTTGATCCCCTATGAGCAAGCAGTCAGCGATGGTGGGAAGTAACCAAAAAAAAAAAAAAACTGTCCCTTCTGTTGTCATCCCCCTGCTGTGTTGAGTGAAAATGTAAAACACTACTCTTGTTCTAATTTTTTTATTTAAATCATTATTATATGGTGGGAAGTAACCAAAAAAAAAACAAAACACCCCAATATAGGGAGGGGGAAAACACCTCCGACAGAGCCAGGCTCAGGGAAGGCGGCCATCTGCCTCGACCAGGTGGGGTATTCTCGCAGAAAATCCTAAAGTGACCCAGAGTTAGCACAAGAGGTCTAGCAGCCTGTTGGTGATCCCACTTCATCTAGAATGGAATCATGTATATACGTAACCACTGTAGAAACATCTGGAGATGAAAGTGGAGTTTTAATTGAGAACTTTTCAAATGCTATTGATCCTCCAAGATTCAGAGCTTTTTATGTATTATTTGTATGTGTGCATGAACTGAGGACCACACTTTAGATGGTTACATCCACACAATAATTAAAAAAAGAAAGAAAATACATAATTTGGTAAAAATGAAGGATAGAACTGAAATTATTATTTGCTACATATGTTGAGCTCATAAACATCAGTTACTGTAGGGCGACCAAAATGGAGCAACACACTCTAATGACTCTAGAATCAGCTTCTTGTGTTTGAGTTAGAGCTGCAGCAGTTCATTTAAAAACCAATTAGCTGTCAACTATTCTAATCTGCAACTATTTTGAAAATCTACTAATCAGTCTGAGTAATTTTTATGATATGAGTCGATATTTCCTGATACCTAAATGTGCATACTTTCTGTTTTCTTTCCTCCTCTATGACGGTAAAATGAAAACCTTTCACCTTTAATAGCAAACAACTAACAATCGAGAAAATCAACATTGAAAATATTTCATTAGCTGTAGCGCTAATTCTATGAACTGAGTCTGTTTTCACTCTTACCTGAATTGGCTCTTGGGTCAGTCTCATTGGTCCTACACATTCTTCTGTAGCTGAAACCTGCACAAGAAACAGTGACAACGGATGTGAATCACTCAAAACTTTGCACACAAAACACATGCATACCAAAAAAAAAAAAAGGTGCGAACACTTCTTACCATTTTACCATTAATGTCCAGGAGCATATTGGCATATTTGTTTTCCTTGCAAGACCTGTCTGCCCCTGCTGCACTTCAATCCCTTTAATCTCCTTTCTTAGAATCTACTTTCAGTTTTAAATCCAGGAGCAACAAAAAAAAGATATTCCCTCGTGCAGTACAAGGCAGATGTGTGGAGTAAAACAGGATAGCGACAACCTTCTAAAACAACAAATCTGTGCACATCTTGACTACAGATTGTGTGGTGACCTCTCCTACACTGCAGACGGGGATATGTCAACACAGTATTAGCAGTCCAGAGCGCAGCCGTCCACTGCAAACCTCTTTAGAACGTATTAGCCACCAGCCGCTGATTGAACTCACACAGGTTTACCTGCATAATCCTACTGCAGAGCATCACACACTGTACCCTATATATACGCGAGTGTGTTTTTTGCAGCCTGTCTGGGCAGCTTCAGCAGCCGTCTTAAGCACATGCGTCATCCTGGTGTGAATAAGCAACTCAGCTACATGTGCGTCCACTGAGCATATGCATGCACACACATGCTTGCACCACACTTCAAAACACACAGTGAATCAGCAGTGTGCCATTACACACTGTATCACAGCTCTGTGTTCCATGTCTGGGTATTACACATCACTCATCCTGTTATTTCTGAGCAAAGTCTGCACTGCTGAGTCAGTTTTCTCATGGAAGTGTCTTTGTTGCAGTTAACATGTTCATAAAGTCAGGCTTACAACCCACAGGGGAGCGCTCCACATTAAGGTCTCGCTCCTGCTGAAGAGAAACATCTACTCGCTGTACAAAAACAGAGAGACGAGATAAAGAAAGAGGGGGAGGGGAGGATTTCAGTAAATTCCACCAGAAGCTTCAGGATAACGCACACTATGCAGAAAATGTAGTCACAGTCACACAAACTGCATGACTAAAGCAGCGAGACGGGCAGGGGTTGGTGACCTAACCCCCTCATCATTACAGTTTTATTCGTCAGTGGTAATTAGGCTTAAAGGTGGACATGTTTCTGCCCACATCTGGTCTCAAGTGGCCACAACGTATCACAAAACACTTTGTCAGGAGTCAAGACCCACAAGTGTCATAGTTGAACCCGCTTTAGTGTCTCTTTACATCATGGTAAACCTATAAAGATGTGAGAGTCAGTAGATGTCAATAGATGCCATGAGTCCAGTGTCAAATGTTCCCAGCTGGTGTTGCTCCTTTCCCCAGATGTTTACTGTGTAACATGTGCTTCATGATGTGTAAGGGTGTATTTGTAACCCACATTATGATCTTCTCCTGAACTTAATCAAGTAGTTTTGTTGCCTAAACTGAATCAAATAATGAGTGAACACAAGACTTAACATCCTGAAACCCAAAACAGAAAAAAAACCAGCGCCAAATTCAAACTCTTTTTTAGAGCTAGAACTTGACCAAATCTAAACTTAAAATCATGATATTTGATCAAAATCACTTTATTCTACACGTCTCATTTTAAAATTAGTTTTAAAAAATTATTTGCACTAACCAGATTCTAAAGAAAACAAACTCTGCACTCCTGGGTGCCACTGATAAGCCATTAGTTTGTCACCTGTGACCAACAGTAACGTTACAAAAATTAAGGGGCCTCTCTGCTGAGCTGCAGGCTGTGTCTGCACAGAGCAGACAGTACACTTTGCGGTTGTTGTTGCAGCGTGAAACACTGAGTCGCGTAAGCTCATCACACAAGAGAAGGCAAAGATGCACAAAAACGCACACTGGCTTAGGGAGGCTTATTTTCCCCCTGTTGTCTGAAGAAAGACATCCAGCTTTAAAGAGCACATGCAAAGGGAGTGGTCTCTGGTGGCACAGGTCTGAGAAGAAGAGGGAAGCACTTTTAACCCTTAAAAACTGCCTCATGGGGACTGTGTGGGTGTGTTTAGATTGGGTTGGATTGACAGTGCTGGCAACAATTACCAGAATCTGATTAAAATGCCGCCTCACACACTAAAGCATGTGGCCTTATATTTTCACATAAATAAGTTTTTAAAAAAAAGAAACACAGGAAACGAATCTTTTAAGGTAAGTAGCCAAAACTGTGTGACAGTTGGCAGGACATTGTGTGTTCCTGTAGATTCCATCACTGTCCTTTAGACTGATATTAGGAAGCCAACTGAGAGAATAAGTTTCAAGCTTTAAGCGTGACTTAATGTCTCCTGTACTACCTGCACCAAGATCAGAGTTCTTCATGCAAATGCAAAGCAGGTGTGTCGAACAATTTGTGACTTTTGTATGCTACCAATACAAACATAACACTTTATGGAGGTGCTTCATGTTAAACTGATCTTTTTCTTGAGAAAGTGCCTCTCCATAGGTAATGTATTTATTTATCGGAGATCAGAAGTTGGGGTCTATCTTTATTTGTAAGTAATCCCAAGAAAAACAATCAGTAATTTCAGCAAATGCCTTACAATGACTTTAAATTCAAGGAAAAAGGCCCCTTTGACGTCCAGTAGGCACAAAGAAAGTAGCGTGACATAGTTACAGAGCTACAAAGCCTACAGTCTGAGGAGATCGGGGTGGTTGCATCAGGAAAACTAGCATCACAGAGCCTCATGTGGTTTTTCTGTTTTTTAATTGAGGGGCAATGCAGCTGTTAGCATACAAGTGCACCTACTGCAGTATGAATAGAACCGCATGTACTTCTGCTGTCAAAGTGCAGAATGTTATGGGGTTGGGGAGGGTGTCAGAGAACCCAGGCGCAGACGACACAAAGAACTGGCAGACTTGCAGATATGTTCAATTATACAATGACTTTAATACTGACAGAACTGAAAACAAATTAGAACCAAGACTAACCCAGGAAGACGACTAAAAACAAACCAAATACAAAATCATACGAAGCTCAAAACTAACAGAAGGGGAATGTATGGAAAACTTGGTTGTCAACTAAAACTAGACTAACAAAACGGAACACACAAACCAGACTAAACTGAAAGCAACACTGAATTACGAACTAAACTCAGATAAAAGGAAACTGAAGCAAGTTAAACACAAAACTAATGAACAACCAAAACCAATTAAACAAATCAAAGAACACCACAAAATGTGACCAACACCAAAACTCTGCAAACTACAAAACTCAAACTACTCCAAAAACAGACAAGGCGAATAACCGACCACACAGAACAGCAAAAGTGGCAAATTAACAAAAGGTTCTAAACATACCAACAGAATAATTGAACAAAACTACAGGCAACAGTCCACAAACATAAATCAAAACCTTAACTGATGACAGGCAGGATCCAGGCAGGGAGAGTGATGCAAAGGCAGGGGGGGTTCAGCAGACAGAGGTTTCAGGGAAGCAGGCAGAAGACAGAGCCGGGGTAGAATAGTTTTATGGTCTGGCGGAGAGTGACTGGAAGAACCGGGCTTTTATTGAAGAAGGTGATTACTAGCAGGTGAGGTGTTGTTTGCAGCTGTCTTGAATGCAGGTAATCAGGGAGCTGGAATGAAGGTGAGGGAAAGCAGGGCTGAGTGAGAGGGAGAGAGAGAGAGGGAGAAGGAAGGAAAGACAGAGGGAGACAGACAGGGACTGAAGCAGGGATCATAACACAGAAACCATGAACTGGCGTAAAGTTAGCAAACTTTCAGCCAGGACACTTGGTTTAGCAGCTGGCCACCATGACAAAGACTTCTGTAACACTTGATGACCTCTAGTCAAACCTCATGTGACAAGCTGGAATAATCAAGGCAGCAACCCTGTGTTTCTGTGGCATATTCTTAAACACTAGAGACTGTATGAAGCTGAAAAGCGCTCAAGAGGCCAAATGAGACAATAAACTGAAGGCAGTTTATTGATGATTGCAGATTTGCAAACTTGTGTTGTCACCAACATCACTGTTATTTGTGTCACAGTGAGCAGTCATGGTGTGGTCCAACAGGACAAAGAAATGAGATCAACCAAGTCAGAGATGACCCAGGGGAGTTTGTAACACAGACCAGGAACATCTGGTGGCTCACTGTCAAAGGCAAAGGACTGAGTGGACTGAATCATTGTTGACTGTGTCGGTGACAACATGAAGCACAGACTCCAAATGTACTGGTGGGATTTAGGGTTTACTTCACAAGAAAATGAGTAATTGTGTTTTACTTGAGGACGACACAACCAGATGTGAAACAGAGCAGGAAGGAAGGAAGCAGAAGAAGGGACAGTTCAGTAATCACTGCTGAGAGAACAGTTTGGAGGGAGATCAGTCTGTGGAGTTAGCAGATGATGGAGGAAGTGCTGGGAAAAGCTGACATTGGACACCGTCTCTTCCTAGAGTGGGTGACAAAATCCTCATGGGATGACAGGAGAGGGCAGTGAGTGAAGGAGGATTTTGGGTAGATTACACAGCAAAAGCCTCAGAGAGTTTAAAGGAGTAGTAGGAACAAGATCAATGGAGACGGAGATGCAGAGGCAGACGGCCAAGAGGCAGGTGAGGAAAGACAGAAAGAGGAAAATAAGACAGAGATGAGAAGGTGGATATACATTAGATGTGAGAGTCTGTAGAAAGTTGGACAAAGGAGATGCGTTAGTAGAATAAAGAGGACATCAAACCACAGTGAAAGGCACTGGTTATTTTCTCAGTGAGAGTATGAAATTTGTTAAATTTGTTCTTTATTCATCCAGCTGGGGCAAAGCATTGTTACTGGAACCAGTCACATCAGTTGCAAAGTATATTATGAAGACTAAAGGTAGAGGTATGTAATAAAAATCAATATAATTGAAATCTACTTTAAAATGCAACTAACCAGAAAGACCATATTCCATCTGTGTATTCCATCTGCTTTCCAGCAGTCCTTGAACTAATCATCTGTGATATGTGCTAGCATCAGGAAAAGCAAGTTTAAAATCAAGATATTTCACCAAAATCATTTAATTCTACATGTCTGATTTTTAAAAATTCAACCAAAACTGGTTCTGTAAAAAAATAAAAAGCACATCTAAAAATCCGAACCTTGAGTCTGTAGCCAAGTTCATAAATGGTGGATCATAAATTTCCCATAATGCAACAAATGTCATCCTTTTCTCTTCTACCTATCAAGTTTGCAACTGTAGTGAGTCACCAGTCCTGAGGATTGTATAACGGTATAATTTGTAGGAGCATTTATGGACATTTAGGTATTAATTTAGGTTGGACACGAAGATATAAAGTGCTTCTCATGTTTATTTATTTTTTAAATGGTAGCCTATAAGATATAGAACAATTATTACAAAAGATTTGATGCTGTGAAATAAAGTAATAATGATAAAGATTCTAATTAAAAAAGAATTTAACAGGACCTTTCTGTAAACAATGTCTAATATTGAAACAGGTAGGTCATCCATGGCTCAGGAACAGCATGTAACTATTACACATTATGCAATCAAGTTAAATAAAGTGGTAATAGTTTAGAAAAACAATGCACTGAATAAAGTGCAGGTGTGAACAAAAGTTTACATACAGAGAGAGACAGTTGGGTCAGGATAGTCAAAAATCAACCAAGAATCACCAGGAAAGCAGGTCAAGTGTGTTTTACCTCACCATGGGCTGAGAGGCTGCCATATAAAAAGGAAGTTGTTCATCTAGAAGCAGCTCCCTAGGGCTCCACTCAAGTTTGCTACTGATCACATGGACAAACAAAAGGCCTTCTGGAGTAAAGTTCTGTGGTCACATGAAACAAAAATTCAGCTATTCAGCCACAGTGTCCAGAAATATGTTTGGAGGAGAGAATGTGGTGCTTTTCATCAAGCATGGTGGCGGCAGTATTATGCTCTTTGGGCCTGTTTTGCTGCCAATAATAATATAATGACATAATGAAGAAGGAGGAATGCCTCCACCTTCTTCAGGAAAACCTAAAGTAATTAGCCAGGGGACTCCAAACACACATCAAGAATGGTAGAGAAATAGCTAGAATCAAGGTTTCAGACTGGCCTTTCAAAAGTTCTGAGTTAATCCCCATCAAGAATCTGTGAACTGTGCTGAAGAAACAAATCAGAAAGCCAACACATTTATTTGGACTGCACCAATTCTCTCTAATTGAGGTGAAAATGACCAAGGTACATTCAACCAAATAGTAGAACCTCTGTATGTATATTTTGACCCAGCAGATTTTGTCATATTTTCAGAAGACCTAAAATAATCTATGAAAAAAAACAGAATACATGATTGTTTTTGTGACAAGGTGTTTCAGTGATTCCATCACAGATAATTCAGAGTTATAGTCACTGGAAACTCAAGACTGCCATGATAAACACAGCATTTACAAGCTAAGTACAACTAATGGTTTATCCTAAATTGCAGCCTTTAGAATTTGATAACTGCATTATTTCAAATTGCCATTTTGATTTAAAACTGATTACTATTTCTGCCATGATTGTGTTTAGATTTATGCTTTTTAGTGCACAAAACTACTAAAACCTCTTAATATGTTCTTTTCCCTCACATCTCTCACTCCCTGCCCCTCACCTCTACAAAAACCTGCCTTTCAGTGTGAATACTTCACTTGCATCTTCAACTACTTGCTAACTGCTTGTCTTGCTTTGCAGCTGCCCTCATCTTGGAGTCATTTCAGCTAATCCTATTGTCTTTGTTTTTGTAAAGCACTTTGCAATGTTGGCTTTGAAAGGTGCTGTGCAAATAAACCCTTAATTGCTTTCTGGGGCTCAGGTATGTCATGTCATTGCATACAGTGTATACACATTGTAATGATGCAGATTAAACACTGCGCTCATTGTGAAAGCCTCCTCCTCAGTTTCATTGCACATTTAACAGAGGAGTTTATTCTTAAGAATGCAATAAACCTAACAAAGTTACAGTGTGTTTAACGTCATCTTTTGAAGGTGTTTTCACTGTTTAAAATGATGTTAGATCACAAAGATGACCAGTCCGTTTACATTATGGCTACAGAACAGAAAGATGTGTTTACACTCACGGGCCAACCTCTAATGGTTTTCAGCTAGTGATAAAGTATTTCTCTTCCAGACTTGACCTTGAGAGTGGCTCTTACCTCAGTCTGACAGTTTAGAAATCAGAAGTGATACAGAATGACGTTTTTGTGTCCTTCAAAGCGAGGCTAAATCTCTTCTGATCCCGTGCATTATGTTACTTTTATCTGAACCAAATAAAATGTGATTTTATTTATTTCGTATGTTGCCAGATAAATACCCGGCGGCCGGCTTTCATCGCATTATGTTCCTCATCATTGTTAACAGCAGGCCTTGGAGTTCGTATGAATTACAGTCCTTGCGACAAGGCCTCATCTTATCTGGGGTGCAGGTGGCCTTCTGGAGCGCCTAGATGGGCTTGAGGTCGGCCTCCATCTGCACGCTGCTGCTGTTATCAGTCTTATCTGTTAGACTTCTGTCCGCAGCGTGAAGTCAGTCATAAGCTCACACTGATCGAATGATATTTTGACATAGCTCGACTCTCATGTGAGCAAGCTTCTTGACTGCAACCTTCAGATTTTACGCTCACACTACCAGTAATACCAGCTATAGAGGAAGGTAGTCGACCCTGTAAGCTGACAGGATTGGTTCTTTACTTTTGTTATGTAAGAAACCCCAACAATCTGAACCCGTATTTTGGAGACTGTCAATGGTACACTGCAGTTTCAGTGCTCAGTCATGGCGTTTAATGCTTATCAAACTCATGATGTGTCTTCCAGCATATAAAACCCACCACATAGACATGATAACAAGGTAAAAAGAAAGCTCGGTTCTATCTTCTCCCGTGTCAGTATGTCTTAATTTACACATTTTCTACAACATGAAATGGGGCTGCAACTAATAATAACTTTCATCAACCAATTATTTCCACCACATTTATCAAAAACTGCACATCATCAATTTCCTTAAGCCCAAAATGATGAAATTAAGAGTCTTATTTCAACCTCAAACCTCAAAACATTCACTTAACCATGATGCAAGACTAGGCAGGGGTTTTCCTGACTCAGAAGGAGCCTTTGGGGGGATGACACAACAGTAAACATACTCAGCCCACGTAAAGGCAATGAGAAATAAAAGCATTTGACTGATTTTTTTATAACCACAAACATGTTTATGCAAATGAAACCCCATCCCATTTTTAATTACCCACACCGACACAGGGCGGTCACGGCCGTCTGTCTGTCTGTATGTGGGTGTGTGGGTGTGTATGTCCACACCATAGCTCGAGAACAAATAGAGATGGGACAATCAAACTCGGCACAGGTGTTCATCTTGACCTACCCTGGTCATCCATTCATTTTGGGGTCAAAAGGTCAAAGATCAAGGTCGCAGGGCTATACCTGCCGTGTTAAGGAAGGCATCCAGCGTGGGTCTGCATCTCGCTTGAGTGCATTCTAGTTGGTTTTAACATTGACTTTGAAATGTTTGAAAATGTCCTGAGTATTTGAAAGTTTAACAGGGTACACATTATACCTCCCAAACCTTAGCATGACATAATATGTTGGTTTGTAGCCCAATGCACCACTGTGCAGCAGACAGCCGCAAAAAGTTGCTACACCAAAACAAGATTTACAGTGTACCTATCAGAAGTGTCTCATTATGTAAACTCTGGAATAATGATGTAAGTATTAGTGTCAAAATATCCAGCATCGGTCCAAAAACAAATAAATCATGTTGAATCAGTAGTGACCTGTACAGAGGGGTGTGCTAATACTAGCATACTATATAGCTCATCAGAAAAAGGCTTAGAACGTCCCCATACATGGTACATCAAATGCGGTATATGTCAAAAATACCAGGATGTCCTATTGCATCTGGTCTCATTTTGCAGTTTGCAAGACAGCATGCTTTTTTAGTCATTCTGACCCACAATCCTTTGTGCACATTCGTAATAGTGCCTCGTTTGAGTAACAAGCTGAGAGCTCACAGACAGGTGATTCCACACTGCAAACTTGGGCGGATATATGAGCAAGACAGCCAAAGTGTACAGCTCAATATTATGACAAAGTAGTTCCAGTTGTATGCATACTGCATGTAACAGAACTACTTCAAAGATCCGCTACAGTACGTACTGAAAGGAAAAATAATCTTTTTCCCAGTGTATGCTTTGTTTGCAATTTGTACAACAATTAAAGAGGAGCAGGCTGAGATTTCAATCAAGACTTTATGTGAAGTCAAATCCAAACATCCCTGTTACAACTCATTCATCTGTACTGGACCAAAAAGGAGCATGGAAACATGACTACGCTTAATAAAAATTCAGACTATGCTTCAATGAGATAACATGTAAACACACACCTACAGGAACTTCGTTGTGTGTAAACAGTTATCCCAGTCCAACATTGAAACTATTTTCCATGATGAAATTCCCCCTCTCACATCCACGCTCAGACTATGACCACACGAAGAGGGCAAATCAGAGAATACTGTATGAAAGAACACATATTTACATTCATACTTTGAGGTTGTCTCTTAAAGGTCACCATCCAAACACTGTGGTTAAATGTAAGGAAATGCAGCAAAAACTCTGTGTTGCTGCACATGCTCACTGTTGACAGTGACATTGAATGACAATTCAATAAAACATAACGTTGATAATTATGACAAATGATGATATCGTACACACAAAATGCCCCTATTTAGAGTCCACAGGAGGACAGTGAATGGATGCTGCAGCAGACAAAGCGCTGTCATGGCCTGAGTCAGGCCTTTAATCAGCTCAGGTGTGCCGTGTTTTCTTAAAGTTAAAGAGTTCAGTAGAAAAAGATGATTTTTCCAGATATATCCAGCTTATTGTGGATGTTGCCCAAGTTCATGAGTTCACAAAGGATACTTACATCATGTACCATCCAATGTTCTGCTCGGCACCACTGATGTGTGTGAATAATTTCAATAAACGATAAACGTTACAGTATGTGGTGAACGGGGTTATATAACTATAAGGGCTAGACTGATATTGGCCTTTTGGGGTCAATGTTGATGCTGATTTTGAGGCAGTAAAAAAAAAATTCCAACATTGACAGATCAGCTGATGATATTTAAGCACATTTGTGTACATGCTTGGGTAATAGTGGGATCACTGTTTATTAACTTTCCGGCAAACTAGTAAGCGGCTTACTGTGAAGAAACCACATGACTCCACACCACCATCTGCTCAGCTGTGATACGTACTCTGCTACATGTACCGCACAGTGTGGAGCGTATCGTAAAGAACGGAGTCAGAGCTGCTCTGCTGGACAAACTAATTACCCAACACATCTTTTTCTACGTTATGTGCTGCACAAAAAGCAATACAACAAAAATCAACAAAAAAACCCAAAACATTTTATATATGCTGAATCTGATATAGTATGTGTGACAGGTGAATACCGGCCAATAATATCAGAGAAATTATATATATATACTGTAGGCATCATAAAGGATATGGGCTTTGTACACACTGAGCTTATATACAGCTGTCAGTCGTACATTCTAAAAAGTTACTAAAGTAAAAAACTGCATATTCAATTACATTTTGAGGGGAATGTATTTTCTGCTTGTTTATGTTTGTTTGCATCACAGAAACAAATCAGCATATCTTTACCATTTATTATACTGCTTTACTGTCGCTCCTTATGAGACACTCATATATTAGATGAAGCAGGACTTGTCACCCTGGTAACACCACCAATCGATGCTTCAAACATGATGTATAAGAGTCCTATTTTATGATGTTTTCCTAAATCTAACTATGTAGTTTTGGTGCCTAAACTTAAAGAAGCTCCTAACATGTACTTCTAGCTGTGAACAGAGTCCCCCTCCTGCCTGCTTTTGTTAACTTTAGCGGGCTCTTTCAAACTAGAAGCCTTTCATTTCTTTCAAAATGTAAATAAATAGTCATATAGGAATGTAATTTTTCGGACACAGGCATGGTGTGAGAAGACATGAGCCAATGTTTTCCAAAAGCTTTGTGTTCAGTGTGTTCAATCTGTAAAGTATTTTTGAAAACTGATTCTTTACCATGAAAAACAGATTTAACTGGTTGACTCTGAGTAGTGCTGTCCATTGTTGTGCACCACTGATGTCTGTGAATAAGATCAATAATATGAGTTAGCGTATGTGGTGAGAGTGATTATGTAAACATATGAGGGGCTGCAGCCTGTAGCGCTCTGGCCTTGTTTTTGAGTACATCATAAAGAATAGGGGCTTTACGTACACTCAGCTTCAGTATACATACAGTTACATAACTGTGATGTGTAAACCAAAATTACAACCTGAGAGCACATGCAGCAAAGGTTAATGGATCAAGGTCAGAATGCCACAGAGCTTCTACGAGCAACACATTTTCTTCTGGAGTTTATTACAGCACAGTGAAATTCTTTACTCTTTGTTTAGCACAGCTTTTTAGGGAGTGGGTTTTAGGGAGAGCAGGGTCAGCCATAATAAAGCACCCCTGGAACAGAGATGGGCTCCAACTCAAGCCTTCTTTTCAGCCCCCTACTGTCACTCCATACTGTCAGTTAGATCTGCAAATCTATTCATCGACCCTGCATCTCCAACATTTTGATGTCTTCTCGTCATTACGCTGCTCTTTTGTTGCTGCTTGTTGCTAACCGGCAAGTTTATGTTTTCATCTCCACAGGAAGCCTCATATTTTATCACTTATCCTGCACACTGTTAGTGTTATCATCCTGTTTCTAATCTCAGAAGATTTGTGTAATTCTGTCTGCAAGAATATACAAAAGGAGAAAGGCCTTTAACCCTCTGATTTCCAAAATCTGCAGCATGAAAGGCAGGACTTCTCTTGAACTACTCATCTGTGATCTGCTGTCCTGTTGGAAAACAACCAAATCTAAGCTTAAAATCATGATATTTCATTCCAATCCCTTTATTCTACATTTATTCTACTTTTAAAAATTGCCAAAAATAAATCATCTGCACTGACCAGATTCTGTAAAAAAATAAAAATTCTGCACTACCTCGCGCAAACATGAAGCCATTAGTGACTCAGCTGTGACCAACAGTTACGCCACAAAAATTATTCAGCTGAACTGCAGGCAGTGTTTACACAGAGCAAAAAGGAGACAAGTAGAGAAACAAAGTAAAAATGGTTGTGCTGTTTACATAGAGATGCAGGACTTTATATTGCAGTGAAAATGAGCCCACAGTGAGTCAAAATGTGACAGGAGCAAAGACATGCCCAGAAACTGTTTGGGGTTCAGAAGGTTAAAGACATTTTCTGTGAAGCTGCTGTCAGGTTCAAAGACCCGTGTTAATTGGGTCTGGCTTGCTTGTGTGATCATTTCGTTTTCCAAACAAAGAACCTGCATTGTTGAACCTTTGTGTGTCTAAACGAGAGGTGGCTGCGATAATGAGGGGGCAAAACGGTTAATTCATCCTCCCGTCTGTATGTTCTTACAAGTCAGGGACTCTGTGCAAGGCCCTGTGGGGAAGTCTGTACAGGACACCAGAATCAGCTCCTTTACATGTGACTGCTCAGCTCCCTGCCGCACTGACCAGAGGGGTAAACAGATGACTGGTGTATATAAACATGCACACACATACGCACACAAACACACATGGGAGCGTGATCAACACCGTGGCAGATTATCAAGATCCTGCAGGGTAAGGCAGATGGTTTTAATAATAAATGGTATCATTGATCCTCCTTCAAACCGACACACTCCACGCACACACTATCTATACTAAACTCATGACACAAGCCGATAAAACACATTAAACTGCTGGTCCTAAATATTATTCATTAACAGATTCAGCTGCTGATGATGTCAAACAATTTGATTTACGAAATTGAATCCTAGTCCTATCCATGTCTGGACCAGACAGCACAAGTTCATGGTAAAAAAATAAACTGAAAGTGAGAATTAAAAATCTAAAAGTTCAACAGATCCATAACTATGAGTGAGCGCGAGTTTGATTGTCACCAAAGGTCAAAAGTTTAGATTAGGTTTAGTCTGATCCCATTGCTAAAGAGAGGCAGAATGTCTGATCTGGGCCTGAACGGGTTAATGTACTCTGAGAGTCTGATGACAGGATCATCTGCTGCACTACTTGTTAAGAAAACACAGCTATATCCTCTAGGGTTCGATCATAAATACGAAGAAGTATCTGTTCACATGCTTCCTCATGAGAGGGATCCATCAGCGAGTAAAAAGCACACAAACTTAAATGACAGGATGTGAAAGCTGCGAAGCAAAGACGAGGCATTCTCATGGATCTGATGTATTCACTTCAAATGCTAACATCTATTATACTGATGTTAGGAGCTTTAAACAACAGCTAACTTTGGTTTGGAGTACATACATGGCTGCATGAGTTTGACAGAAATACCAGCTCAAGGTGCACAAACTTTATCTGTAAGAAGAAGGAAAACATGCATGAAAGCTCCTGGAAATGATTCAGGAAGTAATTTTGAGGATGGCATGAGGACACCTTTCATTAGCCAGTCTGATTTTTGCACCTTTGATTATACATTTAAGTGAAAGGCCAATTACTGGACTTGCAGCGTCTCGCACTGAGACAGAAATGCGCTATTAACTTTAATGACTAACTTATGTTTTACTTTATGACCTAATGATTTATTTATTAGATGAATAGCCTTTTACACATAGCAATTTGCTTCTTGCTTTGAAGTAAACTTCAGGAAGCCAACAGCGCAGTAATCCTTCTGTCATTTGAAGGGCACAGCTAATATTGGCTGAAACTGTCCAGGACGTATTGTAATGTTTGAACCCAATGTGACAGATGATCATTTGACTTTTAACTCTTGTTACTGAAGAAAATAACCCGATGAATGGACATTTTTGCTCATTTTTAAATAAACAACAGTTTGTAAATAAGGTTTACTTGTAGCTCATGTTCAAACTCTATATACTCCCACAGTGGAGAGCTGATCAGGAGCTCTGGGAGGAGGACTGGAAGTTAGTCTGAAGAGTTATCTAACATTCCTAATGCTTTATACCCCCACTGTAATGCACATGTGTAAGCAGATATAAGATTTTATTAATGTATTTGTCCATAGTTATAACTCCTCTTGTGGACAAACTGAAGTACGGGGTGGTGTGAATAGATAAAAACAGATAATGAATGAAAACACAGGAGAAAACATCTGTAACTGTATGAACTATGTACTATCTCAGTAATCTAAATTAATAAACACTTAGAATGCATCTGCTTTCAACCACATTATAATGTGCTATAAACCATTGTAAGTGTTATTATAGTGCTTCTGTCAGCTCAGTGTTAAGTTTATTATTGAGGCACTGACTCTAATGAGTTACCTGTCTTTTAAATACACAGGTTGGTTTACAGCCAACAATAACACACCATAATGTACATTTATAAGAAGATATATGCTTATTACTACATTTTTCCATAATTATAACCCCACATGTGGACACGCTAAAGTGGAGAGTAGGGTAAACAGATAGATAAATAATGACTATATAGTAGACAACCTTTGATATTATATGTAATATGTCTTAAACACCTAAAATGTGATTTATCTGTTTACAAACGCATCACAGTGTGTTATAAAGCCTTATAGATGGTAATATATGGTTTATAGATCCCAAGTAGGCCCACTGTGTACAGTCCAGTACATCAGCTCTATGTAAAGTTACATAAAGATGCATCTTAATTACTGAAGCATTGATTCAGAAAACCTTCCTATATGGTTTATAACACAATATAATGCACATTTATAAGCAGATGAATGTGTTCATTAACATATTTGTCTAAAACTATAACTCCTCTTCTGGACACACTGAAGTAGGGGGCGGTGTAAATGAAATTAATTGTATTCAATATGTCCTCTATGTGCTTATAAACACATCGTAATGTGTCATAAACCCTTGTAAATGTTTAAGTAGGGCTTATAGACGTTAATTTAGAGCACTATGTACGGTCCAGTACATCAGCTCTATGTCATGATCTCATGCAGCTTCACTGTATAAAGTGTATTTGAGCTTTGGTCACAGTAAAGTACTGTTTGAATAAATCTAAATCTTTGTGCTTTGGTGAAGGCAGTTTACTTTTGTGGAAACTATCAAGCTGAGATTACAATTTGGACCTTTAAACTGGGATTTAAATTTCAGCAAAAGAGCGAAAGTGAGGTTTGCTGCTTCTTTAGCATCACACATCTGACATCTATTCTCTTCCAGTAGGATGACAGAGTAAAGAAAAAGACAAAAAAGGAAGTCTAGTGACAAATGCATGTAAGGGGAATACTGCAAGTGGGAAAACTGGACACTTCAAGTTGACATGTTGTTAATTTGAAGTTACAGTGGTTCTCAGTTAGGAGATCTAACTTTAACCAGCGGCATTATTCTGACTTGTTAACTTAATTTAGGTAAACTCAGTTCAATCAAGTGTTACCAACTTCAGCAATTCACTGAAGTTGGTCCAACAATTCTATGTCTCTGGTGTGAAGCACTGCCTCTGATCAGCTCCTTGTTATTTACCTCCATGCATCTTCCAGCCTGCATCACATCAGTCAGCAACTGAACCACATCATGTGTGAGAAACTAAATGATCTCCATGGCTGCACAGTGAGCGACTGGATGAAGCACGGTGAGCAGACCTGCAGGCTTTGGCCTCCTCCGGTCACAAACAAACAAACAAAAACAAAGGCCCCCTTCACGTGCACTTGAGGAGGCCGGCTGCTGGGTGAACACCACATCTGAGCCCTCCTCCCCCCCGACCCGGTGAGGACGGAGGAGCTGACCGCACCGTACCTTGACGCTGGTGTGGCTGGTCTGCGTCTCGGCCTCGATGCGGATGTGTCCCCCGCTGTTCTCCTTGCGATCCCGGTGCGAGTTGTTGCGCGAGTGTCGGCTCTGGTAGGTGATGACGGAGGGGATGGTCTCGGCCGCATCGGTCTTGATGAAGAGCCCGTGCAGCGTGGCCGCGGTGCCCTGGGAGATGGTGGTGGTCTGGTGGGGGGAGTTGGATTCGTCGGAGTCTCGGCAGTAGATCACGCCGCTCTGAGAGACGTGGATACTGGGAGCGCAGCCCATAACCTCGGCGACGCGCCTCCGGAGTCAGATCCAGGATAATAAACAGCGGCTCTTGGGTACCACCTTCCAGCCGTCCACAGCTGCCGGCCGCTCGGGGCTCTCCGGGCGAATCGCGCTCTCCTCCGCACACCTCCGGCTGAGAACATTAATGGAGGGAAACGGGAGGTGCGGATGATTATTTAATTCATGCGTCCCGTCAGTCCGGCTTCTCCTCCTCAGCCTCCGCTATTGTCGGATGTTGGATTTCATGCTGAGGACCGTCTCCAGGCTCGGATCTTACACCCCGCCGCTGGCCTGCACCACCCGCATCTATGGAGCGACTGATGAAGAAGCGGACTGAACCACCTGGCTGCTCCTCATCACCTCCTGCTCGCTCGCATTTTTCCGGCCTGTGGAGAGCAGCTGGCTTTATGGAATCTGCTCCGTGTGTCTACTTTAGTTATTCAGCTCGCAGATCATTGGCCAGCGTCCACGTCCGTGTCTCTCCTCCCTCTCTCTCTCTCCCTCTCTCTCTCCATCACACCAACATTATATCTGCTCCATCTCTCCACTGTGACCCTCTGATCTCCCCTGAGGCCCTGATCGGACTCCAGGGCTCAGTTAAACACTCACCCTGCTGAATTAGACTCAAAATACACCATCACAGTGTAACAAACACTGCAGCCTAAACCACTTCTCACATCAGCTTCAAGCTTATAAATAATTTAAATTTCATGACATCATCTTGAATCTGAGTGTTACTGTGGGTCACAGAATGATGTAGGGCGACCTTTGACATTTGGCCTTCTACAGTCCTGTTGGGTTATAAACAAAGTGATTCAAACTGATGATTTGAGCTGAGCTTAAAGCTGTTAGACATTTTTATTATTGATTGTTTACGCAGTTACATCAATCAGTTCTTTGGTCTACAAATGTCAATACCAGCCTATAAGACAGAGAAACTAAAGAAAGTTTAGCTTGAAAAATGGCACACATGACTAATTGTAATTAGTAATTGTGATAATCTGTCTATTGGCAGTACATTTTGAGACCACATGCCTATCAGGCAGGATTTATAAAATGCAGTGAAGTTACATATTAATGAGTTATTTACAGTTAAGTGCAACATTATTCATACCTTTGACTTTTTAAGTTTTTAATTTCGACCTATAATAAATGTTTATTTGGCCAGTAGGATTCTTCTGCTAGGAAACAATGCTAACAAAACATGGTAAGACACAGAGTTGCAGATCCATCCATCCATCATCTATACACCGCTTAATCCTCTGTAGGGTCGTGGGGGCGCTGGAGCCTATCCCAGCTGACTCAGGTGAAGGCAGGGGACACCCTGGGCAGGTCACCAGCCTATCACAGGGCTACATATAGAGACAACCAAGCACACTCTCATTCACACCTACGGACAATTTAGAATACAATCAGTTGACCTCAGCATGTTTTTGGACTGTGGGAGGAAGCTGGAGTACCCGGTGAAAACCCACACTGCACAGGGAGAACATGCAAACTCCACACAGAAAGATCCCAGGCGTCCCAACCGGGACGCGAACCGGGGATCTTCTAGCTGTGAGGCGACGCTGCTAACAACCGAGCCACCGTGCAGCCCAGAGTTGGAGATGTCGATGATAAATTTAAACTATTTCAGTTCTTTTTCATTCTCTGACAAAGTCTTTAATTGCCTCCACATCATTCAAACAGTCTTTCTTCATGTCTCCACTGGGATTTAGTTCCTCTTTGTTATGATGTCTAGCTCTTTGAGGTTGAAGGTTTCCTCACCATCACTCTGGTCTTTAGTTCCTTCTGGATGGATTCAGGTCTGGACTGTGGCTCACCCGACCACTTTCAGATCATTGTCTTGTTAGAAGATCCAGTGCTGCCCCAGGACAAGTTTTTCTGCAGCCTGCCTGATGTTTTCCTTCACAGTCTTGATGTCATGCTCTTCTCTCATGATGACATTTACTTTGACACGGCTGACAAGTTGGACTGGTCTATCGTCTGAAAAAACAATCCCATAGCATCACATTTCCACCCCCAGGTTTGACTGTGAGGATGGTGTTCTTGGGGTTGAGTGATTCTTTCTTTCGTCCGTGTCTCCAACAATCCCATTTTCATCTCATCCAACCACAGAGCTGATGACCAAAAGATTTAGTTTTCGTCCAGTTTTCTTGGTCTGTCTCAGAGAAGTGAAGTCCTCTTTGGTCTTCATGGAGATCAGCCTTGTTCAGAGTCTCATTGAGATGTTTCTACCAGAACTGCTTAGATTCATCAGGATGATCTTGGTGTTAATCTTTGGATTCTTCTTACCAGTGCAGGAGTCACTTGTGTCTTCCTACTACGTTCTTTGAGATTCTTCACAGTCTGGAACTTCTTGTATTTTATGACTCTGCTTCCACTGTGGCCGCTGGCATTTGAAAACACTTTGATATGGTTTTATAACCTCTCCCTGTCATGTGAGCGACCACAGCTCTCTCTCTCAGGGATGGACTCTAAAAGCTCACTGAGCTCTTTGGTTTCAGCCAGCACTTGCTGCATCAGCTGATCTCAGTTTGTTGAGTATTAGAACGCTCTAAAACATGGCATAAATGAATAGGACCATTTGGAATAATAGAGAAGCTGCAATTTCTAAAAAATGTGCAACCGATTCAAGGAGTATAAATAATATGGACGTGGCCTTTTGGTAAAATTGTTATTTCATTTTTAGAGTGAGGAAGCCTATCGGTCAAATAGAAGATCATTATAAATCAAATTTTGACATGTCTATGAATAACTGGCTATTTAACTGTATTTATGTTTCAACTTTTCTTTCCTTCATGATTACCATTGATACATTCCAAATTATAAATATGATCCCTCAGTTGTGGGCAAATGCAACATAATGAAGAAGAAAAAATACTAAGTGAAGAATAATAATAATAATGCATTGGTTTTATACAGCACTTTTCTGGGCACTCAAAGACGCTTTACATTGCATTATTCATTCACTCCATACTCCATGGTGGTAAGCTACGTATGTAACCACAGCTGCCCTGGAGTAGACTGACGGAGGCCAGGCTGCTCCATCGGCCCTACTGACCACCACCAACCACTGACTCTCACACTGCATCCACCCAGGCTTCATGGTGTTCCCTCATGTCTCCCATCCAGTTACTGACCAGGCCTGACCCCGCGTAGCTTCCGAGATCTGACAGGATCGGGCATGATCATTTATATTTATTCTTAATGTAACTAATATTTTTAAAGTTGTATGTATTGCTGGAACTGGTGCACAAAGCATTTTACTGCACATTGTGCCTTGCATTATTTGTATGTGACAAACAAACATTTGAATTTTGAATTAAAAAAATACTCTTTCTGGTTACTATTCAGTTATTACTGGAATATTACTGGCTATGATTATTTTTACAGACTTGGCTATCTGTATTTGATAGCCCTAAAGAATGTTTTCTTCAGATTCTACAGTGGTTGGAACAATTTAATGCTAAGCTAAAACAGTTAGCTTTTTGACTGATTAATTGCTCGACTGAAAAATGCATAAATTAATGCATTGTTTCAGAAAATGCCAAACAATCTGTTATTCCAGCTTCTCCAATGAAAGAACCTTCTTTTCTTTGTCACCTTCTACTGTAACTTTGATATCTTTAGACAACAAAACAAAGTCTTCAGAGTTTTCAACATTTCTTTAACTAAAGAATTAGTCAATTGATCAAATATATTCAGTCACATAGACCTTTCTGACAGTCTTTATACTCATGAACTGACTGACCTGTCCGTTGGCAAAATTATTCAAATCTAACTTACTCGAGCTTTTTTCATTAATATCACTTTATTCTACATGTTTCATTTAAAATTCACAAAAAAATCAGCCATTTACAGCGACCAGATTCTGTAAAAAACGACAAGAAAAAAACTCTGCTCTCCTCAGAACAACTGAAAAGTCATTAGTGACTCCCCTGTAGCAAGCAGTCACGCAGCAAAAATTCATAATATTTGGATGAACTGCAGGCTGTGTTTACACAGAGCAGAGAGGAGACTAGTATGGAAACAATTTAAAATGTAAGTAGTAAAACATCTACAGTTTGTAGAGCCACCATTTTTCCCTAGTACTGGTGACCTCTGTGGGCACATGGGAAAATGTGGCACATGTTGATTCCAGGTTTTTTCAATTTTTGTAAGATAATTAATAAGCAGATTCAATGTTCGTTTAATTTATGGCATTATAACTACGTCATACTGCAACTAAAAGCCATTTTTTAGTTTTCTCTGCTCCTACTCATGATTGTGTTGTCTCCATAGAGGTGCAGGACTTTATATTGCAGTGAAAAATGAGGCAACCATGAATAAAAATGGGAAAGAAGCAAAAAAAACAACAAAACATGCCGTTTAGGGTTCAGATGGTTATTAGATAATAAAAAATAAGTAGGGAACAATTGTTCATGGTGGCCTTATGTAGATTACACCTACATTATCATTACCTAATCTGTTCCTCTCATTGTCATTAATCACTTTGATTGCATGCCAATAGAAATTACAAAGCTAGGACTTAGGGCTAGTTCCTAGATGTGTAATTTAAAGTCAGATTGTTATTGAGATTGTGTAATGCGAGAGTGGTCATCGCTGCATTTCTTTTCTTTGAATAAAAAATAAAAATGATGATGCAATTTTTTGCCGCAGCATGTAGCAAAGTAGCACAATTTCTTCCATCTGGAGATCATGACTTGCAGACTGGGGCATCTCTGCAGCACCACAGCGCTTCAGTTATTATGACACAGTGTGACACATTTATCTTTATCCGAAAATGGCAGCTCCTGTGATTTGGACAGTGCAATTTAAATAATGTTATGATCAATCGTTCAGTCCCACTTAGAAGATCCAGTAAATATCTCCTTTAGGAACGATGTCTTTTCTCTGTGCTGCATGTAGCTGTAGACCTCACAGTCTCTGTTTCAGATCCCTCCTTCATTCACCAAGAAACAGTGACTGCTAAATGAGCAGACACGAGCAGTTAATGGGCATCTTTTTTAAAAGAAAACTCTAATAGTTAGTTTCTTAGAGTGTTATCTGAGATAGCCGATGCTACAGCAAGGTTTCAGTCGACTTCATTGTGATCACTGGACACCAGCTTTGGTTTGACCCCTATAATAATCTATAATCACTATTTTCATATTATTAAAGAGTCACAGGACTATGTGAGGAAACCACACCGACTGTTCACCCAGCTCCACAGTTCGTTTTAGTCCTCCAGCCTCAAACTTTACTGTCACCATTCTTTCTCACTGCTCACATTGATCACATTTATAGACACAATGTGCAGAGCTCAAATGGTAAATGAATGTTAAACATCCATTTTGTCCACAGCCCAAAGACATTCAGTTTACCGTCACAGAGGAGGAAAGAGACTAGAAAGTATTCCCATTTAAGAAGCTGGAATCAGAGAAATTTAAGCTATTTTTCTAAATCAAATGACTCAAAGTGAATAACTGAAAAATGAAATAGTTGGCGATTATTTTAAAAGCTTAACTGATCAATGAACTGTTACCCCTCCAGTCCAAATGCACAATAATGTCTCTACATATTTGACAATAACCTGCTTGTCTTTACTGTTTCTAAGTAGAAGAATGAAATTATATTTGCTGCCTAATTTGCCATCAAATCTGCTGTTGTTGATTGATGATCAACAAGCTTTAATAAATGATGTATTAACTATTCATGAAGTTAAAACCCTTTCGATAACATGCATTATCAAAATGCTGCCTGCCGACTGGAAGCTCTCCACTGCATCTCAGGTGACGCTGGATCGATTTAGGAAATTAAGACCGTCAACATACATACAATTCATCTGTCAAAAATTGAAAGCATGTCTTCAAACACTGTGTTTTTGACTCTTGTATAAGTTAAGCTCTTCAGCACTATGCATGCAGCAGCAGACCTGGCTATGTGTCCATGTGGGGATTGAAGCAGAGTGTATCATTTCAGCGAGTGACACTAAAAATGATCAGCATCCCTTCATCCACTTCAGTCACAAATGTCACGCAAAGATTAGATTTATTGACTCTAATGGGGATCTGCTGGGACACATAGAAGTGAATAAGAGAAAGGAAAATCATTCATTGTTTGAGCTCCTTGTACTTCGCTTAAATAGTTCAATGTAATGCTACCTTCTATTTTAAACTCAGGGGGAAAAACTTCTCTTTCTGTCTGCTTTAATGACTTGACTGTTACAGTTACTGGTCATTTACAAGCTGAGATTTTACATACAGTACATATGCACTAAGCACGTGTAGTTTTCCGAGAAAATATGAGTCATTGCGCTACTTTTAAACCACCCAACATGCACATATTTAGATGCCTGGGTGTGGGCTTTGTTTGAAGTAAGGGGTGGATACTAGGTGTGGGGTGTGAGGGTCCTATACCCCAAGGAAATCAGATAATCAAATACGTCTTTTCCTGCATTCTGGTGAATTTCTACGCACCCATTTCTTTCTTTTCTGCACCAGTTTATGATTTAAACATCTTCCTTTGCCTGGTGGTGATTCAATGTAATATATAATGCAGTGAGGCTCTCAGGCTCTCAGTACTGCTTTCAGCTATTTGCTCTCCTGTAGATCAGCTTTTTGCTTATTTAATATTATCCCTGTTGATCCAACACACACATGCAGGCACGAGTTCCTCAGCTGCCGTCTTTGGTGTTTTGTGTTTGGGGAAGAAACCTCTTTAAATGTACACGGGACACCTTCTCACATCAATAATACATACATTTGTTAGACTTAATTTTTAAACCTGTGGGCTTTAATAGCTCATCTACTTCATTACATTTACCTGACCTGCTATAGTTACTAGCTGCTGTGACAAATTAACATTTCACTTACAGTAAATATACAAAAATATATATAATATATATTTGCCTTTAACATATAAGTCATTGTAAATTTTCTCAGCAGTGCCTGAGACACTTTAATTGAGCTCCATCAGCTGCAGCAGTCACAGCTTTACACATGTTTAAACACAAACACTGTCACTCTAAGAGCAAATCTGCATTATTAACCTAAATAATGGATCTAAATGTTTACTCCACCACTGCCTTAAAGTACAAACTGTCTGGTTGTTTAATGAGAAAACTTATTGCACTTGCTCAGCACTACTATAGAGTGATGTGATGTTGAGGCAGCCCTCTGGTGGTCGGCCTCACACATGGGCAGCTAATGGCTCTAATGGTCAAAGTCAGGTGGGTGTAAACTGTTCAGGATACATGTTGATAATCACAGCTGCTCATTTATCTATTTTTATATGCGTTCTAGCAAAAACAACCAGTTTTAAGTTTCCAGTCAGGCCGACTACAACTACGAACAACTACAAGCTGCATTAATGTACTTTTTGATGTATTTCCAGCTTATGACATTTGTGCAAACTTCCACATAGTTAAGAGCAAACACATTATTTAGGTACTATTACCTATTCTTCATTATTATTATTAAGGTATTTACACCTACTACAAATGTTTTTTGCAGTTAGTTTTCTTGTTCTTCAAATCAAAGTCAGTCTAAAGAGCTATAAAGGTCAAATAAGTCAGTGTTTGGAGAATAGAGTCAAACAAAATAGCTTTGACTGACATAATCTATTGTAATATTTCATGTCCTCACTCACACTCTGTTGTACAAACAATCACAGTGGCTTTTTAAATTTTATTTGTAATATTATTGTTATTATTATCAGAATGGCTCATAATTAGTGAGTTAAAGGCAGTTTATGGGATTATTTTCACCTAGTTTTTGAGACTTTTTTATGCATTAAAGTACAATTAATATCCTCCCTTCCAGCACCAACCAGGACTCTATTAACTCCAGCTTCAGCTCCTACCTTCCGAGGTCCATTGGGGGAAAACGCCTCTGGTCCACTCATGACTCTGATCCACGGACGTTCTGCCCTTCAGCGTGAAAGCAGAGAGAAGAAGAACACGGTGGGAGTTGGCCCTGTGCAGGAGTGTGTGAGGAGCTGCTGGTCCTCAGGTAGCGGCTCTGAGGAGGACCCTCAGGGGCTCGCTGTCGGCCTGTGAACCTCCTCACCCTGGTCGGATGGCAGCGGCCGGTGTCCGGGCGGCCCTAGTGTCCTGCAGGGAGCCGAGCAGCGGCGGCTCTCAGCGGGCATCAAGCGAAAGATCTGCGGTCATGATCAGTGGAAAAGTCATGCACTGCAGGTGAAAACGGCGTTTTTCATGTGATCGTCAGTTTTGGAGTTTTGCACTATTTTGTTTCCATAATATTTTTTCACACTACTGGAAATAAAACACATTTAAGTACAGAGGAGTACATTTTACTTTGGAGACACAAACGTGAACCTTAATGTTTAATGTGTGTTTTATTTGTTATTGTAGGTTTTGAAAATAGTATTCAATTTGCACTTAATATAGCTTAGTGGGGTCTTAAATTTAAATTTAATTAGCATTATATATGATATTAATATTTAATCTGTGTGTTATATAATATTATAAGGTCTTAACTTTAGTATTTAATTCAGTCAGATTAATTTAAATTTTACATAAAATTGTAGCTCTTAAAATAGTATTTACTTTGTGTTTAATATAATGTTGTAAGTTTTAAAAATTATCATTTATTTAGTGGTTTATATAATATTATAGGTCTTAAAGTGAATATTTATTTTTTGTTTTATAAATATTATAGGTGTTAAACTTAATATTTAATATTTAATTTTTTATAATATTGTGTTCAAGTTAATATTTAATATTTAATTTTATATAATATTATAAGTGTTAAACTTAATATTTAATATTTAATTTTATATAATATTGAAAGTCTTTAACTTAATAATTAATTATAATTGTATATAATATTACACGTGTTAAACTTAATATTTAATTTTAAATTTATATAACTTTACAGGTGTTAGACTTAATATTTTATTTTATTTTCATTTAATATTGTAAGTCTTAAACTTAATATTTATTTTTTTTGTTTTACATAATAGTATAGGTGTTTAACTTTATATTTTGTTTTAATTTTATATAATTTTATTGTTGTTAAATTTAATATTTTATTTTATTTTTATATAATATTGTAGGTGTTAAATTTGAAATTCAGTTTTAATTTTATGTTATATTATTAATGTTAAACTTAATATTTAATTTTATATAATATGATAGGTGTTAAACTTAATATTTAATTTTAATTTTATATAATATTGTATGTCTTAAACTTAATATTTATTATGTGTTTTATATAATATTGTAGGGTCTTGAAAATATGATTTAATTTGCATTAGCTTTATATAATGTTGGAGGATTTCAAACTTAACATTTAATCTGTGTTTTATATAATATTGTCTTAACCTTAGTATTTCATTTCGTCAGGTAAATTAAAATTTTATAAATTATTGCTGGGTTGTAAAAATACTATTTAAATTGTATTTAATAAAATTTTGCAGGGATTTAAATCTAATATTTAAATTAGTCAGAGAAATTTATATTTTACATAATACTGAGGGATCTTAAATGTAATATTTAGACTGTGTTTTATATAATATTCTAAGGTCTTAAACGTAATATTTACTTTGTGTTTTATGTTATTTTATAGGGTTTTAAACTTAATATTTAATTTGTGTTTTTTTATAATATTGTAGGCTCTTAAACTTAAAATATATTTATCATGTCATGTAATATTGAAGAGTTTTTAACATTAATATGTAATTAGTATTTAACATAATACTGTATTTTCTTAAATTTAATATTTTATCTTGTGAGCTAAATTTGAAACAGCAGTCTCTTCATTTTATGCTGGCAGTGTGGAAAAGAAAACTCAAAATTCAGCCACCAGGTAAATGTGCATTTAATATAATATTGTATTGTCTTAATAATAACTTTTAATTTAGTCGGGTACCATTTGCAATTTATGCAATATTGTTGGGTGTTGACCCTCTATCTATTCATGTTAGACATGAAACATGTTGTTATTTGGTGGGTAATAAAGATTATGTGGGGTCTTACCCCTGATATTTAACTCAGTCAGGTACTTTTGTGCTTTATAGAATAGTAAATAAAGTTTGATTGACTGATTGATGTCAAACCTTATTCTGCAAAGTGACCTCCTATCTGAGGACTACTAAAGTCAAGCTTTGAGGTTCTTGAGTATTTCAAAAGAATTGTCATTAAGGAAAATATACACTAGGACTAATAAACTATTTTTTAAAGAGTGACAGTTGATGTGCAGATTGTATATTTAGGATTTTACTTTCATGTATGAACTTATGAGGCTGGTATATAGATAATATTACAATCTATTACAATGCTTCATATGTGTTCATACATCTGTGGTCATTCTATCAAAATAAAACTCCAAATGCAGTTTACTGTTAAGTTGAATATAGGATTTTAACTTGTTTTGAAGTAGATAACCTAGAGGGACTGATATTTTATACTTCAAATGCATTTTAATGCTCGTCCACCAACTTCATGCTTTACCTTCTTTTATTAATGTGGCCCCTGTAATTGCTTTAAAGTTTTTTACATCTGAAATATAAAGATGTTCTGCTGCCGAGCAAACAACCCAATAGGATATAAAGCAGTTAAAATGAGTTCTACCTTTGACCAGGTACAAGAGCAATATGGTGCTACACGGCATGACAGCAACAAAAATTCTGTAATATGCAGTATATGATAAGTAAGATTCTAAAAGTGTACACAGTAATTACTTTTACTTACACTGCTGCGTACACATGGGGCTGGAGAGTGGTGATACTTAATGTGTAGTACAATGTTGTAAAAGTAAAACAAAGAGTTGAAAGATGCTGAAAAGCTCCACTGAGGTGAGAAGACCTGCGGAGTCTATCCCAGCAGACTCAGGGCGAAGGCAGGGGACACCCTGGACAGGTCTCCAGCCTATCACAGGGCTACACATAGAGACAGACAACCAAGCACACTCTCATTCACACCTACAGACAATTCAGAATACAATCAGTTAACCTCAGCATGTTTTTGGACTGTGGGAGGAAGCCGGAGTACCTGGTGAAAACTGCGCAGGGAGAACATGCAAACTTCACACAGAAAGATCCTATCTGGGATGATAACCGGGGATCATCTAGCTGTGAGGCAACGGTGCAAACAAACCAGCCACCATGCAGCCTTTTTATCTATCTAAAATGAAGACAGATTCAGGAATTGTATGGCTCATGTGACCATTTTCCCTCAAAGTGTAACTGAGAATGTAGTTCAGGTATTAAGGAAAGTGATGTGTAGAGACAGGGTTGCAGGGGCTTGCTTTGATTCATCTAAGGTGAGCATCAAAATAGCTCCTCATGTAACCTGTGGACCACAGACACTTCATCCATCTTTCCATATGGTGAACACCCAGGATTGATTCTATAACTTCAGCATCTGACCAAACGTTTTTAGTTATAATGTTAAATAACATTTCAGCAGAACATTGCGACGTCACAGTGAAGTTGACCCATTTAAAATGTCCTCAGTTTTTCCTCCTAGACATTTGTGTAAAAATGTTGTCACAAGTATAGTTATAGCCAAAGATGTGTTTGTGAGCTCACTGTGTTCACCAGTATTTTAATCAGTTCATCCCTAGGTTTAGGTGGATGTTTGTGCCAAATTTAAAGAAGTTCCTCCAGGCGTTTGAAGAGATATCACGTTCATGAGAATGGACAGATGTGCAGACAGTCTGAAGACATAATGCCTCGGGCCACGTCTGGACAGGCATAAAAAATGTGTGGTTATATAGTCAATAGTCAAGATTCCTGATCCATCTGTTCCTGCAGAGAACAACCACTGCAATGACCAGTGGGTCCCTGAGTGCATCGATTAGACTCTGAGCTCCACAGAAGGTCATTCTCAAGAGTCACCAACAAGAGAAGCTGTTCTGAGAATGGAGGGATGAGAGAGTCAGAGGCTACTTCCACTGAGAAGCTGCTTTTGAAGCTGTTCATGACAAAGATGAAGACGAGGCGAGAAGAGAGCTTTTCAGCATCAAGTGTCACCTTTGATTCTGGAGCACAACATTTGTATGGTGGTTCACAGTTAAACTACAAAGCTTTGACTACAACGTGTCCAGATCTGACCCCGGCTATGAACTTCTTGGAAGGAGGTTTCAAAGAAATGTGGATGCTGGCTCAATCATTCATCGCTTAAGAGAGGAGGAGCAAGTCTGAAAACACGCTTTATCATCACTGTCAACAAACCGGGACAAGCTGTCGGCTGCGTGTCTAATCAAACTGGTTTTTAACCCACTAAACTCCAAACTTGATCATGGGGATTCATTCAGCGCTGTGATATGAAATCCTGCGCCTCTATGGAGACAGCACAACCGTTGATAGAAATAGAAAGAACTCAAAATTATTCCGTGTCGTATAACAAATGTCTAGTGTCATAAATCCTAAAAAAGAGAGAGAAAAGAAAACAAAAGTTTAATTTCTTTCATTAAATATTTTACCAATATTCTTGTTTCACAAATATGCAAGAGTTTTGGGAGAATTGCTTTATATTCACATTGACTGACTGATGATTCATTATATTTTTGACTTGATTTGACATACTGATCAGGAAACTACATTACTTTTCTTTTCTTAGATAGCTGGTAGATATTTTCTCTGCATGGATTTCATTTGTTTGATTTGTCTCATCAGAAGATTTGCCTCTCACTCGGTGTGCAATCAGCACATTATGTAAAAGCCTTGGTGATTTCTGTGCAGGTTCACCAGCAGGCCAGCAGAGGGCGTTAGAGGCACAGCAGGTGAGATTCCTTTGCTTTAGTTCAGCCTGAGCATTGGACATTGACAGTGTGTTTTTTTCCTCTTTTGTAATGTGATCAGAAAGTGAGAAAACACAAGAAAGTAGGACATGTTCAGATCGTCTTAATGAGGAAGCCTCTTTTTTTCCCCAAGCAACAAAGGCATCAAAAAATACAGAAGAGGTGAAGAGAAATACAAGATGTAGGAGAGAAAGCTTTAAAAAGTGATACTAATCAATAATCAGCACTGACAGTTTTTCAAAGGAAACGGTAATAAATTAGACAAATAGTTATGGCAAAATATACTATAAAACAGTAAATCCAATGCTCTCTATCAGTTACTGTCTGTTTACAAAAGAAAAACAAGAGCATTTCCTGGACGACACATGAAAGCTGAAGATGCTGAATGTGCTCTCACTCTGTTCAGCAGGAAGCTGGATTTCAGTCTCTTCTGCTTAACTTGCAAGAATGTGTAGCTTACACTGTTATGACATAAGCAGGCCTTTGTTTCTCTAAATCTGAATTAGGCATGGCTGAACTGAATCCGTCCTACACACACACACACACACAGTACAGGTTTATGTTACACTTTGATGCATGAAGGAGGCTTTCACACTGATGTGTTTGTCTGTACATGCATGTGTGCAGTCCGACATGAGGTCATGAGGCTGTCACACACCTTTGTCTTCGTTTGTCAGTTCTCTTAGGGCAACTACAAGGAAAGATAGTGAGGTGGTGAAGGTAAATCCCACATTCTGAAGATGATATTTACACCTTACCTGTGATAATATTGTGTAGATTCCTCTCTGACAGTAGATGCCTGGACTCCTGTAGTACCAGGCACCAAGATGTAAGCAACAGATCCTTTAGGTCAGGGATGCTCAATCCTGGTCCTCGAGAGCCCCTATCCAGCATGTTTTAGATGTTTCCCTCTTCCAACACACCTGATTCAAATGATCAGCTCATCTTCAAGCTCTGCAGAAGCCTGATAGTGATCCTGATTATTTGAATCAGGTGTGTTGGAAGAGGGAAACATCTAAAACATGCAGGATAGTGGCCCTCGAGGACTGGAGTTTGACACCACCGCATTAAGGGATGTACATGGTCTGCAGCAGTGTGTGTGTTGATGTCACAGTAACATCCACATGAATGCATGACCCATAGTTTCAGAGCACAGCATTGCACAGAGCATCACACCACCTCCACCAGCTTGCCTGTGTGCCACAGAGCATCCTGCTTCCATCTCTTCACAGGAAAATTGCATACAGATGCACCCGTTCCTCCACATGATGAAAAGAAATCTTGCTTCATCAGACCAGGCCACCTTCTTCCTTTTCTCTGGGGTCCAGTTCTGACACTTACGTGTTAATTGTTGTAGCTTTCACTAATGGGCAGGAGTCAGCATGGGAGCTCTGCAAGCTGTTATGCTGACTGTGTTCTGACACCTTTCTATCATAGCAGCTTGAGGGTTTGAGCAATTTGGCCTCCATTATCTCTTCTGTAGGACTGGAACACACAGGGCAGACCTCGATCCCCTCACACATCAGTGAGTCTTGGGCGTCCCTAACCCTGCCTGTGGTTCACCGGTTGTCCTTCCTTGGATCACTGTTGGTAACCACAGAACACCCCACATGACGTGTTGTTTTGGAGACGATCTAACCCAACCATCTAGCCATCACAGTTTGTCAAAGACTCTCAGAATCCCATTTTTCTGCTTCCAAATCATCAACTTCCCAAACTGACTGTTTACTTGCTGACTAATGTATCCCACCACTTCTCAGGTGCCTTTGTTCTGGGATAATGTTGGTCACTTTACCTGTCAGTGGTTTTGAAGTCGTGCTCAGTTTAGTTCAGATTTATTATTGATGTTAACAGGGCCTGTAGTGGTGGACCAGAAACAGATTTGCTTGCATACACAGGTTTGTTGCGAATGTATAATATACATATTTGGAATATACAGTATAATTTAAAACAAAGTAGCCATTGATCTTAAGGGGGGTTTCCAACTGCTACTGTCACTGACCCATATTCCATTTATCTCTTTGTAATGAAGTCATAAGCTGGAAAACAATAAAAACTAATACAAAAAGACGAATGGTCAACTACTTCTTAAGCATGTGTTCCTTTTTTCAGATGATAGTTTTCTTGATCGACAAATTTCTGCCTAGAAAATTCAAAACTCATGCTTCATTTAAAAGATGACTGGTGATGGTTTGCCATTTGAATGTCAGTAAAACTCAATAATATTTGTTGCTGATTAAATTGATTCGAGTTGTCTGTTTGTTAGCAACTTGCAGACAGACGGATCAAATATTTTATACCCCGTGAGGAGTTTTTTTTCTTACCTAACATTTCCACAGCTTGTTTTTAAATTCTCTTTGGAGTTGCATATTGGTATTTTCGTGTTTTTTTGCTGCACTTAGGGAGGCTGTGGCTCAGGTGGTAGAGCGGGTTGTCCACTGATCGCAAGGTTGGCGGTTCGATCCCCGGCCCCTCCACATGCCGAAGTGTCCTTGGGCAAGATACTGAACCCGAAGTTGCTCCCAATGGTAGATTAGCGCCTTGCATGGCAGCTCTGTCACCACTGGAGTGTGAATGGGTGAATGAGAAACACATTGTAAAGCGCTTTGGATACCACTAAGGTAGAGAAAAGCGCTATATAAGTGCAGACCATTTACCATTTACTTATATGCTATGTGATGAATGAAACAGAAACAGAACTAATAACTTGGATGTCAAGACAAAGATTGGTAGATGTGCCTCTGCTCGCCTGCTGCACTGATGGAAGGAGATGACACTGTAGCCGAACACTTAGAAGATATGATCAGGCCTCGACCTGTCTGACGTCATCTCTCACCTCTTCCAACCCTTTATATTAGTCTGAGCATCAAAGAGCATCGGCAGGAGACTATCCACAATGTGTGACAGTTTACGATGCGATAAGAAATGCAATTTTCTTATTAATGAAAATATGTTAGCACCTGGAGAATTGAAATTTTACACATGGTTTAAGTTTTCATTAGCATGTCATTTCTGCTGAATGTGAGGGCTGTTTATCAGTGTCAAGGGGGGGGGGAGCAGATACGAGCCAATCTCACAGTCAAGTCACAGCATCTCAGTCACAGTGTTTGGCTCTGGACCCCGCGAGGCAGCATGCTCACAATTTGAATCCACACGTGTGCCACTGTTATCTGTTGAGCTCATCTGCTTCAGTTTTTGAATAAACTTTTGACAAAAACTAAATTTCACCTGAGGAGTTTTGTTTTTGAGACGCTTTTATTACGTTTTAGTCTCAAAATGCCAGATGACGTCAAACAGAAATCATTGGTGAAATGTCAGCGGAACAAAGCTTCAGGCTTTTCTGTTTGGTAAATTAGGCAAAAGTTACATGTTGGCTGGTGAAGGGTAGGAGAGTAGAAATACAAGATTCTGACAAATCAACATTTACCTGAATGGCTTCTCATTCAAGGCACATTACCAGCATGGATCCGGGGGTAAATGTTGATCTGCTGGTTGGTCACTCATGGTTGACATTGAAATATTTCACCCACTTTTTGATGGATTGTTGTGACTTTTCCTCTCAGGCCACCAGCAGGTCAAAGTTTTTACTTAAAGAACAAACCCTCCAATGAATTTTATACCTTCGTAACATGTCCATGTGGTGTTTTTATATGCTGGACCACACATCATTCACAAAATATACAGTCATGTCAGCATTTGCACCTCGAGAATGCAGCATGATGATGACAGACTCCTTGGATTTCATACATGACAAACCTAAAGAACCGATACTGTCAGCTGGCAGAGTGGAGCTTCTTGGTACCAAGAGATGAGGTTTCATTAATGATTTTACATGTAAAATATCTATGTGTTGGCACAAAATTTGGTTCCTGGACTATAAATCCTAATGCCAATCACAATGACCTGAATTTTTCCTCACCATAGAATTCAGTTTGTGGTTTTTAATAAAATGTATTTACACTTACTGGATGTACTGTGAGGTAAACCATCGCTGCAGTCCCTTAACTTGTCTTTATCAAAACTGTGGTTGGTGCAGCACTTTGGTTTTTAGCAAAAACAAATGACATCTCCATTAACCTGAGCAGTACTTCAAGTTTAACACTAATTACCAAATATTCGCTTATCAGTGTGCAGTATGCCAACATTGTCATTAATCACCACACTGAGGCCTCAGCACTAAATCCTTAAGTGATGTCACAGCTACAGTGCTGAGTGTGTGAGTGCATGACATGGCATAAAAATGAGGAATGTCATTATCGTGGCAACACAAGTTGCTTGGAAGCAATGCGGTGCCATTAAAAACAGAATTCGAGCTTCATTCGTAGCTTAATCAGCAGCTCAGGCGATCACTCCTTGTTTGTGACATTACAGTGTTTACACGTGTACATTTTAGTAAACTGACAAAAGGAAGAAAAGCTATCAACATCTGTAAATTCTGTGCTTGGCTGAAAATAAAAAGAACTCGAGCAACAACTCTTGTGAGCAGCCACGTGCTGTCACTGCCAGATAAACCTTCTTGCAGATGTCTTCCCTGCACCATCCATGCTTGGTTTGTGTACATTCTGTATACATTTATATGTCACCAGTCTATCTATTAAGCACGGGCAGGCTTCTCAGCAAAGTCTGCAGTTATGCAGGCTCACAGACAGGGCGTAAATTAGCATTAACCAGTCCCCATTAGAGCCCTCAAGTACTTGATGTTTTGTGAGCCGGACAACCCTCATGGATGTAGCAGGAATTCACCTCAAAGTCCATGACTGTGGAGATTTGGATTGAGCTGATGGGAACACGTTAGTATGGCAGTATGACATGAACATTTTAGCTCAGTAAAGCCTGTGTATATTATTTTTGGACATTTCTGTGTCCTTTGTAACAGTTGATCACTATGTATTAGCCAATCAACCAGAAAAGGAGTTGGGACTGACAGGAAAGTCTCTTGAGTGGTTCAAATCTTACGTGAGATCATCTCCACTGTGCCTAACACTTCATCGTCAGTGCAGTAATCAGCACTGGCTCATCATTGTTCATCTGATGATACACAAGACACAGAATATCTGTCCATGAATCTATCTGATCCTTCCTACCATCACTTACAACTTCCTGAAAGATATGAAGTCCTGGACTCTTAGTAGCTTTCTCAAGTTAAATGCAGATGAAACTGAAATAAAAAAGAGGTTTTGGATAAAGTTTTTGGAATGTGCTATAAAATAAATGGTAATTTTATCATTATATACCATCTAAAATGTTCCTTGTATGCATGCTCTGTTGCATTTCTATTGATCCATAGAGGAAGACTGAGCTGTATCATACTATATGCTGCATCATGTATTTTGCAGTAGACTCTGATGTTATCTGGGGCTGTTCTGCAGCAATAATTACAGCTAGACAGTTAGGGAGCTGGTTCATTTAACTCCTCCACCAGCTGCTGCCCAGGCTGACTGAGACACACTGTACTGTGATTAAGGCCATGGGATGATGCTGTTGTGATTGTGGCTGTGACACATTAGTTTATAATTAGGTAACATACAGTATAAGACTAACTATGCAGCAGATGTGTGCACGACACATATTCGCAAAAGACTATATTTAAGTTTTTATACTTTAACAAGCACATGAGGATATGTGTGACGTAAATGTTGTCATCTGCAGAGTCTGTATGCACACAGTTCAAATAAAAAAGGCTTTTTATGGTTCTCTAATTACTGCATCTTACTTTATCTTATTACAAATGTCCAGTGATTCTTACGTTTGTTTTTTTTTTTATATAGCTTCTTGTTCTAATAAATTCTCTAATTTAGGTAACAAAGACAACATGTCTTTCAAACCGGCCAGCAGGTGCTGGGGTTGGAATAAAAAAAGCTTAAGTCCTTAAACCACCTTTAAATATAAGAGGGAAAAAATGAGTTTCGCTCTGTAGTTGGTCAATAAATATATACCGATCAGGCCCAACATTCTGACCACTGACAGGTGAAGTGAATAACATTGATCATATTGGTACTATGTGGTGTTCTGATTGGAAAACTTGGATTTTGACATCTGTGTTGATGAGACTTAGACACCCAAATAAACACTGCCCCAGAACAAGCACACTCCCTCATGCAGATGGAAATCCCAAATGTCACTGGCCTACCCCCACAGGAAAATGCACCCCACCACATGGAAACAACATCAAACAATCAGGAACATGATAAGGAACATGGCAATGGCCCAACATGTTGATTTGACCTCCAAACTTCCTACAGCCCATTCTGATCAAGCATCAACAGGATGCAGTGGAACAAGTTGGATTGACAGAGGCTCCACTGCACAAGCCAGAGTACCCAAAGGATCCAGTGCCAACGTCCTGGTTCCAGACCCCATAGGACACCCTGAGAGGTCCTCTTGTCCATGTCTAATGGTTCAGAGCATTTTTGACCATATAAGGGGAACCAGCACAATATTTGGCAGGTGGCTATAATGTTATGCCTGATCAGTGTATTTCAAAAAGTGAAGTGATAATATTTTTGAGATTAGCAACAGAGAAGCATTCACCTTTAAACTTCCACCAGTGTGAAGCATCTGTGTTTACTATGGGTCAAAAGCTGGCATATTGCTGCTTTTTATGCCATAAAAAGCCAAAATAGCACCACTTTCTGCAAAAACACTTTTTTCACCATCAAAAAAACCCCCAGTGTGTTCTGTGACAGCTTTTGGCAGCGTAGAAAACAGCATTTTGATATGAATCATGTGCAGACAGAGGTGAATTATGACATTCTCTGCTTTCCATACAATAGTGTGCATGTTGGAGTACGTAGGCATGTATCAGTCTACTGTGTTTTATGTAACAGAGTCCTCTGAGCAGTCTCTGAGTGGACTAGCAAATAATGTAATAACAATAACTATGCATCTGTGGTTTCCGGAGCTGTCCGTGTGCGCAAGGGAATGTAACCAAGGTGAGGTACAACAAGGAAAAAGCGTTGCCTAAGTCAGAATATATTCAGGCATGTGGTGGCACTTATGCAGAATGAAGTCATTTTTGTCCAAAGAGCTGCAGCTCATACACAAAACAGATGTGAATCCTTCCTTCTAGCATATTTGAGGAATCTCATTTGCTAAAGTGGACATTAATTATGTCAGAGTACGCCCCCCTAAAAATAATGTACATAACTTCCGCAAAGGACACAATGGGGAGCATCTGATTTGATGGAGCCCAATAAAGCTTCATCACAGGCACTTAATGGCTTCTGCTATTCATCCTGAGCTCTCAGGGCCAAATCACAAGCTACAGAGCCCCTCAAGTGGCTGGCATCCTTGCAGATCCATTCAGAAGGCAAATAAAACTCCCTGCTTAAAAGAGGCAGAAAATAGGTTTAATGACTGTTCAAATGGAAATGTCTGTATGCAAATTTCAAAACAGCTCAGATTTGTGTGCCTAATGAAAAGTGTGCTTGTAATTTAAAGCATGTTTCTGAATTGCTAGCGTGCAACAGTTGCAGTTTATTTCCTGTAATGGAAAACACTTTGTCCTTGTCAGCAATTAGGTCCCTGCCAAAGTCAGCAGGTGACATACTATTAATAGTAACAAACAACATATAAAAGCCTGCACAGGGCAATCGCTGGGTTTACTTTGCCTTAATAGGGTCAATTATGCTCCAAACCCAGCGAGTGGTCTCTGCATCATACACTGATGAAAATAAATGCAGTGGATGGACATTCAGTATGCACCACAGGCTGAAGGAATGCTTGTAATTTAGCTGCAATAAACAATACATTACTGCAAACTACAAACACTTTCACGATAACTCTGCCTCTCTGAGAGCACGGCAATAAATTACACAAAGAAGTCACCTTCAGTCACAAACTAGACGCTGCAAAAATTCACTAAAAGGAGGCCAAACATAGTAGTAGTAGTAGTAGTAGCTGACAGTTTGACAGTTGACCTTAACCTAAATCCTAATAACACAATCTTAATTGTAGCTAACTGAGGAAATATGATTTGTTGAGCAGAATCTGGGATTAAATTGTTATTTTTTTCGGTCCAGCTCCTGAATCCCAGCTGCCCCCATCCACCTTGACCTCTCTTCTCCACAACCAGCTCTGCCTCTCAGCTTTCATTTGCATATTTTGTGTATTTGCATTTTTTGAAACACTGTACTTATTTGCAGCAACAGAATACTCACATGCTGCCAAACTACTAAAGAGATTACAGGCTGTGTATCGTGCATTTTATTTTTCTGTGTATTATTCTCTTTGGTGTAGTCTTTCCCTGCACTTACTTTACATAGTTATGTGTTGGCACTTAAAGTAGTTTGTTGTACTGTTATGTATCGTTCCAATGACAGATAGATAGATAGATAGATCTGATCAGTTTATCCATCCTGTTGGAGTTCTTCTTTGATATACTGCCACCCCAGCACACCACAGCATAAGAGAACACTGGCAACCATAGTCTATTAGAACACCCACAGGAGTTTCCTGCAGATGTTAAATGATTGCAGCCTCCTCAGGAAGCACAGCTTACTTTGGCCCTTCTTGTACAGGTGGTCTGTGTTGCATGTCCAGTCCAGCTTATTGTCCAACCACACCCCAAGGTACTTGTAGTTGCCTGCAATCTTGACCTTGTTGCAACTGATCAACATTGGACGTGGATGCGGTCTGGACTTCCCAAAGTCTATGACCAGCTCCTTGATCTTAGAGATGTTGAGCTGTAGATGGTTTGTGTCGCTCCAGGCAGCAAAGTCCAGACTCCAGACTCCTGTACTCATCCTCGATATCATCCCTAAAACATCCCATGATAGCTGTGTCATCTGCGAATTTCTGGATGTGACACAGCTCTGAGCTGTAACAAAAGTCTGAGGTGTATGTGAAGGGAAGGGGGGCCAGCACTGTCCCCTGTGGTGCTCCCATGCTGCTGACCACAGTGTCAGATGTATAATATATAAATACATTACTGCAATGTATACATGCTATATGCAGGAATGACAATAAAACTACTGAAGTATTTTTTTTGCTCAGACAGGTAAAAAAAAAACTGTCACAATAATCCAAGCAAGAAGAAAAAAAAGGTCTTAGTGTCTTTAAAAGTTAAAAAGGCCATATTTTTAAAAAACTTCTGAAATGGTAAAAACATGATTGCACAAGCTCAGTGGTGTGCAGCTCAAAGTCCAGGTTACTGTCAAACCAGACACCAAGGTTTTTTCTTTACTGCAGACCTGACATGATGCGAAAGAGTTATTAAGTTACCTACCATCCGGTTTGTGACACCAGTAATGCAGTCAGAGAGAAAACTCAGCACACCAGGCCCAGATGACCTAATGGGTAAATCTGTGTATCATCAGCATAAAAATGAAAAGATATTAATCATTAATCAATAATGTGCCTAAGTGAAAGCATGCATAATGAAAACAAAACAGGTCCCAAAACCCACCCCTGTGGAACACCATACTTGACGGAGCAAAATAATAACACATGGTTATTGGCAGATACACAGAACCTCGTATTTAACAGATAAAAAAAAAACTAATGTAATGATGCCCCAGACATCCACCCAGTGCCCCAGTCTGTCCAGGGTGCTGTGATCCATCGTGTCAAAGGCTGCACTGAGTTCCAGCAGCACCAAGAATGAACACAAACTCTCACTTTAAAAAATGGGTCTTTCTGAGGGAGAGAGGGATCCAGACCAGGGCCCGTATTCACAAAGCATCCTAAGGCTAAAAGTAGCTCTTAGTGACGTCATTCTTAGAAAAATCTTAGAATTTCTCGAGTTCTAAGATTTTTCTTAGAATTTTCCCTTGGTAAGATAAAAGTTATTCACAAAGCGTCTTAGGCCTGAAGAGAGCTCCTAAGGTGAGAAACTGTTAGGAGGGAGGAGGACTTTTAAGAAGCCTAAGAGTGTCTTAAACAGACAAGATGGCAGAAAAACCGAGAGGAAGGAGAGATATTCTCTGTACGTTAAAAGACGTTAAATGACAGCGATTTAATAACACGCTATCGGCTCGATCGTGCAGAAATAATGTTTGTGGTTGACCTCATCAGGGATGAGTTTACTGTCCCACCCAGCGCAGTAATGTAATAACTCCTCGGATAAAAGTCATCGCAGCATTGATACCTGGCCACAGGTAAAATGCACCAGTGTTGCAGTGATGACTTGGGTCTGTCACAACCCTCTGTCAGCAGAGTGGCCAGTCAGACCAGTCAGACCAGTACGGTCTTTCACAACCTCGTATCGTTGTGCAATTTATTAATTTCAATCTCCGCTCTCGCTTGGGATTACAGCACATACCAGCGCTTCTCACAGCAACCACAGCAACCTGCTGACAGCTGAGTCTGAGTCCACCATTAACATCAAACACATGAAGTAGTAAATTACCAGCATGGACAGTAAACATAACAATAAGCAAATCAATATAATCGGCATTTTAATGAGGTACGTTCAAACATTTGAAGCTGTGTCACAACTAATTTAATTTTGCCGAATTTCATCATCCTGGCATAAAATTAATGTCAAGATTACACATTTCTGAATACAGTCCAAGTTATATGATCGGTTGGTTTTACTGTCCATTCATTACGAGGAGCGCGGAGCGCATTTTTCTTTTGTCTTTCCCCCTTTTTGTAACAACCAATCACAGCCTTTGGAAGACTGCGTCACACCTAGCAACGGGGTCAACCACACCTCCTCACTAAGATAAAAGTTTCTGGACCCTCCTTGCTCAGAGTTGCTCTCAGAAACTTCCTGAATCAATCTTAAGCTAAGATTCCTTGCTAGGAATTTTTAGGCTAAGTTAGGAGCTCTCTTAGAAAATTCTAAGACGCTTTGTGAATACGGGCCCAGGTTTTTTTCAGGAGTGGGGTTACGCAACCTCAGCAAGAAGGTCAGCAATGCCTGTAAAGCATCATCCGTGTTAAATTTACCACTACGGCTGACGTCTTTGTTTTCTTCCCTTAAATGGTCCAGTGGCAGAAGTGTGACGAATCAGGGAAGGACACGTACAAACAGTCAGGACCCAATCAGAAAACCATTGTTTTTCTGTGAAATATATTGCATGTGAAAAAAATACAATTTTCATCAGATGACTTGAATGACTCTGTTTGGGAAGTTGATTGGTGTTTTGTATCGGAGTGCATCGGCATTGGCATCGAAATAAAATATAACTCTTAATTCTTAATAATTCTCTGTCCAGAACAGAAGTAGATATTGATGTAACTAGACAGAAAATGCCAGTAATATGTTTCAGGGTTTTAGGAAGACTGATGAAACACTGTAATATGTGATAATACAAGGACCAAAGCCGGTGGACTATTTGTTTACACTGAAATATATCGCGCCAATCTATTAGTTTTCTGTGTATTCTCACATTAACATGAAAAATATGTCTATATAGATATATTTTTAGATTTGTTTTGAAATGACTGCCATAGATCTTGACACAAGACTTTCTGTATCACTTCTACAAGTCTAAAAAAATATACAATATAAACAGAATTCCATTTGCCTTCTTGGTGTAATAAAATATGTAATGGATTTTTCTGTTTCTGATATGTCAGGTTTAAATATACTCTGCGACACCATTGCTTATCTTGGGGAAACAAACATGTTGTCTGGAGTGTGAATTACACCGAGGCCCGATTTCAGAGGCATTTGAATGGAGTGACATTTTCAACAGCCTGAGGCTCCCGCAGACCGCAGGGACTGAGCTCAGACAGGTGGAAGGCGAGCACTCAGCGTCCTTGACTTTCTGTAGAGTCTGTGAAAGCAACCTGAAACTTTTCAGCAGTCAGGTATTTTACTCATTTAATTTGACTGTTGATTAGTTTTCTCTGTCTGGAAAACAAGCAAGTTGTTGTTTACAGATGTAGCGTAGTTTTGGAAGAAGCGTCGGATGTGTGACAACAACACAATCATAAAGTCTCTTTAGCATGATGACAGACAGCACTCGTCATGTTGTTCAATTCATAATCAACAACTAATTCAGCAGAATTTGGCATGCGACATGTTCAGTATTGTGTTTTTATTTGGATGTTGTTCACAACTCATCATGCACATTTTATACAGTACACAACAATGTGACATCACTAAGTAAACCTGTGAAAAATAGAGGCCCAAAAGTAGAAACTCAGTGCGACAAAAATGAATACAACCGTGATCACTGACACACAAGTTAGGAAATCTGGATTCACTGAAACTGAACCGAGTATAAACATTGTTATAAAATGATCTGTGAACAGCAGAACCTTCTCAGTTTGGGACCTATGGGCTGTGTCTATCTGCATGTCTACATCATGGCTCCACAACTGTCAGAGGGACTGAAAAATCTGATTGTAAAACTTCACAAAACTGGAAAACGATAAAGGAAGATAAATGACCAACTAAAAATCGAGCAGTAATCAGGAGGTATAGAATGAGCCATAGGACCACTAATCAGAGCTGCAGTGGTCGTCCTCTAAAAATGATGCCACAGACAGGTAATCAGTGGAAATCTGATTTTTGGTATCAGCTCAAACAGCGTGTAGGATGGTAGATAATGTTAACCCCTATGGGCGACATCCAAGAAAAACAATCTTGCTTGTTGTTCGGCACAAAACTGCAAGATAAAACTTTGCCAAAGGACATGAAAAGGAGCCTGATGAATACTGGAGTACATTCACTGGTTAGATGACACCAAGAAACATTTATTCAGCTCAGATGGAGTTCAGCATGATGAGCATGAACCTGGTCACAGTGAATGCATAGTCCTGACAGTGAAGCACGGAGTGTGATGATAAGGAGCTGCATGAGTGCAAAAGGCGTTGGAGAGATGACATTTATAGACAACACCATAAATGTCTGTAGATACATCAAAATACTGACTAACACAAGGACTCCTTGTCAGCAGAAGAAGAATATTCCAGCATGACAACCATCCAAAGCACAAAAGCACACAAGAGTGTCTACAAAAGAAAAAAGAGAAAATTAAGACACGGACAAGTATGTTGTCAAAAGAAAGATAAAGCATCACAACCCCTTCAGCAGCTGGAGAAAAAACTTTTCTGCATAATGATAGAATATCTCTTTAGAAATTTGTGCAAAGCTGGTATCCTCCATGCCAAGGAAGACTGAATCTGACATAAAACATAAAAGTAAACATATAAAGTATTGGAAAAACGCAATTGTGGGGGTGTTGGTTGCTGCCTTCTCTTGGTCTCTGGGTCCGCGTGCTCGTCTGCAGCCCGGGTGGTCTTCTGGGTGATGCCTCCTGGTGCTCCCTCTGCCCTGGGTGTGGGGGCACTTGGCCAGCCTGGCCCTGCTGACTCGTGGTAGTCGCTCTGGGCTTTGGTGTCCATCACACATGCATGTTTGTTCAGGGCTTACCAACTACTGTCGAGTCCCCTTTCTGAGAGCTGATCAAACCCGTCTGATTGTGCGGAGTCACTCTTCAGACTTTGCACTAAACTCACACCCTTTATACATTTCTCTCTCACTCCTGTCCTCTGGCGTCCTAACTCTGTATACTCTCAGGACCTCTGGTCTCCAATTAGTTTCTGTGTTGATTATTTGTTCCCAATTTTCAGATGTGGGATCGGTTGTTGGGAATAACACAGCATTTTACAGCACTCTTATAGGGTTCAAATAGCACTGCCTGTCTGTACCCTCCCTGTTCGTCTTGTCTTGCCCTGATCTTCATTTGTTTCCCCATCAATTCACTGAGGTGCTGCACTGCCCCCTCTGGCTCATGATAGAAAAATTCAATAAAGAATGACAGCTTAGCCTCCAGGGGTGGCTGGTGATGGTCACGCACATGCACTAAATATTAATATATTTTGCTGCAAGACTAAAATATGCATTGATCTCATTAAAGTTGACACCCTTCTGTGGTGTTAAACGATGAGTATATATGCAGACAAAAAAAAGGAAAAACGCAATTATGTAAATGTCAGAAAGTACTTCTGTTACAGTGAGCTTTTATTTTTAATATAGTGTATGTAAATTGTTAGATTTTAATTTTACAGAAGAGCAAATTCTCTGCTGCTCAGCTCAGAGGAAATTCAATTACTGATAGTTAACCCAATTTAGAATCACTTGACATTTAAGTGATATTGCACAGGGATGTCCTGACTTTTATATACACTGTTTAACTCCTGCTAGAAAAGCATCAAAAGCATCATTATAATAGTTAAAATACAGTTACAGTAGTTCAGTGGTGTTTGTTTGGTGTTCCCTCAGGTTGGGCTGGAGTTTTCTCACCTTCTGAAAACGAGCCAGACTTGAAGGCCTCAGGGTTTGTTATGACCGCATCACACAAGGCAGGCGTGAAAGCAGCTCAGTGAATATAGTCTGGGTGTGAAGTAAATGCTGTAGAAATCATAGCAGGTTGTTACATGACTGAGACTGTCGTGGGAGTGTAAACTTTCCATCATCCAATTTTACTACCAGACAGTTAAACCGATACCCTCCATCTCTATCCCCCATCTATCTACACCTGCTCTCTTTTCTCCTGTCTTGTATATATGCTCTCCTGGTGGTCCAGTATCAGCAGACGAATTGCAACTCACATCAGATTTTTAAGCTACCGCTCACCCACTGCCGATGTCTTTGGCTAATTTCACAAACTGTATAATAAGTAGACATGCACTTGTTACAAAAATTGAATGACACAGTTGTGTAACTTCACTCTCTGAAACCTGAAGCCTGCTGGTGGGTTTGAAAGGCATGTTGTCACCAAAAAAATCACCAAAATAACAGCATTTATCAGAGCCAGAGAGGCAAAAATAGCCTGATAAATGCTAAAAATTAGACTATGTAAAATCATGTGCTCTGTAGCACAGCTGAGAAGCCAATAACCATTGAGTCAGCTGTGACCAACAGTCATGTGACAAAAATTCATTCATTTTTTGGCTGAACTGCCCGCTCTGTTTACACAGAACAGATAGGAGACAAGTATAGAAACAAATGAAAACTGTAAACAGTAATACACATACATACATACATATATATATATATATGCAGTCAAGCCCGAAATTATTCATACCCCTGGCAAATTTTATCATGCCACTTTTTGTTCAAATGTAAATAAAAGCTGATAAAAAATTTTCCACGCCTCTTGTACATCATCTTATTATCTTCTGGAAGACACCTGTGCAATTTCCAATCAGGAAAAAACTTGCTGGTTGAATAAAAGAATAAAAGTAACATTAAGTCAAAATTTGCCAGGGGTATGAACAATTTTGGGCTTGACTGTATATATATGCACATATATAAGTATATGTACATATATATGTGCGTATATATACTGTATATATACTGACACACAAGTTATATATATATATATATATATATATATATATATATATATATATATATATATATATACATATCAACTTGCATACAAGTTAGTACGATTCAAAGTGCTTAGTAGGTGTGAAGCTAGTAAGAAAGTATTTAATTCAATAGGAATATCTATCTACCTATCTAATTAATCTAATTATCTAAAGTGAATTGAGAAATTGTGAATAAACAGTATATTCTATATTATTATTAAAACGGTATATTATTGTACCATTTTAATGAAGAAGAAGACTGAGAATGTTCTTTATTTTTCTTTGCAATCACTGAGAAAAGAATAATGACTTGTTTGTGATGTTGAACTTCAGTTTGTTGCCCTCAGCTGTTTGTGGGAGACTTTCTACTGAGATTATTAAATACCTGCAGCATCAGACAACAGTGGAATCTGTATGAGCATCTCCAAAGAGAGAGAGAGAGAGAGCTGTGACCATACACAAACAACACAGCTGTAACTTAATATAACCGTTTTTATATATGATATTTCACCCCTGACATGGAGACACTGATGTTAACAATGGCAGTGCTTTTCTTTACTGCAGACAGGTGAGCTTTCACACACAGAGTTTACCAGTGCAGACGTCCTGAGCTCCGTGCACCTGGACATCATTTTAATGTAAAAGTGGATTTAGCAAAGTCAAAATATTTTCTTGTCATATTTGCTTTTTTTGTTTGTTTGTTTCACAGCAGGATATTTGCAGCAGTTTCCCCCTCCATATTTCAAAGACTGGTCACCCCAAACACCAGTATGTTAACTGTTTCTGGACTGGTCTATGTACACATGGGCAGCTGTGGCTCAGGTGGCAGAGCGGGTTGTCCGCTGATCGCAAGGTTGGTGGTTCGATCCCCGGCCCCTCCGCATGCCGAAGTGTCCTTGGGCAAGACACTGAACCAATGGTAGATTAGTGCCTTGCATGGCAGCTCTGTCGCCACTGGTGTGTGAATGGGTGAATGCGAAACACATTGTAAAGCGGTTTGGATACCACTAAGGAATAGAAAAGAACTATATAAGTGCAGACCATTTACCATTTTACACACATAACATTAACTATACTCTCATACTGACATATTGAGTTTTCCTCTTACTAAAGCAGCAACAGAATTCATGAAATTCAGTCTTCTTGTGCCACCTTCAGATTCTTCATCTGACCTCCTATGAAAGACTTCTGGAGGCTCCACTGCACCCTCAGCTTCTCTGTTGGACAGTTGTTCCTGCAGCTAGTGTCATGTGGTCTGAGCTCCTGTCAGTATCAGCTGCCCATCTCCTCTCTCTCTCTCTCTCTCTCTCTCTCTCTCTCTCTCCCTCTCATCCATCCTTGCTCTCGTCACAGCTGCGTAATAGTTCAGGAGGGAGGGTGTCCACGGTGGGTGACAGCGACCGTGTCACTCTCACAGTCCGCTCCTATAAAAGCAGCTCCGGCCGCAGAGCAGATCACACTTTCTCCGCTCAGGTGCGCCTTGCAGACAGAGATGCGCGTAATGGAGCGCACTTTCCGAGAGCAGCTCTTCTTCCTGGTCTTGTGTCTGTCTGTGCTCAAAGGAGACTCCAGGTATATTGAGGTGAGTGTCCTCAAACTTTGCTCATGTCCACTCCCGTAAAGATTCACACATCTCTTGTTCAACTTTGCGCAATTTTTCTCTCCTCTCCTGCAGAACAACGAAATCTCCAAAGATGAATTATACTCGTTTTTCAACTCGGAGCTCAAGAGAGAAACACCTGAGGAGCTGATGTACCGGCGACCTTTACGTGAGTCTTGTCAGATCTACTGCTTGTAATAAATATAACTGATTTCTTGGACAGCTTCTAAGTGGGTTTGGTAAAAATATACAAAGACTAATTTGCATTTATTAATGTTTTGTAAGCCATTTATGAGACTGATGCCTTCCTATTTAAGTTTAATATGCGTTTATTGGCATAAGAATCCAATAATTCTATTGAGTAGTGGAGAGAAAAGATAGAAAATAGAAGGAATAAAAGAAACTGTAAAGGAAAATGTCAAAAATTATAATATTCTTTTAAAAAACAGTGAAATAATTGAAAATAACCAAAAAATCTACAATTAAAATATATTTTCCAGCCATAATTTTACATAAGACTATGTGCTTTTTTGGCTTTTTATTATTTGATAAAGGATATTTACATAAATTATTAAAAATAATATTTTTTACTGATTATCAGGTTTTTTTTTTATATTATACACTGATGAAAAGATACTTATTCAAGATTTTAGTCATGAAAATGTCTGTAATCATACAAGATTTTGCTAATCTAATAAGCAAATCTACAGAATCAGTACTTCTTTTCTGTTAGTTGTCACCAGTTGTATCTAATTCTAGAATTAAATGTATAGTTTGTGAATTCACAATACATTTGCAAACAGTCTTTTTATGTATAAAAATGTCATATAAAAATGCAAAAGTACAATTTCAGGTTGTTTAAAGTTTCACTTTTTCAACATTACTTCACATCAGCTATAAAATTCAGTCTATTTTGTGATTTTAAAAATATATTTTCGTGTATTTTTTGTATACATATATACAAAATCTGAATTTCTATAGTAATAGAAATTCACACAGATAGTTTTTTTAGTGTACAATGTAATTACATTTTTGAAAAGCACTGATTTAACAAAATGAAAACACATCTCAAGCTTCTATTTTCCTAGAAGCGTCCTTTATGATGTGTACATATAACATCTAACTGTAGAACTGCCTTCCCGTGTCTGTCAGGCTGCCTGGACATGGTCGCGGTGGAGGGTCAGTTCACCTTCACAGCGGAGCGTCCTCAGCTCAGCTGTGCTGCGTTCTTCATGGCGGAGCCCAATGAAGTGATCAGTGTGGATTATGACAGTGTTGACATCGACTGCAGAGGCGGAGACTTCATCACTGTAAGCAGACATCATTTCACTGCTTCCACTCCTGCTCCACAGAGACAGCCTCTTAGGTCTAGTACATTCTGTGTGAATCTGTAAAACCAAGGGACAGAATCGTGAGTTCTTTTGTTTTCCATGCAGCCCTTTGCTTGTGCTCATGCCATCACACTTGGTTCATTTAACATGCTTATCTGAGCTCAGAAACACTTCCTGATTAGACCAAAATCCTCCTTTAATGTAAAGCTTGTTTAACCTGCTTACTTTAGATGATCTGCCCTTTAAGCACACCTCTATGGCTGCAGGATGACACTCTGCACGCTAAACACACCAGGAACCCTTGAGAGTTGAATGTTCTGCACACAGATCAACTAAAACGACTTGTTAATTTGGAATATTCCCACACTGAACCTGTGAACTCCAAGCAGTTTTGGGGGCATTTACTGCTCCTGTCACATTCTTCTTCACTGTGGGCTCATTTTCCACTGCAGTATAAAGTCCGGCATCTCTATGGAAACAGCACAACCATGAAGAAAGAGACAGAACTCGAAAATGTCTTCTGTGCAGTTTGATACAGTTATTATGCCAAAATCCACCAAAAATATAAAATGAAAGTTGAATTTCTTTGATTATCAATTTTTAAAAAATGGATAGCATATTTCCAAGTGCCCAGTGGAAAAACGGTGGCTCCACATACTAAGAAAATGTCACCATTTACATGTTTAGTTTGTTTACACTGCCTGCAATTCAGCCCAACAGTCACTGAATTTTTGCCATGTAACCTTTGGTCACAACTGCGTCACTAATGGCTTCAAAATTGGGCCATGGACTGCAGAATTATCTGTCTTTTACAGAATATTGTTGTGGCAAATGACTTATTTTTGACAATTTTTTACATAAGACAAGTAGAATAAAAAGATTTTGTTTGTCGTTAGTTCAAGAACTGTCTCAAAGCTGACAGTCTGACTCTTTTCTTTCATTCTCAAAGTTTTCGGCTCTAATAAATGTTGTATTTTTGGCTATTTTTTAAACACACCAGCAGGTTTTGGGGGGTTCAGAGAGTTTTGTTCATGCTGATGGATGCCTGTGTATGAAATCCTCCCCATCTAATCTCTCTTTCCGTGTCCCGTGAAGGTGTTTGACGGCTGGGTGATGAAAGGACAGAAGTTCCCCAGCTCCCAGGACCACCCGCTGCCCCTGTACGAGCGCTACGTGGATTACTGCGACTCCGGATCGCTGAGGAAAAGCGTGCGCTCCTCCCAGAACGTGGCCATGGTCTTCTTCCGCATCCACAACGCCGGCAGCAGCTTCACCCTGACAGTCCGGAAACACATCAACCCCTTCCGTAAGTGGAGAATCGCAGTGGCTCGTTCATGCATGCGCGCACAAATACAAGCATTTCAGCTGTCAGCCCATGTGTGCAGCAATTAATGTGTGATTGTGTGGTGATAGTACAAACTGGCAGGGGGCTTTAGTCATCCACTGCACTAACAGGGGGCAGTTTGAAATGACTGTGCCTATAAACACCCTGCAAATGTTGTCCTGCAGATACATGGAAGGGAAGGACGGAACTAAAAGCTGCACTGAACCCAGAATTAGTTGATTTCACTCTGATGTGCATCACCCTTGTGACTTTAGGATCACCCTAATTTTTGTTATTACCACACGCAAATTAGGTAAAATGTATAATCAGCTAATATATCTCAACTTCTGATCCACACAAACCTGATGAAATGATAAGAGTAATCAGAAATAGACAGCAGACCCATTCACCTCTTGACCAACAAAGTGGAGAGCTGCTTTGTAACTTATTCTGGGTTTATTGGTTGTTTATCTAATTTCTATATAAATCATTCATGCCTTTATGTTCCTCTGCCTCTGTCGTGCTTTCAACGTGCCTCCTTGTCTCTCTGCAGCCTGTAATGTCATCTCCCAGTCACCAGAGGGCAGTTACACAATGGTGATCCCGCAGCAGCACAGAAACTGCAGCTTCTCCATCATATATCCAGTGGAGATCGACATCTCAGAGTTCAGCCTGGGACACTACAACAACTTCCCCAAGGTGAACAAAGTCATTAAACACACCTTAGTATCGCCTCGGTGCTCTTGATTCTCCACCTCAACATGCTTTTCTTAAGGTTTTGCCACTTCAGTGGAGACTCGTCATTCATTTAAAGCAGGGAAAATTACATTAGGAAAACAGGACAGCAAAAGTCTTTCCAGACACATATAGTTACACACCATACTATATACTATTTCCTACTTTCAGAAAAAATTGAAAATAGCAGATTTGAGTGAACTAGACCTTTAAAACTTAATTGTGACCGACAGTTTTTATACTACAGTACATACCATGTGATTAGCTTTTAGTTCCACAGTTATAAAAGGATATGCAAGGGCAAGTCTTCAAGTTGCAAACCCTGCCAGATAAAACTGTTCAGTAATAGGGCATCCCAAAACTACCCTGTTTGCTGTGGTTTACTTTTGTTAAATGAGTACAATCAAATTTTATTCTAACCCTAACCCTATATATATATATTAACAGTGGGTCACATAATGACATGGCTCAAAGTCTGGGTTTGTCCTGCATAGAGACATTCTTGGCACCTCCTGTAAAATAGGTTTTATCGAGTAACCAAGCAAAATCAGCAGCACCAGAATGACAGGAATTGATGGGTTAAAAAAAAAACATTAAGCAGTTTTGTTAATTGGGGTTTCATTTACTTGAACAAAATAGACATTTTTGTTTATCAGATGATTTAGAAATAACAAGAAAATGCAGAGGTTCCTGTCAAATAAGGTAACAAAGACCCATCATGCTTAATGATGGATGTAGTCTCCCCCAAAACACCCATTCTGGGCCAGGAAAAACCTGAAAGTGAGCAATTATCACCTGACTCTACCGTTCCTCTCAGGTCTACAGGTTGGTTCTACTTGGTTTTCCTTCGTAGTATCTTTACAGTTTTGGTTTGGTGGTTTGTGACTCTATTTATCACCTGCTCAGAACCAAACAGGTGAACAGAAACTTCCAATTGCTCTGCTAAATGTTAAAAAACCAAGCTTTTGCTAACACTCTAGACAATTCTACTTGTAACCTGACATTGCTGCTGCCCTCAGATGACCAAAAAACTGTTATTCTCTATTTAATGTTCAAGAAAAGTTGTGCTTGTCCACCCATTAGCTGGTCCTTAACACTTTATACAGTGGTCCAAGGACATCAAACCACTTTGTAGATCACCTGAAGCAGCCATGATGTTTCAATTCCAACATGACACAAGTCTCAGTTGCATGCAGTCAAATTAACAGACAAATGTAAAGCTAAGATGTATTGTGTTATACACAACTTGTCAGATCTGTCACATGTATAGAAAGTATTGTGCCTGTACCAAGGCTCTGCGTGCACTGTTTTGGGTATAAAGAAACAATGAGGAGCATTAAGGTGAAAGTGACCTACGTCTGAATGACAGCATGCTTCACTTTAACATATGGAGGAAGTCAACAATGCTAAATATCCCAAAGGTCTTTAGAGGACATTCACATGCCTGGGACATTTAAAAAAGCTGAGCTACTGTTAATGAAAGTTGTTTCATTGGATCAAATATGAGTCATGTTCATAATCTTAGTTGCATCCAAGGTTCGAGGAAAGACATTTGGTCTGTTGGTTCACTGCTTTGACTGGAATATCTTAATGATTATTGGACGGACTGCCAGGAAGTTTTGTAGTGTTTGCCTTAAAACTCAAAGGTTGTCATTTTAGAAAGGCAGAGAAAAACACACAAAAATGACTAGGGTAAAGGATAATCTCCTCATGTGTGGTCCTCTGACTGACTGTCTTCCACCAGCAGCAGTTTCAGTGGTTTATGACCAAATGTCTCCAAAGCGAATGACCCTCCCTCAGCTGTACTTTGTATTCAGTGCTAATAAACAGTAATTACCATGTAGAAACCCATGTTTACCCTGTAAAAATGATTTATAGAACGCTATACCTGCTAAAAATTAGCATCATTGTCACTGAGAATCACAAAATGCTTCATTTTTCCCAAAAGGCTTCAGAGGACATCGAGCTAGTGGGGATATTTAAAGGAACTGAGCTATTGTTGATGAAACTGATTTCACCTGTGCTTTCTCTGCACATGTCAAATGTCTTTTAATTTAGTTTTTTAAAATACAGTTATTAACTATACATGTTTGAAAGATTTACTGTTGTTTCAGTGATTAACTAGTAAATGACAGACAAAAATATTATTGTACATGTTAATTGTAAAAAACAAAAAAAAACAAAAAGAAAACCAGGCCAAAACTGTAACTAATGTCCACATCAAAAATCTACATTTTTACTATTTGTTCTATGTTTAACTATAAAATTACACGATTTTTACAGTATTTAAATCAAAAAATAAATAAACAAGCAAACAATATCATTATTTCCAGATATTGTTTTGGTAAATTGCCAAAAATGTCTCATGAAATCACAAAGAATTATTAATTTTCATGTTGACTGTAAAGAACGAACAACAAAAAAATCCAACATCCACATCAAAAATCTGTCTTTTCACAAATAGTAATTTGTTTATTTTACAATGTGCGACCATAAAATCACACTGTTTTACTGTGTTGGCTGTTATTTTCCCAGTTTTTGAATGTTTGAATGATTTCACAGATTTTTTCAGGACTTTTTGTACCAGAGGTTTCTTGTTAGGAAAGTGTAAAAAATGGATTGTTTTAACCCACCGGACAAAAACATACGGACTCATTATCTCCTGTGAATGTGGTTGATGTAAAGTATTTGCTTCATACCATGTTGATTTCCACAGAGGTCCATGCCTGGATGTGCAGAAACTGGGGATTTTGTGCAGCTGCTGGGAGGAAATGGCATCGACACATCGAAGCTGCTTCCCATCACAGACCTCTGCGTCTCCTTCACCGGACCCAGTAAGTACACACTGACCTCCTGCTGTCCCTCCTCATGAAACAGACCTGGTCGTTAATATTTCTCCTCCTTCCCCCCTGCAGCCCAAATGAAGATCGGCTGCGACAACACGGTGGTGAGGATGGTGTCCAGCGGGAAGTTCGTCAACCGAGTGTCTTTCAGCTACAGGCTACTCGACAGTCAGGAGTTACAGACGATCAAACTCAACAACGTGGAAGATTTCTGTTTCAGCAACTGATCCTAACAGGGTCATAACGTGACAAATGTATCATTTGACTGCAAACATTTTTAAAAAATATTTTATTGAAAGCAACAGAACCACCCAGCCAGTCCTTCTGATTCAGTCCAAAGACATTAAAGTGTATGAAAAACACGATATATACTGTCATAAGAATATTAAACACTCCAAAATTTACCGGTTATTTCTTTTTGTTCCCATCTTTTCACTCTAGCTGTTGCTAAATAAATCTTAATTAAGTGTCCTTTTTGTGTTTGGTGGAAATGCTGTTGTTTTAATTTATGGCTTTGTGTACAATAGGTGTATTTATTCAGATGAGACTTCAATTGTTAATATGTTATTCTTGGGTTTGTGATCAACATTCTTGAAAAGGAATGGTGCTAAAATGAATGTCAGCGTCCGTCTGTGTGAGTGACACATGCTGCATATGACATGGAGGGTGAAGCTAAAGGGATGCATATACGTAATGCAAGTACTCATTGCCATTATGCAGTTAAATTTGATAAAAAAAACTTTTTTTGTAATAAAACTATACTGCATGACGAAGCACACAGCTCTGGTTTCCATCTTATTTAAGTTAAGCCAAAAACAACAACAACAACGAGATCATTACTTGGAATGTGTATTCAAATGCACTTCGTGTCTCCAGGTGTTAGTCTGCACCCTGAAAACCTCATGTAATTGTGCTCACTTCATTTTTCAGAGAAATATTCGTACAATATACTATAGATTTGCTATTCCTGGAGATACTCACCACTACTTCCAGTCACTCTGTTCAGAGGAAAAATCCTGGCACTATTCCTGTCTCTTTGGTGCACTGCTCCATTAAATTACTTTCAATCCATTAGTTTCAGCGGAGAAACACATATGGGAGGACTTTATTGCTCCGCCTTCCCAGACATCTCTGTTTTTGTTTGTTCAGTAGTCTTGCACAAAAGCAGTGGACTCACAAACATTATAGGAATATTCTGGAATCATTTTGAGATCTTTAAAATGACTGACCAGTTGAATTTCTAAAGCCTGTATGAGCTGTCAGTAGACCTGCCTGCAGTATGTTCCTTATCCCAACCATTTCTGATACTGGCAATCACAACATTCAGTGTAAAGGCCTGGGAATTTATTTAAATACAGATCAAGCATCTACTCTTCTGTTAACACCTGGCATTAAAAGGCAACCTGCATCCTGAGTGACCTGATCACAAGTGCACAGCTCTAAGTACAAGTATTCATCCATCGACATCTATTCATTAATTGAGACCACATTTGGAGGTGATCTGAGCCACATATGGACACATTACTTTAGCAGTGTGTGCAAGAATGTGTCCTGAGCCACAGTGAAGGACTGCACTGAAGGGTATCCTCTGTATAAGTAGATGCCCTCCTGAAGCCTGGTTTTGTTTGAGGTTTCTTGTTGAATGCTAGTTTCTTTCTTCCTACTGCAGCCAGTTGCCACTCAAAGGTTTGTAATTGTTGGGTTTCTCTCTATAATATAATGTTGTCTATGGTAATAAGTCTTGACAAAGGAATCATAAGTCAATGCCACGATTCAGATATTGATATACTATCTGCTGTATGATCACCTGAGCTGTCCCTTAGTTATGCTGCCATAGATTTAGACTGCTGGGGGACTCACATGATGCACTGGGCTCCTCTCCTCTACTTTCTGTACTGTCATATATCACCATTACATATGACTAACTTATGTTTCCCCCCCGAGGTTCTGTGTCCTGCTTGTTCTATTGGATCTGGAGCTCAGCGTCCCTGATCTGCAGCCGCTGGCCTCACCACCTGCTGTCCTCCCATCCCCACCCCAACCTCTCCTGCTATCCCTCCCTCCTCATCCCTATTCCCAACCCAACCAGTCGAGGCAGATGTCCTCCCTCCCTGAGCCTGGTTCTGTCTGAGTTTTTTTTTCCCCCCCTTTCCCTATCATAGGGGGTTTTTGGTTCCTTCCCACCGTTGCTGATTGCTTGCTCATAGGGAATCCAAAAGCAACTTTGGATTGTTGGGTTTTCTGTTTCCTTGCAATGTTTAGTGCTATGTAATGACATATGCTGTAAATATGCGCTATATAAATAGAATAGAATTGAATTGAATCTGTTGTTTACATCATATAAAGTAACAGCCATTAAACGTCACAGCAGTCTTTGTCATGGTGCCCTGTGCTAGCTAATCCCCTACAATGATCTTTCCTCGTCAAAATGGACCTGCCCACAGTCCGAGTGGCCACCTCCTAAAGTCGCTACATTACTGAACATAGGTGAAACAATCAGGTACTACAACTAATCTACAATCCATTTTCTGACATGCATATAGACAACACAGGTTTTCACTGTCTTTTTGAGCTTGTGGAGCCACAGTGCACCTCATACACATGTAGAGATAGCATGCTTGCTGTGTGGGCATTCTGCATGGTCGCAAATTCTGTCCTGCATGTAAACGTCTGCAACTGTGAATTTGGGTGGATGACGAAATTTGTCCCGTGTACCCTTGCAGAAGCATTCATGGAAAGCCTAATCTGGCCATACTAGCAACAGCTACACGGCCGTGGGTGTCCACCGCTGTCCTTGTGTGTGTCCACATGGGAGTAAGATCAAGGTTTTTACTGTTATGTATAGTTACCACTCAAAGGTCAATTCTCAATCAGGCATTTGGTCCCTGCAAACAGAAATGATCTGCATGTTTATTTGCATATAGAGTGGGGAAGTGAGTTCCAGTCACAGGTGCTTATTGACGAAGCGTGTTGTGACGCATTCCAATGTCAGGTGTGAACCCACGCAGTTAGAGCGGTCCAGCTGTGATCGAATCAGCCATGTTATTGTCATGTGTGAGGAGGGCCTCAGGTTGGCTCAAGCTACCGTCATCCACGCCTGCTACCTGCAGCGCTGCATTCTCAAATGTGCCAATTATCTGCAACAATATAACAATAACTATCCATCGCTGTTAAATGTAATTACATTTCAGCTGCACCGTATGCAGCAGTTTATAGGGGACGTGAACCGTAGAATGAAGCAGGTGACTTTAGACTGAAGGCTCCTGTCTTGGCAAACAATCACAATGACATTCAGGCTTTCAGGGAACAACACGCGCTGCTTCAGCGTCTCCCCCGATGTGGATTGATGTCAGTGTCTTTGACGACTGTCTCTGCTACACAACCGCCCCTCCCTATCAATACAGAGAAAACAGCAGGTCATATCTCCAAAAATAATGGCTTGAATGGTACAAACCAATGAGGCAACTAGTGATTAAAGGCCTGCAGGTGTTTTATCATTGATAGACACCTGCAGCCACAGCTGGTGATGAACGACCGCCCGCGTCTTTACAGCACAAAACCGTGTGTGAGTGTGTGTTTGTGTGTTTGTGTGTGTTTGTGTGTTGTATTAATAAGCACCTCTAGTGGTCTTGCACTAATTTGAATAGTGGGGTGAAACATGGTGTGCAGCTCTTTTTAGATACAGTTATTTTTTTCCCAGTGGATTATAGAATAAGGTTGGTGATATTCTGTATTTTTCTTGTTGACAGCAAACGTTTATCTTGAACCAAATCCTAATATTTAATTAATTTTTTTATTTGGCTGATTTTCTAGAAATGCGGCTCAAAATTGGACAGACACTCAGACAGAAGCAATTTTTCCTATGCTAAAGGTGCAAATACTTTTCTTTTTGAGTCCAAATAATACCCTAATGTCCATTCTTGCCATACTGTGGGTTACAACAGTAGTTAAATAGTGCTATCCATTGTGGACTAACTCTACCTCCGCACAGCACAACTGATGGCCTTTTGAGTGGTGCTGTATATTTTGAATACTTATATAATACGTGCACAGGAAGGATGCTTAAGTGAACAAACTTACAGAGTGAATAAATCATAATGAACTCCCCCTTTGTTATTTTAAAACTACACATGAAATCCTGAAAAGGGGTTTCTTCCCTGGGTTTGGGACGAAGCCATAGAGGGGAGTCACTTTGATCAATACAAACTTCTTACATAAGATTAACTTAATTTTAATTTTGATTAATTGATTAACGTTGCTCTGACTTTAACAGCAGCATACATGTTGGATAACACATGCAATGAAGTCTAGATTAGTTTGATTTTTGCCTATTAATTTACAGGTGATGGGTCAAAAAAACCCCACAAAAGTTATAACTCCACCATGTTCAACCTTAGATCATCAGGGATACTCTGCCTATAGCAATGAGGAATTCACCCCTCAACAGTTCTTCTCCTATATCATCTTTCTTAATGGACAGCCCCCTGTATAACTCTTATGTAAACAGTAAAGAAGTTACTGTTACTTTTAAAGATTAACAAGGACACTATCAACCTGAAATGAAATCTGACAGTATCTAATAGTCAGGAGGGGAATTATGGAGGTAAGTAACTAACTTAATTAACTAAGATGTTACTAACTTGCATCTTAGTTTGTCCTTCTAAAAGAGGAGGAACTGCTGCATTTGCTGGTGACTACTTTTAACTGAAGTCTGGAGTGCTAGTGAGTATTTCCAGTCAGATCAATCTGTGTGATCGACTCAAAATACATCACAGTAACCATCTTTATATCTGTGAAGAAGAATGTCAAACCGCTCAACAGTGCTGCTCGCTGATGTGTTTGTCTAAATAGTTTTGGAAAGGAAAGGATATCAGAAGCATTACAGGGAAAGTCCCTGTACAAAAATAAAACTCAAATTTTCAAGTCCTATATTTTACATTGCATGTTTTACTTCATGAATGCACATCATATTTCTCTGCCTGAAAATGTGTCCTACTGTAATGTGTTGCCATCTCAAACAGCTTCCCATGTATTCCCTCTGTGCTCAGTGATGTGATTAATGAACAAGCCCGATGACGCATTCCCTCGCTGACATCAATAATCTGCAACAACATGCTCTACTGGTCTTTTCCTATGGACTGTTATATACAGTAAATTATACCACAACGTATTCATGTGAAGCTGTGCAGCACTCATATTGCACTCTTCTATACTCTGAAACGCCTCAAATGTTGCTCAGAGAAGAGAGGTTTTGATTGACAGGTTGCCACTGACGGTGGTAGTTATCCTGGACTCCTCTGTTATTCTGCAGATTGAGAAAATTAAACCTGACATTTGAATGTAGCCTTTCTGAGAAGAAGATTATCAATAATTTGTCAATCACTCGGCAGGCGCTTCGAGCAGATTCAGACACTCAATATTTTGAGAGCACACCTGCATGTTCATGAAGCGACTCTTCAGCAGTGTTATCTGTGTCTTGTTTTTTTTTAGCTATGCCAGTAGCATGGCTGGTGCGAGGGTTAAACATAAAGAACTGAAACAGGTCTTCACCCTTGTGGAGGGGGGTCATGGGAGTTTACCCATCCAGACTTGTGTTTAACTTTTAGAGGGCCTATGACCATGTTCCCCTGGGGGACCCTGTGGGGGGTGACACTGATATGGGGTACTGGTGCCGTTGCTACCAGCCATCGGGTCCTAGTGTAACCAAAGTGAGGCTGGGTTTATATTCCTGTTTTCTTTTTGTGGATGATGTAGTTCTATTGCCTCAATCAGACTGTGAGCTTTGTCACGCAACAGGGTGGTGTTCAGGTGAGGTTGAAGTCTGCATTGTTTTCTGCTAGACATCAGTGGATTGCTCACTCTGGGTTGGGGTTGAGATGCTGCCTCAAGTAAAAGAGTTTAACTATCTCGAGATGGACTCCAGGGTAGACCCAGAAGGAGGGATTACATATCTCATCTGGCCTGGGAACACCTTGGGATTCCCCAGGAGGAAGTGGAAATCTGGAATGGCCTGTATAGCCTGCTGCCACTGTGACCTGACTCTGGATAAGTGGAAGAAGATGGATGGAAGGAGACGCCCTAATAGCTCACCTGGTTGAGTTTGCTTTGAGTCCATGTGGCAGCAGCTTGGGTTTGATTCCATGGTATTTATTATGGTAACTTGCTGCCTGTAAGTCTGCTCCCCTCTTTCTTGTATCTCTTCTTTCATCTCTATCAAATAAGGGGGGGAAAGTGAATGCATGGTTAGTGTTATTTCTTTATGAAATGTCTGAATGTCACATGATTGGTTCAGTTTGGTTGCTCGACCACTTTGGTCCAGATTGAACAGTTCAACAGCTGTGGATGGAATGTGATTAAAATTTGCACAGACATTCAAATTCCTCTGATGTAGCACCGTCTTGAAGTTGATAGTCTTGACTGTATCGCAATGGAATTTGATGCAATTATTTATGCTACTCTCAGGTTGGATTATAAGAAGGATTTACGTTGTTGTGTAACTGAGAGGATACAGGGCCATCTGTAGTTAAACTATCAGTTTAAAGTGAAATGCCTCAACAAGTATTAAATGATTTGCCAGGATATTTTTATACACACATTGATCTTGCTTTGTTTCCTGGACTTGAGTGATCCTGTAACTTTTTATGTAGAATCATAATTATGGCAAAAACTCTACCCATCCATATTCTGGTTTCTGATCAAAATATTAATGACATTCCCTTGGCTGCACAAAATGTAAGCATGTTAAAATGTTAAACTAAGATGGTAAAGATGATTTACATGACATCTAACAAACGTCAGTGATCTAGTACCATCACCGATATTGCACCGTTGAGCCACAACATTAAAACAACTGAAGTGGGGCCGTCGTATAGCTCACTGAGTTAGGGCGTTACCATGTAAGCACAGGTCGCCAGCAGTGGTTGTGAGTTTGAGTCCGACCCTTTGCTGCATGTCTCTCTCTCTCTATACCCCCTTTCACCCTGTCTCTCCCCCGATCATTTAAATGGAAAAACTCCCCCATGAAATAATATAAAAAGACACTGAAGTGAATGACATTAAAGGCAATGGTTGTAATACAAAGCATGGTAAAGGAATACACATAATTCAGGATGAAAATGAATTATAACATTGTTTGTTCCCAGGTTTCTCTGTTCTGTGCAGCAGCAGACTGTGAGGCATATGGCGTGAATCACAAGAGACAATATAAGTGATACAAAGCACATCCAACTATTTTTCAGTGCGAGAGATGGATCAGGCTGCATGTTACCCACCAGGGGCTACAGGATGCCATTTTTCTGGTGTCTTGCCGTCATTCCCTGAAGGATGACCACCCCGCTTTCCATTGTAAAGCAAGCCGTGCTGTGAAAAATCTGTCACCTCACGTGCTGCTCCACATTACTGGATCATCTGTCACTGAGAGGCACTAACAGGTGCTCACAATATGAAAATTCTTGTGACTGTAGCTTTCTAAAGGTCTTAGGTCTTACATGTGCATCAATCAGCCACAACATTAAAACCACTGACAGGTGAAATGACTAACATTGGTTATCTTGTTACAAAAGCACCTGTCAGGAGCTGTGATATATCTATACATATATGGACAGTCAGGTTTTGAAGCTGATGTGTTTGACGCAACTTTGACAAGAGCCAAAAATGTGATGCCTTGAACACTGGGTCAGAGCATCCCAAAACAGCAGGTGATGTGGGGTGTTCCCGGTGAGCAATAGTTACCAATAGTGGTCGAAAGAAGGACAACCGGTGAACCTGTGACTACCTTGTAACTTCCAGGACTTAAATGATCTGCTGCCAAAGTCTTGGTGCCTGTTATGGCCACTGGTGAATGTGTGCCGTGTCACTTCTGTGGTGGACTCTTTTCCATCACTGTTTCAAGCATTGTGTGTCGAGATGGTCTGCGCAAGCCGAGCTGTTGTTGGCTTTGGAACTTGCTCCTGGAACCCAGTTGAACGTCATCTGGGCTGATTAGCCTGGAGCTGAAGACCTGCTCGGCAGCACTTGTTCTACCTGCCAACCAACCTGTCTGATTGGGCCACCAGTTGGTTCCCTCTCCCTCCACCTCCAGCCGTCTCACACCTGGAGAAGATAAAACCCCCACAACCAAACTCTCAGTCGGGGCGGCTGGGATTTAATGTGACAAGTTCGCCCTGGTGCCTCTTGTGTCTGTGTTTCTGTGCATGCTATGTGGAAGGTAACTTCGTTTGGGCAGTTGCTCTCAGTTGCTTGGACAATGCCTCTCCATGAATTCGTGGAGAGGCATTCGTGACTTGGTGAAGACTTTCGGTTTCTGTTAGTGACTGCATTAGTTTAGTGGGACACTAGGGTTTTCTGTGTGTACAAAATGCTAATGTTACAGAGTGTTTCGTGGCCACTGTTAAGTGGTGATTCGTGTCTTGTGACATTTTGTAATGTGTGCTTTGAGGCACCAGTTTTGGTTTAGTTAGTTCTGTGCACTCGGCACTCGTTTGTTGTTTTCTGTTTGGTGTGGTGTTGTTGTTGTCTTTAAGTTCAGCTAGGGAGTTTAGTTGTGTTTTGTGTTATTTAGTCTTAGTAAATGTCTTTAACTCTGTTAGCCTTCGTTTGGTTTTATTTAGTTCTTTGATTTTAGCCACACTCACCAACTCTGTTACTTTGTGTTTCACCTGTTTTGTGTTAATTTTGTCACTAAGCAACAAAAATTACGTTACTTTACTGTCCAGTTTTTGTTTTGTTGCACTCAGCTACCCCTAGAGGCTGGGTCGTTACAGTGCCTGATACCACAGGAAAGATTAAATCAACAGTTTGCCTCAATCTTTTTGAGTTATGACAACTTCTAATGAAACCAACAAACTACATTAAGTTAGGGGAATTATGTCTCCCTATATTTTTATTTTTTAAATGACCACTTATTTAATGGCTGGTTGCATCAAAACAATTTTTTTTTAACTTAGTTATTCATAAAATTAAGTTGTTCTAATAATATTCTTTTGATATTTAGAAAGATTTTTTAGGTGTCATGTTCTTAATCACCATCATTTTGTCTTCAAGTTTTTTAAGTTGGCATATTTAACCCCCACGTGTCAATTTTAAAAAGCAACACTGAGGTCCTTAAGGGCAAAAATGTCCACAAAGGTTAAAGAATTAAGTTGCTCCAGTGTTAAGTAGGTAGGGGAGGGGACTTCTGAACTTAAGGTGGACTTAAGCGTCATTAAGTTATTTCACCTTGAATTTTGAGCTTAAAATACACATTAACTTGATGCAATTACCAACATTATTATGTCAACCCAACACATCAAAATAATGTATGCAACTTAAAAGGCTTGTCTAAATCACAAAATTAGAACGTTTATCTTGGTAAATGGCATCAGACCATTGGGAGCAACACTCAGGCTGAGTGTCTTGCCAAGGACACCTCAGTATACGAAAGGGCAAGGGTCCAACCGTCAACCCTGTGGACAACCAGCTGAACCACAACCACCCATTTTGCAGCCATATATTTATTTAAGTGGTGGAAATAGGTCTCTTGAATTACCTCTTAATGTTTAAAACTGTAAAGTGCACTTAAATCAAGTTCCACCAATCATGCAGTGATAGTGCAATAAGTACAATATTAGTACATCAAATTAGTTTAAGTGAATTGTGAGTACACATGAAAGAAACCTCATGTCTGTCTCTCACTTTACACATTAAACATAACCAAATCACTATGTCTCAATGCAAAAGTCCTCTTTATAATTATCCCTGTGAGCCTCTTCACTGGGGTCCTGACTGCTATTAGCCCTGACCCGCTACCAGCAGCTACAAATCCCTCACCTCCGGCTGCATTCACAGCTATTTTAAGGAATTCGGTGTCCCTCCTCCTCCTCCTAAATTAAAATGACCTTCTTCTTCTCAAAATGACTGATCAATTGAGTTAAGTCTCCTTATATTATGTCTGACCACAGCAACTACAGGCTATAGAAGACTATAGGTTTGTCCTGTTTCCATTTTGCTCCTGATTTCTGTAGTCCATCACATCCAAGCTTAACTGAAATCTAGGGAAGAAAAGTAAAGTGGTGAAAGAAAAGATGAGTAGAAAGACTCCAGGAGGTTATCCTGAATGTTATTTCTGATTTATACTGTCTGCCTTTATTATTTCAGTTCTTTTTTGTTGCTTTTTTTTTTATTAGTATAGACATTTTACTGCTTTTTTCAAAGTACAAAACAGAAGATGGGCAGTGAAATCCCATTGACGGTTCAGACAGATGCATAAGCACAACTCGAACGTTCCCTGATAACACTTGTGGCTGTGTAACCCTCCGTAAGTGCTTTATTCCACAAGGTCCTTATGACATTTGATTTTCACTTTCCTCATCATCAGCTGATCCTGTAAATAAGCCAAGAAAATGAAACCATTACACACACAGACACACACAGGTCACTCGTAATGAGGAGTTATGACACAAACAGTGACGCACAAAGTGACGAAACAGGGGGACAGACAGCATGTGGGAGATAAGGGCCCGAGGCATACTTTAAAGACATTCGTCACAGGTAGCGGCTACATTTGGATGGGTGACACTTGAAGTGAGGAGAAACTGTCCTGGAAACCTTTAAGTGCACCAAACCGAACCTATAGAAATCCTGATTTATGTGCTGCTATATGCTTGTTAATACAGAGGAGCTTCTCCAGGGACAGTTTTCCTGACCTTGTCCCTGCCTCGTCACACTTTTCTTCCCTTATTGGACGTTCCTTTCCAGCTCACTTGCTGATATTATCAACAACTATGTGTATTCTTTCAGATTAATAACGATTTCTTCTCACTATATCAACCTTCTCCCATTTTCAGTTCACCCAGTTCATCATCCGTCCTGATATCCCATTGCCCTTCTCTCTGAGGTTTTAAATATAGAAGAATTAAAAGCCTTTTTGTGATTTTAGAGTCACGAACAAGACTTCAGAATATCCATTTTTATGGAATTAAAATATTACATGTAATATCAGCATAGAATATAATCCCAACTCTGCCTCTCTGATCACATCTGGCTGTAAGATTTGTGTGCACTTCAGGTACAAGCATGCTTTAACCATTTCTTAACTGCCCTGCATAACTTTGGTAATCTTACCCCAACACTAATAGGATGTCATGACTACACTGATGAGCCACAGCACTAAAACCTCCTGCCTAATATTTGTTGGATCCCCTTTGTGCCCCCCTAAACAGTCAAACTACTAACCCGTCGGGCCATGAACACATGACCTCTGAGGGTGTCCTGTGGTGGCGGCACTGGGATGTTGGCAGTGGATCCTTTACGTCCTGTGGGTTGCAGGTGGGGCCTTCGTGGAGCAGGCTTGTTCCAGCACATCACATGGGGAGTCTGGGGCCCAGGTCATGCTTTAGGGTTTTCCTCCATGGGCCATTCCTGATTAGGTTTTGTGTCCAGAGGAGGTCGCTAACATTGGGGTATGCACAGTTGGAACAACGTTTATATGGGTGGTACGTAAGGCTGCCACTAATGATTATTTTTATATTGATGAGTCCATCGACAGTTTTACGGATTAGTTGATTAAACAATTAATTTTCCTCCAAAAAACCAAAATGATCATTTTTTTGGTGTTCTATTCAAAGCAACTCTTTTTCTCTTTATTATGTCGTTTTTCTACAACTTTGGTAGTCGCTTCGAGTTCTATGAAAATACAACCTCATTCATAGCGCTGCATTAAAACACATGATGTGTGAGCACAGAGAGTAGGAGAGAAGCGAACAGATACGTTTATTAAAACATTGACGCTTATGTATTTTCTGTGTCACCGTCATCAATCATGCTGACTACCAATGCCAGCAGAATATTGCATTTTAACGAGACGATCAATGTCATTTACTCCACCTGACTGTGGTTTTAATGTGGTGGCTGATCGATGTATGCAAACACGAGAAACCGCTCACGACTGATGAGTCAAACTTCATGATCTGTGGCAAAAAAAGTTTCCCTCTGCTGAAAGCCGGTTCCTGAACATGACGCTCACAGGAAATAACGAGACAATTACAGGAATATTTTTAGGAGTGTGTGTGTGGAAGTGAGAGGGCAATCACAAGTGAGTGAGAATATAAATATCCACATTTGAGAATTATGAGATGACACTTGGGATTGATTGCAACCTTTTAAAACTTGAACAAAAAACATAATTACTGCGTGGCATCTTCCCATGGGGGAATAGAGTGATTATCCCGCTCGATTACAGCCAATCAGACAAATTGCATTGTAACGGTGAGGGTTTGTGCAAGCACCATCTGCGCGCATTAAAGCGTCACACTTGCCACTGTGTCTTGTTGCAGTAATTTTCCTCCACGTCACAGCTGAGAATGTCACTGCAAATTAACTGTCTGGTTTAATATTTTGGGAAGCAGAGGAAAACCCTCAGAAAGCACAGCCTAAGTACGGTCTACCCACTTGTCCTCCCCAAGTTGAGAATATCAGCGTTTCTGCTTGAGGGGAAGACGTGTCAGTGTGTTTGGCTGATGCTGCTGGACCCAGGTGGTCCGTTAAGTACTGGGATCGCCATGCGTCATCGAGACGGTCATTTCCCAAAAGCACAGCCTCCCTCACCTTGTGAGATTTCTGACAAGGCTGGATGAGACTTGCCTCAGCACACACTCGCACATTCATAGCTAAGTAAATTTAGTCAAGGAGAAGAACTTTTTTGAAGTACTTGCACTTAATCACCAGCGACGATCCAGTTCTTTACACCTTGTTCTCATGTCCACATGGTGTTTTTTATATGCTAGAAAACACATCAAATTTGAAATAAGTATTCAATACCATGGCTGAGCATTTCCACCTTAAAACTACAGTTTACTGATGACAGCCTCTAAAACACAGATTCAGACTACTGGGATTTTATACAAACAGATTTAGAATCAGTTTAAATTTCTCATGTAATCGACTGAATAACTCAAAGATTACAACTTGTTCTGTCTGCAAAGGAAACAACAGTCACATCCTGCCATGCCCACCCCAACCTCACCTGGTATCCCCTCCCCCCTCATCCCGACTCCCACCCCAACTGGTCGAGTCAGATGGCTGCCTTCCCTGAGCCTGGTTCTGTCGGAGGTTGTTTTTTTTCCTACTCCCTATCCTAGAGGTTTTTTTGGTTCCTTCCCACCGTCGCTGACTGCTTGCTCAGAGGGAATCCAAAAGCAACTTTGGATTGTTGGGTTTTTTGTTTTCTGTTCTGTGCATAATTGTAAGGTCTGTACCTTACTATGTTAAGTACTGTGAAACGACATATGTTGTGAATTTGCGCTGTATAAAAAACTGAATTGAATTGAACTGAATTAGGGCATCACAGTGGCTCGGTGGTTAGCAACGTTGCCTCACATAAGATCCCCGGTTCGCATCCCGGTTAAGACACTTGGGATCTTTCAGTGTGGAGTTTGCTTGTTCTCCCTGTGCAGCGTGGGTTTTCGCCGGGTACTCCGGCTTCCTCCCACAGTCCAAAAACATGCTGAGGTTAACTGATTATTCTAAATTGTCCGTAGGTGTGAATGAGAGTGTGCTTGGTTGTCTGTCTATATGTGTGGACCCTACAGAGGATTAAGCGGTGTACAGATAATGGATGGATGGATGAACTGAATTACATCTACACAATCTTAAAGCATGAATTGATTATTTCCATGGAAAAAACTTCTACATATATAATTTGGAGATGAGTTTTCAGGGCAAATCATTGACAAATAACCATGTAATAAAATATCGTAGGGTCGATGCAATTTGAATGCATGACTTATATATGAATGCCCATACCTAGCAAATAATATAGCAAGAAAAAAGTCACATGCTCTCATTTCCAGATGATACAGTGCTGTTTATTTACTGCATTTAGTTTTTACACGATGCCACCCATAGTCTTCAATATTTGTGCCATATAAGCTAACAAATTAGAAGTAAATGTTAAAGTCAAATGCTGTTAAAAAAATGTCTCTAAATATGTCAAGGAAAGAAGGAAAATCTACAACACAAAACATGTTTAAAAGCGTTACATGTTAGCGGTGTGCAGTGAAACCATTACAAGGTGAACACGTGGCTTATTCACCGCCATCCTGTGTGTTTTTCCATGACTGAAGGAAAAAGTGTTTCTCTGGGGGGGAAACAGAGGCTGACAGCAAACCGACTAGGGACTAAAATGTTTCCCACTAAATGCACCATCAGGAAGATATTAAACATTTGACATTTAGAATTGAGCAAGAGGGAGATCCTCTGATGGGGCGTCTGTAAGGATGATTTAAAGACACATTTTCCGATGACGAAGGGGTGTTTTTGAAGGGAAATGCCACCGAACGAACCACTGTCTCCTGTTTTTTTTGTGCAGACAAAACTAAAAGATACGTTTTCACAGTCATGTGCTTGCTGTTGGGATAAAACAAAATTTCAAGAAAGTGACAATAACAAAATCATGGGTGGCTTATAGAAAAGGAACTTTGCACCTTCTAGTTACACTCATCCCTCTAACATAAAAATGAAGTACAGCTCCAGGCTGTAAAGAGGTAAGGAAACTTTTTTTTTAGTTTTTCAAACCATCCATGGCAACAGGACAAGAGTCTACAGTCATTAATTACACTAACAATCTCGTGGGAAACGCTACTACAAATTATTAGCTGATGGGACATTAACTGTTGACGGAGGATTCCAGTTGGTTTTCTGCAGGCGTCTACTTGGCTTTCTTCTTCTGCTCTTGGAAGAAGTCATTGCAGGCAACAGTCAGGGCGGCGACCAGCACAACAAACTCATTGAAATCCACCTCGTTGTCTTTGTTAGAGTCCAGGTCATTCATGATTTTCTCCACCAGCATGGGATCCTTCTGAGACTGGGCACAAAATGGAAAAGATATAAATAGTAGCTCATCCAATAAGCACTTTTAATGATTCTGCTATAACCTGGGTTTGTAAACCAATACTATTGACCCCGCAGATCCCTGTTTGGCCAATTAAAGACACCTTTAACAAATACTGGGCGCAGGTCATAACATGGGAAATATCATCAATATATATCAATGTCATGCTGTCATTTGACTGTTATTGGAGCTTAATATCGACCGGAGACGAAAAGCTGCCCTCCATGTCCGGCGGAGAGCAGAGTGATGTCGCTGCTAAATGACCCATGAGCTGCAGCTGATCACACAAGACATTTATTGCTTTGCTCATTTCCTCCAGGATTGAGAAACAAGACATGGCTTTCCTTTTCCAAGCCTCCAACCTCCGAGGCAGCCGTGATCTTTCTGTTGTGGCACTCATTAAAGTCAACATTTCACCAAAGGTTAAAATTAAAATCCCCCTCAACACTGGCGAGGATTTGTTCTAATCAGGAAAATATCAATTATCAACATATGAAATGTAGTTCTGAAAGACTCAAAGCTCTGTTTTAGTATATGTGCAGTTAAAGGAAGAGCTGCCAGCACACAGTACTAAGGAGAACCTGCTAAACTAAATCAAAACCAACTTACTTCAGGGCTGATGCCAAGATTATTATTAATCAATACGATCAATAACTGTAATTTAAAACACATTTGCAGTGAAAATAAAAAATCCTGGTGTTAAAATTTAATTGCTAATTACGGGGCTTCAAAGTGCAGTTTGAAATCGATGAACTGTTCAAGCTCTACACCGGAGTAAACCCTTTATTAAATACATACTGTTACTGTTGATAAATACTAGACTTATCATATTACCTGTACTTTCACTTAAGCACCAGAACAATTCTGAAGTTCTTTTAATCCTTTTTGATTATTTTTATTTTCTGCAGCTTTATACCTCAACCTTACAACATATTACCGTGCAATATTGTATTTTTCACTCATGTACTCTATTTCACAAATAAAGTACTATATACTCAACAGTTTTTACCTCTGGCGGTTTTAAACAACTTACTTGTTATTACATAGATTTGACCTGTGTTGTGAAATTAAGGCTAATAACTGGTAAAATCACAGAAAGTCTTAATTTACAGGTTAACCCTGAAAAACAAAAATGTAAATTATATCCACAATCTAATGGTAATATGTTCTTTGACAAAGTTTGACCATAAAATTACACAGTTTTTAATTGTAGTTAAATCAGTAATGTCTGCCTTTATTTCAAAGAAAAATGCTATATATATATATATATATATATATATATTATAATAGGACTGAAAAATATTAAATCATCATTTAATTTTCCCTGTTTTGTTGAAATTAAACCTAATAACAAGTGAAATAACAGAAAGAAAGTGTTCATTTACATGTTTACCCAGATAGAACTGTACATAATGTCCACGTTTGTTTGTCCACAGTACTACTGTATTTAAATGAGCCAAAAAATATAGTTATTTTAAAAATATTCACCATTATTTTTCTCTGTTTTTACTATTTTTAAACGTTACAGTGATTCACCGTTTTAGACATATTTTTCTAGAAACTTTGCTGCCATATTTTTTAATGTTTTTTTCCTGGATTATTATTGTTATTATCATCATCATCATCATCATCAATAATAATAATAATAACAATAATAATAATAATTTTAGTGTAAATGCAAAATCTTTGCATACTTAAAATCTTCCTGTCAAATTTTTGAAATTAAAAATGTCAATATATATCATTATGTTTAACCAGTCACATAGCGTAGTTTGCAGAGACAAAACAGGACATTTTTAGTTGTATTATTTTATTTGTTTCTGTGTTGTTGTCTTTTTTAAAAAAAAATCGGAAAATTTCCAAATATCATATTAACTGGCTGATCCTAATTATATTTCGTTTTAAAATTCGACTTTCCTGTTTTCCAGTCAAATGGCAGCATACAAACAAGCCACTTTCAAACCACAAAGGAGCGTTTGGTCTTTCTGTCTGTCTATATTTAGAACACATATACTGTTCATATATATAGAGAGAGTAATCTATCAAGACTTGGTTCTCAAGTGTCAAAGTTTCCTGTCGGCTGAAACTGAGGGTGACTGTCTTGCCGGGGCTGCGTCTATTCTCAGAGGTGACTGTGGCCCACGGGGATGTGATGACATCATGGGGGAGTCTATATTTGGAGGTGATATGGGCCACTGATGATGATGATGTGTGAGCACCTGAGGCTTCCCATCCGCACGAGGGAGGACGAGCAGTGGAGAGAAAAGAAAGATATCTGAAGGCATCAGAGGCTTTAGACCTCGGCCGTTTAGTTTGACGCGCTGGTCTCAATCATCCGGAATCGCAGGCTTGCACACACGCTGCTATCACACAGACTCAGAGGGCCGGGACTTATCTCAAATGACCTTATCCGTCTCCTTCTGCGCATCCTTTATTTCCCATAGTGCTATGATGAGAGAGCCACCAGCAGTTACACTTTGACAGAGGGGTGGCAATCAATGAAAAAACAATTTACTTCAACAAGGTCACGATGCTAAATCATTTGAAAACAACATTAGCTACTTTAACTTTAACTGAATAAAGCGACAGCAGAGCATCCTCCAAGGTGGTACAGGTCCTTTAGCAAATTAATAAAATTTCTAAGGGTTATTTTGGACCAATATAGGAAATGCTAGGGGTCACGCACTTCAACCATATGTTAATACACAAACTATGGTGTTTCCTTTGCAAATTCTTCTAAAATTCCACTGCATGACGTAGAATTCAATTGAAACGTACAACAGACCAACATCTGCATAAAGGTGAAACGCCTACTTTACCGTGAGGAAGTCGGTGAGCTCGCTGTTCAACAGTTGCTTCAGCTCGCCCTTGTTGAGTTTGTATTTATCCCCATCATTTCCAGAGTAGTTGTAGAAAACCGTTATCAGTGCATCCATGGCACCCTCGAGCTGGCTCGGCATTCTGCTGGATGGATAAAAGCTACTGCAGCTTCCTGGAAAAGAAACGTTTTACACAGTGGTTAACTCAAAAAACATGATTTACACAAAAGAAGGTCATTATTTCTGTGTGGGCGAGGAGTTCCTACCTGGTTAGAATCCCGTACAAGTGTGATGAGAGACGCGGCAGCACAGCTTGTTTATTAGGAAATGGGGAGAAGCTAAGTGGGCCATCCTCTATCTTTGTGGCGATAATTAATTCCACAGGTGAGACGCCCATGGTAACTGTCTTCCTTTCCAGGTTTTAATCAGTGCAGTTAAGTGAAAAACAAAACATGTACCAGTGTAACCCCGGAGCCCCCACGGGTATTCATCAGAAGCCATGCGTGGGCCTTCACACAACCCTGTGCAACACTTCATCAGACAGAGGCGCTTAATGCGTCTACCTGCTTACATGTGTTCATCTTGTGACAAGAGCAGCAAGGATGCGTTCATCAGGGCCCATTCTTTGCAATTCTAACATGAATAAAAATAACATGTTGTGCCTTGTTTCCTTTTATGTCATCATTTTAGATCAGTTGCTTTCTACTATAACACTCAGGATTACCACGACGTGGATGACTGAGGACCGACACAGACTAAATGTGAGACAGTTTATTCATGTCTTGCACTGGGCTGACATTAGTCTTCTTGTTTTATCTGTCTTATTTGGTTGTAGTTATGTTTAGATCTGATTTTATCTTACTCTGTATAACTTCAACTTACTCTGCTTTTTATGTTATGCATTTATGTGCAGCGTTGTCTTACAGGCAGGAGCTATACAAATATACAGTGCTGTGACAAAGTATTTGCCCCCCTAAGAAATCTTTTATTTTTACATATCTGTCGCACTTAAATGTTCCAGATCATCAAACTAATTTTATTGTTAGATAAAAATAACCCAAGAAAACACAAAATGCAGCTTTTAGATGATGATTTCATTTACTGAAGGAAAAAAATGCTGTCCAGCCCATCTTGCCCTATGCGAAAAAGTATTCCCCCACCTCAGCTACCAGTCTACCAAATGACCAGATTCATTTGGCAGTTGGGTTCAGTTTCACCAGCCACACTCATATATGATTACTGTCAGGCTTGTTGAATCTAGACATCACTAAGTAGAACCTGTGTGACATTGTGAAGTAGCTAAAAGGTCTCTAAAAAGCAGTTCTAAAGAGATTTGAGATCATTCGCGAAGTCTGGGAAGGGTTACAAAGCCATGGCTGAGGCTCTGGGACTCCAGAGAACCACAGTGAGAGCCATTATTCTGAAATGGAGGAAACACGGAACAGTGGTGAACCTTCCCAGGAGTGGCTGGACTACTAACGTTTCTCCAAGAGTGCGTCGATATCTAATCCAAGAGGTCACAAAAGAACCCAGATGAACATCAAAAGATCTGCAGACCTCACTGGCCTCAGTTGAGGTCTGTCTATAGCTGTGTCCCGATTCAGGGGCTGCATCCTTCAAAATACCCAGCCTACCTGTCCTTCGAAGGCTGGGTCCTTCGAAGGACAGGTAGGCTGCATGAGCGTTTGTTAAATGAGACGGTCTAACCTACGATGAACTTCCTGCTTGCGTCATGACATCCTGAAGTGCCGCTCCAGTTAGCTAGCAACCCGGACTGCCAAATTTTTTATCTGAGACAACGTTGTAATTTTACCTCATTTTTTGACTGAACTTGATCCCGAAATTGTAATTTTTGTTTTTAATATGTTTTATATACTTGAAGACTTGAGGGGCTTGTACTGTCCGGTGGTACGGGACTAAACTGTCTGAGTGGCTCACATCAATAACGCAACTTAATCAGTTTTTAATTTTTTTTAATGTTTTCAACATTTGTATCGTTAGCTATTGGAGTGAGCTGTAACACAATACTTATATTTAAAACTATAATCCTCCGCCGCTGATGAATCCATCTTCTCCGTCACCTGTGAGCAGCTAAAACGCCAGCGGTTGATCCAACTGTCTCCGGCGCGCAATGGATCTTGGGATATTTGGGGCTACGAAGGATACACCGATGCATCCTTTAAATCCGTGGAAAAGAAGCACGCATTCGTCGGCTGCATTTGAAGGAGTTTTAATGAAATGGGACAGCCTAGTCGCACCGCTGTGACGTATGCGGCTGACGAATGCAGCCTTCGAAGGATGCAGCCCCTGAATTGGGACACAGCTTATATGATTCCCCAATGAGGAAGACGCTGGGAGAAAATGGCATCCATGGGAGAGTTGCAAGGCGTAAACCACTACTTATCAAAAAGAACGTAAAGGTTTGTCTGGCATTTACAAAAAAAAGAGTATCTAGATGAGCCTTAAGACTTTTGGGATAACATCCTGTGGACTGATGAGTCAAAGGTGGAACTTTCTGGAGGACATTTGTCCTGTTACATCTGGTGTAAAGTTAATACTGCATTCCACTAGAAGAACATCATACCAACAGTGAAATATGGTGGTGGTAGTGTGATGGTTTGGGGCTGCTTTGCTTCCACAGGACTTGGACGACTTGTCATAACTGATGGAGCCATGAATTCTGCTCTCTATCAGAAAATCCTCCTGGAGAATCTCCACCCATCAGTTCATGACCTGAAGCTCAAAAAACTTGGGCCAAAGTTCCTCCACAGTGATGTGATCACAAGCTATAGCAAACATTTAACTGCAGTTGTTGCTGCCAGTGGTGGCCCAGCCAGTCATTATGTGTAGGGGGCAATTACTTTTTCACAGGGATAACACAGGTTTTCAATAAATGTTTAATAAATCATCATTTAGAAACTGCATTTTGTGTTTTGTGGGTTATCTCTGCATAATATTCTATAAATATAAATATTAGTTTGACGATCTGGAACATTTAAGTGTGAGAAATGTGCAAAAATAGAAGACTTCTGGGGGGCAAATACTTTGTCACAATACTGTGTATATGTTTTGCTTTAAAGTCAAATTTCTCCCAACATGCACCTTTTTATGTTCATTGAAAGTGTTGTCTAACCTGCCTATGTCCATCTATTTCTACGTATACACTGCTACCTCATTTACTTGGGCCACTGGCTTTCATTTATTTGGTAGAACAAACCTAACTTGGCTCCCCTGTTTTCCCTGTTCCTGTTTTCTCACTTTCACCTTGTGATTCCAAACTGTCACGTTCTCGTCACTGGGTTTATTTTTAGCGGCTGCACCTTTCATCCTTTGTCATTTCGTGTCAGACAGTCGCTCTCATTCTCGACCGCCCCTCCTCTGTCACTGCGTCGTAGCTGACAGTGGAGCATTACACTCTATTCAGCCCTCAGCTCCCAAAGACAACACCTAAGGGATGTTAGTTGTCAGGCGCGCCCGCAACTTTTCTTCCACCCGCAGCCACTGCCATGAAGAAAATAACTTTCCATTTGTTAAGGTGATGAAAGAGTTTCCCTCCCAGCTGCTGATAGGAAACGTTGTGCAGTGAGTGACCCCTAACATAAACTGACAACATATCAGACAATGGAACACTTGGAAACTAATACAACAGAATCCACATGAAGGAGATCAGCATGATGTAGTTTTAGTGCACACATTGAAGAGACTAGTAAATTTTATATCATCCTTCATATTAAGAAAAAAAATTATATATACATACCTTACAGTCAACTTGTTATGATATTAAATGTCTCATGTCTCATAAACAGTCACAATTTTATTAGTCTTTTATTAAAAAACTAAATAAATAGCTGTTTTCTGATGTGTTTATTCCATTGATCTTAATCTTAATTGCCATCTACAAGTAAACAGCTGCCCTGAACAGATCTCAATACATCTGTACACATATGAGAGATGTACACAAGGAAAGTACTTTAATAAACACACAGTTAACCACAATCATTTATTAAATATGAATTGAAATAACCTCCAACAGAAGGAAGCACAAACATAGGTTACACAGGGCTCTTGCGCCCTTTTAAAAATGATTTCAAAGCCTTGCTTGTGGTCTTTAAGGAGCTAAAAGCTTCGTCTCCTGCCCGCCTCTCCAGATGACGCATCGCTGTACGTCCACACATCCAGGTCCTCTGCAGCATCCCCAAGGTCACCACAAAGACAGCAGAGATAATGTTTCCGATCTGTTTGCACTTCAGCTTTGACCTGTTCCTGTGCAATACAGGCACGGTGGCTCAGTGAGGAGTTTAAGCACTAATAAAGTCCGAAAGAAGGAGTTAAAATGGCTGGATTTATGCTGTGTTTTACAGATTTGCCTCTTCAGTGTCTTGCCAAAGCACTTATGTTGTCAGGAGCAGCAAGGAACAGAACTACCAACCCCAAGAACAACCTGTATTCTCCTGAGCAACTGCAGAATACAGAATGTATGAGACCTTCAGCAGAACAGACTCTGTACTAGGCGGAGTTCTAAAACCAGACTGGACTTTGTCTCGGATATTGAAGGTATTATGATTATGAAACAAACTTCACCACCAAATTAGTCAGGTAAATCTCCATGATTGATAATGCTGTAGCTCTAATATTGAGGTAGTTGGGTTAAGTTCTGTAATTTCTAACACTGTAGGATCTTACAGCATTATTACATTGGTGTTTTTTCTCCAGACTTAAAAACACTGAAGGGCCACCGCCTTATTATGTACTATAGTCAGGTCAAGTAGTATCCCTAAAATGTAAATTATTAAGGTAAAGTATGAAGTTAACCACACCTCTCATTACCCAGCAGGTCTACCTATACCCGCTTAACCCATTCTATCTCCTCCCCATCCTCCTGCTCCTTCTCCATATACATTCATTCCCTTTGTCCCTCTACTTCTTCTTCTCTTCTCTTTTCAAGCATGATCTGGGGTTCAAATTGCTACCCAAGACACCTTGAGTCTCCTTCACCAAGCCTTCAGCATCACGGCATCCCAGATCAGCCAACCAGACACCATCCACATCCACCCAAATCCTCACAACCTGTATTCATCCACACCATCCAACTCATCCTTTCTTCATCTCTAAACTTGTTGGGGTGTGGTCTTAAATAACACGATAGGATCTTGACCCCGGTATTTAAACATTTTAGGTCATCATAATCTTTTTTATTGGAAATAATTTTGGTGCAACGGCTGTTTTTAAAAATGCACTATAAAAAAAACACTTGTGATTTAACTCTATCATACTCGATATTAAATACGGATTGACTATGCGACTGCAGGCCAGGGCTTCTCAAATTTTAAAACCTCGGCTCCCTGTGCCTGAGTGCATTCATGTCGCTTTAAACTCTCTTGTTTCTGTGTTTCTCTGTGGGACTGGCCTGTGAATAAACCTGCTGAAATGTCTGACTCCCAGGTGTTTCCCCTCTGCAGACTGGAGGCTCCGTCTCTCACTCTCATAGAAGCTGTTGGAGTGGATGCAGACCTCCACCTGTTGATGATCCCTGACATGACTCTGTTTCTGGGGGTGTATTCCTTTCATATCTTCAGTGGTGTTAACACAAGCTGTCACACAGCCTTAAGCAGCCTTTACACAGAGAAAGAAATACACTCTGGAAAAGGTAGATAAGGTAGGCCTGAGTATTTTTTAGACTAACGGTGAACACCCCCGTATTTTAACAACTTTGAACTCAGCCAATCTGATTTAGACTGCTAGGTCTAACTTCTTTAACTATTTCCTAAACATTTACTAGGAGTCATTTACAAAGTAAGTGACACATGTTGAAGAAGCTGTAAGTGTGGTTGCATTTTATTAAAGCTGATGTCCAGAAATTAAATTATGAGGATGGACTGGGGGCTGCACAGTGGCTCGGTGGTTAGCAGCGTCGCCTCACAGCTAGAAGATCCCTGGTTCGCGTCCCGGTTAGGACGCCTGGGATCTTTCTGTGTGGAGTTTGCATGTTCTCCCTGTGCATGCATGGGTTCTCACCGGGTACTCTGGCTTCCTCCCACAGCCCAAAAACATGCTGAGGTTAATTGATTATTCTAAATTGTCCGTGACCTGTTCAGGGTGTCCCCTGCCTTCGCCCTCAGTCAACTGGGATAGGCTCCAGTCCCCCCGCAACCCTACAGAGGATTAAGCGGTGTACAGATAATGGATGGACGGATGGATTGGAGGATTTCTCACTCTCTGGGCTTCAGTTGGAGAGTGAGAAGGTAATAAGAACTGAGAGTTGAAGACAATTTACCCACAGTGGCGCTGTTCATCCCTGTCTAACTGAAGTGAAAACAGCATCTAGTAACCCCAAACTATAACAGTGCTGTTTCTATTTAACTGAAATTGATTTGCATCTTTTATATTAAAGCTGGAGTTCCACATATAAATTACTGAGCAACACAAGTCCAAGTTCACAGAGTGCTGATTGAGCCTTTTGGCACCAGGTGAATCTCTCTGTATTTCACAGTATAGGAGTATTAGGGGGGCAGTGGTGTCCCAGTGGGTTAAGCCCTGGGATGCCGATGAGAAGGTTGGTGGGTCGAACCCCCACTGTGGCCACCGTTAGGCCCCTGAGCAAGGCCCTTAACCCCTGACTAACCCCTAAGTTATTATCATTCTTATAGTAGTTTTATATCTAGTGTCTGTGGTGACATTCTCATGCTGGTTCACTGGTATTGATGCATTTCTTTGTTAACTAACAATGACTGATTTGCCAGGATGAAGAGGAGAGCAACCATAGTGGCAGAAGACGAATGGGCTACAGTGAGTAGGAATATGGTGGAGCCAACGAAGGAAACACCTAGAAAGGGTCCAAGAAAAGTTTCTTATGATGCAGACTGAAAATAAACTTCCAACGAAGGATTTCAGTCTAAAAAAGAAAGCAGCTGATGGTGAGACATACGTCATAAGCAAACCTTATTAGTGTTTGAGTGTGTAATTACTCCCCCCACCGTAGCTGTGAGACAAAAGTTGCAGGTTTAACATCAACAGCTTTCATCTATTATATTCAGTTTCTCTTTTTTGATCTTGCTTTCGTGATTTTCTTCATCTCACATTCAACATTTCTAAACTTAGACATTTATGGGCCCCAGAGAGGTTGGGAATTGCTTATAAAATAAACCATCCAGCGTATGTCTCCCGTTGTTCATTGTTGTGTGATTTGTTCATCGTACGTCAAATCTGTTTGTTCTGCTGCATAAACCAGCCTTCTGTGACCAGAGCCAGTGTCAGCAGTGTTTCGTGGACGTGTTGCCTGACCCTCAGGAGAAGGAGGAGTCTCACACCTTGTCATCGTCTCCTCAGACACCTAGTGGTGCACTTTTAGTTGCACTTCTCGTGTACTTCACCAACACTTTTGTGGCAAGTGGCAACGCAGATCCAAAAATGGTTTGTTCGTATCCAGTCAAACTGTCGATCGTCGTGGCACTGAAGCAACTTCTTATCATGTCTGACAATGTGCCAACAACCAAACTGTATTCCTAGAAGGAGTTAAAATACTTTTGAGTCAGATGAGTTAGTCAGCTGGGGGCCAGATCTTCTGCCTTCAGCCAGCAGTTATATTCTTGTTCTCTTTGACCTTCACAGTTTTCTGGGTTTAGATTGATCTCCAGAACCCACAGGAAACATTTAGCCAAAGGTCAGCGTTGTAAGAAAGTCTCCAGACGATGTGCAGCACATCCTCACTCTATGTTACTGATAAATCATACAGGCATGTTGTTCTTTTTTTTTTTTTTTTTTTTTACCGAACACAGCAACTGTGAACTGCTATGATAAATATCATAGTGTTGTTAAATCAAATCCACAAATGAAGAGTGTTTGAAAGAAAAAACACCTTAACTGAAAGCCTTAACTACATATGAAAAGGTTTAACCTGCTCATGGCACATCACACTGTGTATCACTCAGTAGTTGGCTGACAATGCTGGCTTCTGTGTTGAGCCCTTTACCTTGTCACCAGTTTCTTTCATTCATTCATTCATTCATTCATTCATTCATTCATTCAACCTTTATTTGAACTGCACAATGAGATATGGAGACCTAATTTACAATTGTATCGGAGTACAACTTGAAAAACAGTAGCAATAAAATCCTAAAAGTCAGAGTTCGTAAAGTAATAGCAGGGAATAAATTAGAGCATTTAAGGTTTAAAAACAAAGAGACCAACTAAAAGCAGTGAGATAAGATAAAATTAGCAACCTGAAGTCCACTAATGATGAGAGTAAATGAAGCTCTGGATTCTTCTGAAGGTTATTCCAGGATACAAGCACACTGTAAGGAAACCTGAATTTTACAAGCTCAGAAAAAACAGCCGGCACCTGTCAATTCCTTTAATAAACTAGAAAAGCAGTCAGAGAGTTCATACCTCTGCCAAGAAGCTTCAGTCCACCCCCAACACAATTTCCCAGTTCACATATTTTGCATAGAAAGTGACGGATACAAATGTTACAAGACATCCCAATTCACAGCTTTCTGACAATAAATAAGCACCAGGAGATTTCAGCAAGATCAAATAAGGTTAACCTTCAGGCAAAGTATGGTGTAGTTCCAAGTAGCCTAGAGTGGTTGAGTTAGCTAACCAACAGTATGGTAGCTACCTTCTTTACAAACGTAATATTAGGGCTGGTCCCCAATATAGGAATATCCGAATATGCGAATATTCGTTGGCTGTGGTGGTCTTCGAAAATAAATTTTTTGTTATTTGAATAGTCCTGCGTGCCGCCGTTGGGCTGAGCTGCCGAGCTGTAGAACGCTGCCGTGGTTCTAGTACCAACTCTAGTACCAACTCCGGTGTCAGGCTCCGGTGTCAGAAACTCAAAACGCTTTACAATACCACAGTGTTTCAACTTTGGGTAGACAAAAATAAAAGTAGAACAGCACTCAGAGAGCACAAACCTCCACCAAGCAGCTTCAGTCCATCCCCAACACAATCTCCCAATGACAAAATATCCTTAAATAAGTTAATTGTCTGGTAATCGCTCTCACACCGTAGCACTGCTGTGGTTGAGCACGAGCGGCCGACATCCACCATATATGTGCAACTTTCCTACCACAAGGCGGCACTGCAAGGCTTTATAACACTCCCAGTGTTAAAGAATCTTTTTAAAAAAATGCTGGATCCAGACGGTGATCCGGATCAGTCCCAAAATTAAATAATTTCTTCCTTGTCCCATTTCACACATTTCCTGAAAATTTCATCCAAATCAGTGCAATACTTTTCGAGTTATTTTGAACACAAACAAACAAACAAACAAACAAACAAACAAACAAACCAATGCCGGCCATCACATAACCTCCTTGGTGGAGGTAACAAGGACTCATTTGATTACATGCTGGCAAAGTGACTCTCTCACAGTCACTATTTAACTGGATTTCCCTTCACTCAAGGTTTGATTGCAGGGTGTCTTCAGTGACTGTCTTTGGTCGAGACCATCAACACTTGATTTTTGCTGCCCTCTGTTGGCTTTTATCAGGAAGTGTGCTTATCATTTAGTAAATTATAATCCCTTCTGCTCTCTGTTCAGTGAACATTTGTGCACTTTAAATTGTCCTGCCAGGAACCAGATGTGTGGTTTAGAAAATGCTCTGAATGTTGTTTTCCCTGATGTAGTGGACCCACGTTGTTTGCAACAATTGTCACATCCTATTTCTATTAACATTTTAGTTATTCAAGTGATGCACTCCAGAATGGTCTGGCTACACCTCACTATCATTCTGCTGTAGGGGAAACCCTAACCCAACATACTGACAGAGGGTTCACTTGCTTTGGTGGAACCCTTTCATATGGAGACAAAAACTTGATTGTTACACTGGCTAATTTCCAGCAAAAGAGAACACCACAGAAACTAATAAAAGATGTCTGCTGAGTCTGTGACAAGACTTTTACCAATGGAAGAGACAAACAAAATCAAGATCAGGCATCAGAGTGCTGCAAGACAGAGTCTGGGATTTTCCAAAGTGTGTTCACAAGTTGTTTTTAGTCCTGCAACTGTAGTAAAATCAGATGTGATAGATAAGCTAGACGTAAGAATCATAGACACTGAAAAATGATGTTGGGCTGAACAAAAAAATATTGCAACAGTTTGCATCAATTTTCCTACTGAAATTATATTCAGCCAACAAACTATAGTGAGTTAGTGGATTTAGGTTTCCCTCTACGATCAAATGTATTTTGACATACTTAATGACTGGTAGCATAAACACAAGTCTTTAGGGTGATTACTCATCAGAAATAAGTTGTTTCAATTAGCATTTCTGTGTTATTTAAAAAATAATTTTTATGTACTTAATTACTATAATTAGGCCATTTCCACAGAGGTCACTTGGAACCAAAAGACTAAGACAAGTTCAACTCTAAGAGCTGTTACAAGCAGATGTCAGGCTTCATAGAAACATTTGTAGTTGATGGTTACTTGAGCATGAAAAAAACACAAGTCAAGCTTTTCATCTAAATCATCAGATTTGAATTTTTATCTTGGAATAATATCTTTAGATGGTGGGAAAAGGTCCCTTGAATTGCCTTTTACAGTGCAATCATGTCACTGATGATTAAATAAAGATTTATGATGAGCTATATACAAGCTTTTTTATGATTTTCATTACCACTTGCTCGTCATGTTGACACCTTGAAAACAAAGTTATGCCGTCCAGATATGTATTAAAGTGGCTGTCATGACTTAACCTTCGTGTAAAGATCTGAGGAGAATCTAACCCTAGCCCACATAAATGCTCCAACAACTATTCATTTTCAAACTGCTGTTAGTTTGTTTCTGTCACATATGCACATAAATAATTGTTATTTTCTCATCAAATATTGCAGCATATAATCTTTGTAGATCTTCACAACAACTCACCAAAAGGATCCAGCAGGCTGCCTTATTGCACAACTCATATCTTCAGGATAACCTGTCAGTGTGTAGGCTGCTCTTCAGAGGTTGTTGTTGTTGTTTCCTGCAGCATAGGGGATTTTGAAAATTGTAACACACAAGCCATGTGACTTATATCTGCAGTCTGCATCTGGTGAGTCAGAGTAGTGTGTCCCTAATGTCCACACTTACATTTGTTTGTCCATTTAAATCACATGTGTTTCAACTGTCGTATGAAATTAAGCTGAACCTAATTTTAGAATGTTGTCATCTTATTATCAGAACCAAACTGTGCCAGAGACAAACTAGCAGAAAGATGGTGCACATCTCACTGAAGATGGAAGTTCCTTATTAAAATGCAGAAGTTGGTGTCGGAGGATCCAACGTGACCAGCATGCACCTGTTGGTGCTCAATCTCATGGATGTGTTGGATTTTGACACAGTGTGCAGTTTATAACATGGTCACCCAACGTGGTCATCAGCTGATGCACTAATCAGTAAATAATTAAGACAGCTCTTCACTAAGGAACAGAAACATTGGCTGTGTTTCTATAATGATGCCTTTCTTAACTTTACTGTTGTAAATGGCCTGCACTTATCTCTACCTTAGTGTTATCCAAAGCTTTACAATGTGTTTCACATTCACATACCAACGGCGACAGAGCTGCCATGCAAGAGAGAAACTTCGGGTTTAGTGTCTTGCCCAAGGACACTTCAGCCTGTGGAGGGACCCGGGATTGAACCCCCATCCTTGTGATCAGTAGACAACCTGCTCTACCACCTGAGCCACAGCCGCCCTGTTGTGCACTTCTTGTACTGTTCACAGGCTGTCAGACCCAGTTGCAATCCCACCACCTACCCTCCACCAGGGAACCTTTACCTGAGGTAGCTGTGCCCTCCAGCAGCCACAGACAAACCTGCAACTGAGTTTCCAAAATCTGTTTTGATAGATTTTCATGCATGTGACTTAATGAATAATGGATACAACTTCAAATGCAACTCTTTTTTTAAAAAGCTACTTAAAGTCCCTCTCCAGTCAGTAATTTAATCTCATCTCTGTGTTTTAAAGTCACATATTTATAAGTTGTTTGCACACAAATGATCGCTTCCTGCCTTAAACTAGCTTAAGGCCAATTTATGATTTCTACAACACAGGTGGTTCTTGTGGATATTTCTGAACGGATGTGACTTTGCACATTTTACAGAGTATAGCAACTGGTCACCGACTGGCCTGTAGAACCATGTCAGTGAGCAGACATAGCTCAGGACTTTTGGGGAATTTATAACTTCCCACTGTGTTTGGCCACCATCAAAGGAAATCATGAACAAATCAAAGCATCCTTAAAGTCTGGCAGCAACTACTTCAATTACAACTCTGGTATAGATGAAATATAAAGGTGTGGATGCTGGAAAGTCTCCTGGCACAGCCTCTTTTGCAGTCAGCATACTCAAACATGGAAAACATAGTCTAACTCACTGGATGTAGGATGCAGGTATCTATCGGTGCATCTTGTTTTGACTACAGGAAACGACAAGCCCAGAGCAGCAGCCTACCACACTGAAAATTTCCAGTTTTTCACTGGATCAGCAGTTAAATGTGATCATTTCTAAACTGCTTTCTTAAGGTCATTTTGTTGTCCTCTTATAAAGAAAATTCTTTGCATTTTAGGCAATGAAGAAAGGATAAATGGTGCCATTTATGACTGTTCTGATCAGCTACACAGTGTAGACATCAATATGCATGAATACAACAGACATCAAAAGGAAAACATCGTATTTTGGACCTGTGTATTGAATACTAGTATATGTCTTGTAATGGATTGCACCAAGAGCAAAGAAAATGAGGGACTGTATGACTATGAAGCACATGGCATCACATGGTACTTATTAAAAAGTCTGCAGGATGATTGTATGACACCATAGAAACTAGCGCTGTGGTCTCTGCTCCAGTTCAGTTCTGAACAATGAAATCTCTTTTTTTTTCTGTAAATAAACTGAGCAAGGGGCCAACTACATTCTTACATCAGAAAGGAAGTGCTTTTGAATGCATGTCTCATTTGACAAGTTTCGATGATTAATGACTCTGTTGAGCTCTTGCCGTATGTGTGTGTGTATGTGTGTGTGTGTGTGTTTGTGTGTGTGTGTGTGTGTGTGTGTGTTTGTGTGTTTGATGGTAAGCAGCAGTAAGACAGACAGAAACATTAACGGACTGATTAACATGCAGCAGTGAAAATATAACGTGCTGTGGTACACTGAGTGTTTGTATTCTGTTAATGTTATCAGCTAAAAGACACCGCGTCTTGTTCTTTTTTTTTGTGATGAAGTCAAATTCACCAGTAAGCGGAAGCTCTCTCTCCATGATCTGGGTCAAAAATGAGAGCTGTTGTGGCCCGGCTCCTGAGTCCTGGCTGCAGTCCTTGTGCCCATGAAAAAGGGCCTTTACAGAGCGCCTTCTTTTAAAATGCAGAGGGTGGGGGGAGGTGTGGAGGTGGGGCTAGAACATACATAAGAGGCTAAGACAGTCCTGCAGTCCAATTTGGCACAGCATCACCAGACAATTTGCGGTTGCTTAACCTATACAAGGAAGCTGATTGGATCTTTCCATTCATTTAGGGCCTCTTTATTCTCTCCTGAGGCTTGTTAGAGAATAATCCTCTTGGATCAGCCCTCTTTAAAAGAGAAGTGCCACGTTCGTGATGAGCACAGGCAGGTTACTCAGAACTGAGGCTTTATCCTGGATGTCGGATGTGGACAACGTGACTGGGGGCCAGTCCCAGGACTTGGTCCTGCAGCCTGTGTGGGACTACCTCCTGCAGAACCACCATGACTTCCTGAGGAGCCCTCTCTTCCCTGTGGTGCTCTCAGTCACCACCTACTTCTTCCTGGTTGGTCTTTACACCATGCTGGACCTGCTGGCTCCCTCCTGGCCCTGCATCAACCGCTACCGGCTGCATCCTGACAGACCCGTCACCTGGCCTAACATCTGGACCACCCTATGTGTCACCATCTACAACCACCTGCTTTACATCTTCCCTGCTGCTGTGGCTCAGTGGCTGTGGAGGCCGCCGACCCCTCTGCCCCGTGAGGCACCCACTCTCTGGAGCTTCTTCTTAGGCATCCTGGGCTGCATGGTGGTGTTTGACTTCCAATATTACCTGTGGCACCTCATGCACCACCGGGTCCCCTGGTTGTACCGCACCTTCCACGCTGTGCACCACCAGTACAACCAGCCGTTCAGCCTGGTCACCCAGTACCTGTCGGGCTGGGAGTTATTCAGCGTGGGATTCTGGGCCACAGTAGACCCCATCCTGCTGCAGTGTCACTGCCTCACAACGTGGGGCTTCATGGTCTTCAACGTCTACGTTTCCACCGAGGACCACTGCGGCTATGACTTCCCGTGGGCCGTGCACAACCTGGTGCCCTTTGGCCTCTGGGGTGGTGCACCTAAACACGACGCCCACCACCAGCGACCTGGCACTAACTTCGCCCCGTTTTTCTCCCACTGGGACTGGCTGGGGGGAACCCACACTATGCCAACTCCCTCCAGCCACGCTGCCATGGTAGAGCCAGACGAGATGAAAGGGAGAAAAGACTAAAGAGCTTCCAGTGAATCTCTTATTGACTCTGCCTCTCTTTTACTCAAACTGCCTCTTTTGTACCTGCTCTCATTCCAACACACTTGTTTTTTCTCTACTCTCCTGCAGATCTCTTTCCCGTCTCCCAGTCTTTCCTTTCTCTTTGAAATGATTATACTGACACTCTACTTTTTTGGGTTCTTCCACTGCTGATAATCAGTCTAACATTTCTTGACTGTCTGGTAAGTTGTGAAAAAGAATGTTTTATATGTGTGTTTGCGTACGATGATAGTATAGATAATCCTGCACTGTTCTATTATGTACATTTATCTCTTTTTCACAGAGATTTCTCATTTATCTTAATGTATTGTGTTTTCCCTTCATGACATTCTCAGGTCGGTCGAATAAAAGTAAAACAACACTCAGATGTGTGTCGTTCTGCTTAACTGAGCAGCTCTTAGTGAGTTTTAGCTGACGGTCGATGGTGTGATCTGTCCCAGTGATTACACACACGTTAGCACGTACGTTCTCCCTTTCTCCCTCCTCAGCACTGGCCCACTCACTCACACGCATGAATAGCGCTCTTTTAGCTGCATCCCAGTATGATGCGTGGGTGCAATGCTAATCTATCAGTCTCCCTTTCAGGCAAAATGCTCTCGCTGGAAGAGTTCTTAATTAAACTCACCAAGGAGGAATGCAAAAACTTCAACTGTCAGGATAAAAATGTTGTTTGTCGGATAATGATGTATGCACCGCAGCAGGTTTTAGTATTCGAAATTATTCGCGGTGAGAAGCAACAAGCTTTTCCACTCATGCTACTTTTTAAAATAAGAATTAAAGCATAAAATCACGTTTGTATCGACTTGAATTTTCCAAAATAAAAGCTCATTGAAATAGATTTCTAACTGGTGTCAAGATCACTTTACTTTTGCAGGATGATTCATTTTTTTCTTATATATCACATTACTGACACTTCAACAAATACACCAGCAGAGGTCCCTCTTCCTTCCAAAACTAAAAGAGTTGCAAGGCTATAAATATATACATGCAATAACAAAGATTAAACCCAAGCAGAAAAAATGGATAAACACCCGTCTCATCATTTTCATCTATTTATATCACACAGGAACTACACTGATTTGGTTCTGATGATGGAAAGGCCAGCCGTCCTCGTGACTCTTCTCTCTTTGTTGTTGTTATTCACCATGTACCTGCAGACAGAACTGGTTTGACTTGTTTCAGGGAACTGACTGTTGCAACAGGTTACACTGTCTTAGTATTCAGATGCCTCAAGCATGACTATCTGTGTGTCTTAATTGAATTTATTCTAATAATGGGACATAAAGCGGACTTTATCCCCATGTCTGGGAATGGAATAGAGCCGTAATGCGCATGCATTTTCACTATTAGGTAGCTATTTTTTAATCTTAAGTTAATAAATGTAACTTAAAAATGGCAAGTTATGATACAGTGTTTACTGTCAGAAGAGCACTGAGGTTTAAAGTGATTTGTCCCACAGGCTTATGGTCAAAAACTATTCTCTTGTGCACTAATAAATACATCTAATCAGTTCAGACCCTGAGCATGTTATGTGTCATTTTCTTCATATTCTTGTGGGTGATTGTGTGTCAGTACTGCGGTTAACCCGGGATTGTTGCAACTTGCGAATACCTAAGGACATTCCGTAAGTATTGCATCATGGAAATATGCAACACAAACCGCCACATGTACGATGCATGTGTGTGCCACAGCAGATGTATGTTCAGTGCAACCTCTTTAGCGGTGAAAGAGAGTACAATGAGAGGTTAAGAGCTGAGCACTAAGACTGGAAATGGAAAGCCTGGTTGTGTCTAAATAGAACAGAATCTGACTATGAGCTCCTCCAAATGGAACTCATGCGTTGCAATGCATTTCTGTGACCTGTAACAAGTGTAAAAGTGACCAAACAACATCCAAAGACTGAGTTTTTTGGAATGCAGCTGCTGTAATGTGCGTGTGGAGCTATCAAAACCCATAATTATGGTTCAGTTTCTCTCAAAGCTGTGCAGGCCAATATTATGTTGTGTAGAAAAGGTCCTGAAATTACTACTATGAGGAAGCCCTAAAGTAGAAAACTAAAATGTTTTTTTTCTAAAGCCTTATTTCATGGTACTTCCTTTCCTTTTGGTCAAAACTTCTGTTAAAGCCTACTCCTAACATGATTTCCCACATTGTAAAAATTACAACCACTTTATGGGTCTTAAATAACCTTTTTACTTTCTCAATTTTATAAGCCTGGAAGTTAAATTGTCAGTCTTAAATATATATGCAACACAAATATAAATACAGCCTACAATGATCTTTTTTTCTGACTTAGAGAAAAAGTTAATAATGATTGATATGAAAAGACAAGACAAACAATTTAGCCAACTGTGCACAAAAAGCTTTTTGGCACATTCTCAGAAACCAAGTTAATCCACAACCTGCTGAGGTGTGGCCTTCTGAGGACAATGATCGGAGAGCGTGACCAGCACACAGACACTCCTTTGACCAGTGACTGGAAAAGGCCCCTTCAAATGCAGCTTTACTCAACGATGCCACAGATGACAACAGAAAGACGGGGACAGGTTGTTCACATGCTGAATCTGAATGGGGTGCATTTTCCTGCAGGGGTAGGCCAGTGACATTTGGGATTTCCATTTGCATGAGGGAGTGTATTTGTTATGGGACAATGTTTATTTGGGTGTCTAAGTCTCATCAACATGGATGTTAAAATCCAAGGTTTTCCATCAGAACACCACATAATACCAATATGATCAATGTTATTCACTTCACCTGTCAGTGGTGATGATGTTGTAGCTGAATGGTGTAAGTTAGGGCTTTGCAGGTGGGTAAAAACATAAAAACATGGGAACACAATCACATAGATTCAGAACACTACTGACAAGGACAAGCAACAATAAACCATAAACCATGAAGGACACCTGAAGGCAGGACCATCACTGCATTTCATAACCATTCCCTTTTTTTTTCAAATATTTTTTGGGGAGATTTTTCCAGTTTTATTACAGAGGAAGAGACAGAGTCAAACAGGGTAGAGAAGAGCAAATAGCAAAGGGTCACGAGCCGGACTCAAACTCACGACCGCTGCTGGCGACCTGCACCCATGTGGTAACGCCTTAACTCAGTGAGCTACACAGCAGCCCAACTACTTACTTTTAAAAATCATATTTAGTTGTGTGATGGCTTGAGTTATGAATGAATTTTTCATCCTGTTGGACTTTAAATCTCCTGCCTGAGGCGAGGAGCTCAAACTCTGTGTGGAGAGGATGATCAGGACACTGGATGATGTCCTGAGCCTTAGAGTTCACCCTCCTACAAATGGTTGTTGACAAGTTGGATAATGTGACACCTTTAACTTTACTGGCACTTGAAAGTCCACAAATGCAACACATCATCTAAAAAAATCTTTTCAGACTCTATGGATGCGGTTAACGATGTGATCCTGTCACCCCCAATGTCTGTCAGTGTCATCAAATCCTTTAGGAAGAATGACACAACATTTCTGAGCTGTAATAGAAAGAATAAATTAATAACTAACATTTTTTGAGGTGGACATTATTCACTACAGTGGATAAAGCCATGTATATAAAATGAATGAATAGATTGACATAACTAATATTTACAGGTTTGACCTTTTTTCTGGGATATTACTAGATAGTATCTGTAATTCAGCAAAACAGGGAAATCTGTAAAATAACAGTAAACTGTTTTTAAAAAATGGTTTAAAAAGGTTTTCGTTTCATAGTGTATTTAACTCTCTCTCCTTGTAATATTTTAATAACTGTATCCTCTTTAGCCACAGGAGTCTTTGTTTTGTTTTGTTCTTTTTTGTCTGCATTTATACTCATCATTTAACACCACAGAAGGGGGTCAACTTTAATGAGATCAATGCATATTTTAGTCTTGCAGCAAAATATATTAATATTTAGTGCGTGTGCGTGACCATCACCGACCACCCCTGGAGGATAAGCTGTCATTCTTTATGGAATTTTTCTGCCAGAGGGGGCAGTGCAGCAGCTCAGTGAATTGAGGGGGAAACAAATGAAGGACAGGGCAAGACAAGACGAACAGGGAGGGTACAGACGGGCAGTGCTATCTGAATCCTATAAGAGTGCTGTAAAATGCTGTGTCATTCCCAATAACCGATCCCACATCTGAAAATTGGGAACAAATAATCAACATATATACGAATTGGAGACCAGAAGTCACAGGAGTCTTTGTTGAAAAATGATTGCTCACAACTGACATGGTGCACGTGATGAACGTTTATTTTTTAATCCTGGTTACACAGTGTCACTCACTAATGCTTGAGCGTGGCTGTGTGGCTGTAACACGGTCAGGGTGCGGCTCTGCCCTCAGCGTGTGAAAGGAAGGCATTCTGCTAGGAGTGCTGACAAAAGGTAAGACGACACTCCACTACAATCATTTACCTCTAAACAGCCCCGAGCTCTTTACACAGGAACCTACCAGGCCTGTGAGCATCTGGGGGATGGTGGAGATTCTTTGGGTGGGGCTATTGCTTCACAGTAGGTAAATTACTCCTTATCTACAGATAAGACACCCCAGGGGCTTTAACCTCAGTGCAGAATACCCCTTTGTTATCTATAGATTGTCTGTTAGAAGAGAATATCTGTTGTGTCTTGTTAACTAAAACTAACAAAAAGTCCAGCCATTAAAAGAAAAAGTGAATCAAAACATCTCAGAAAGCAGCGTATCTGGCTTGAATCTCAAACTTTTGTGTTTCCAGTTGAGCTAAAATGTGGGCCGACACAGAAACTCGTGGGAGGACGACCAGTTTAGATCATTCTCAGGACATGCCTCATCACGTTCTATAGCATTCTTTAACCCTCTCTGCTCTGACCCTTTCTTCTCATGTCTGGCTTTTTCCCACAGAAAACCGAACGATTAACATCTAAACGGAAATTAATTAAAGTTGTTGTAAAAACTGCTCCGTGCACTTTGTATCAAAGAATTTTCCACACAACACATTCCATGAATTCCGCCCGCCTCGGAGGCAGGTACATGACAATGAGTCTCTCCGGCTGCACGACAGAAACAAGGTCAGTGACTCAGCCGACACGCGGACTTTAATCTGTTACGCAAGAGTGCAGACGAGTTTCACAGAAACTGCATCCAGTTGTTTTATCATTTATTTACAAAAAAACCTATGTAACAACGCCACCTCTTACCTCCTCACATGAAAAAAATCTGTAGCACAGGAAGTTTAAAAGCACATAATAAAATCTGCTGGCTGCACGACAAACAGGAATGAATATTAAATACATATTTTCTCTCATAACGCTTCTTCTTCCTCTAAACACAGGAGGTGAATGTGGCAGGCATCAAGTCAGTCAGAATCATTGGAAAAAGCACAGGTGTGTGTAGCAAGTGTGGCACAACTGTATAAAATAATATTATATTTAAAAAATAAAAATGTATTTCACATTTTAACACCAAGTAGCAGTTCCTATGAATCTTAAATCGTAGTCTGCTTGCTTCCCAGCAGTCATCTTCACAGTCGAAGTTCATCTTTGGTTTTGCCTGGTTTCAGCTGATTGTACTGCGTCTCAGTGCCACCAGGTCAGTGCAATGTGGTGTGACACGATATCCGATCAGAGTCTGTTCGCTTGTTTAGGCGCTAACAGGTGCTGCTCTCTGTGGTGCCAGTGTTCGACATGTACGCCTTGTTCTTACTGGAGTATTTCATGGAGCTGAATGAAACTCTCATCCTCTCCACGGTCCTGCTGCTGCGACACAGCAGGGTGTTCTTCACGTGCTCCCTGAACTCATCGGACACGTAGTAGTAGATGAATGGGTCCAGGCAGCTGTTGAGGCTGGCCAGACACAGAGTGGAGGTGTAGAAGCTGTAGCCGTTGTTCACCACTCCGTCCTTTAGCAGAGAGTAATGCAGCACCAGCATGATGTTACTGGGGATGAAACACACCACGAACGTGACCAGGACGATAACAATGAGAACTATAGCTTTGCGTCGGTTCTTCGCTGCGCTGCTCTTCTCCATAGCGTTCCCCAGAGCTTTGAGCAGCAGAACATAAGCCACGATGATGATGACACAAGGGACGAGGAACACGACCATGCCCATGAAGATGAAGTAGAAGTAGGGGATCTGGACCGAGGCAAATGGGTGGATTGGGTCCTTTATCATGTTGACATCGTGGCAGGTGGTGACGTTGGGGTCTTTGAGCTTGGCCGTGTGGTCGTACAGGTACAGAGGAGTGGTGGTGAGCCAGATGAACACCCAGATGGCCACACAGACGCCGATGGCCACCTTGTTGTTCTTCCTCTGCTGAGACAGTGGGTGCGCCACCACCCAGTACCTCTGCACACTGAGGCAGGCGATGAACAGCACCGAGCAGTACATGTTCCCGTAGAAGAAGCTCACCAACACCTTGCACAGCGGCTCCCCGTAGCTCCAGTTGTTGCCGCTGAAGTGGTAGTCGATCTTCAGGGGCAACCATATGACGAACAGCAGGTCGGCCAGAGCCAGGTTGGCCATGTAGATGGACGACGGGTGCTTCTTCTTGGTCCTGAACAGGAACACCCAGATGGCCATGCCGTTGGCGGGAAGCCCCACCACGAACACGATGATGTAGATGATGGGGTAGAAGACAGTGGTGAGGCTGCTCTTCAGCGTATCGGCGGCTGCACGATCCACGATGTAACGCCCCGAGTCTTCAGGGTCCTCAACCCCAATAAAGCCCCGACCTTTACCTAAATATAAAGGAACAAAAGCATGGATTAAGGCTGAATCTAGAGCTCAGTTCAGTTAGCAACTTTTAAAATAACTGATTGACTGGTTTGAGTAAATTTTAACTGAGCATTCTCTGATTACAGCTTTTAAAATGTGAATATTATCTGTCTCTTGCCTCCTCTTAGACAGTAAACTGAATGTCTTTGGGTTGTGGATGAAATAAATAATTAAGTTTCTCCTACTGGGCTTTGAGAAACACTGATCAACATTTTTCACAATTTTCTGATATTTTATAGACCAAACAGCAAAGGGTAATTGACAGATGAATCAACAATGACAATCATCATTAGTTGCAACAGCTATTGAAACAAATGTTTGACAAATGGATAGAAAATCATTTTGTAGCCGTTTTGAGAGTCAATCAATTATTTATATCTATTGTTAGAGTTGTATATGAATCCGATTACAGCTTCTCAAATGTGAGGGTTTGGTGCTTTTCTGTGCATTATACACTTTAAGCTAAGTATTCTGGGTTGAAGACTGCTGGTTGGTTTGAATACATTATATGAAAACGTCAAGTTAGACTCTAACATCGGCATTTCTTATTGTTTTTTATCCTAAAACATGCACAAGAAAAATCATTGACAGAAACTAATAATTAGCTCCATCTTTAATACAACTAAAACTTCCTGAACAAATCAAACAGTACACCATAGTGCAATCAGGCCAACAAAAAAACCCCAATTAAGCCTCAAGATCTTATTTTCTTATTTAAATTTTGACAAACTAGAAACGCCTACATTTCCCGACATTCCTGACTTTTTATGAGCAGACCACAACCCAAGGTTAAAAAAAAATCCCGTCCATCAAAAACTGCTCTATTTAACCCATCACATCTTAAGACATTAAGCTTAAAACGCTTACATAACATATTATATTACATATTACAAAACAATATTTGCATTAATGCTCTCTGTGTGTCAGGAGCTCGGTATGTAAACGACCCAGCCTCAGAAAGCAAACAGACCGACAGACAGGAAGCTGGGTTCTTACCTGAGATGGCATCAGAGGCACCAAGCCAGCAGAAAACCAACAAAAGCGACAGTAAACGTGTAAAATCCATGTTGTCGTACTTCAGACTCCCTCGGCTCGACTCGTCTTTTTACAGTTTCAGCCTGCAGCAGCTCCTTAAATGTCCTGACAACCGCTCTCACCCTGAAGGACACTCCCCGAGAATACCTGCCCGTGCGCCTGCGTCATCTCCGCCCCGCCCACCTGCTCTCAGGTAGTTTTCCCTTCACCAGTTTCCGTCATGGAGCCCAGTGAGACAAAAAGAAGAGACATAAATGGCACATCTCAGACTAGGGTTGTAGAAATATACATGTATATATTAAACAGATTTAATTTTGAGTATAAACTGCACATATCTTGCATTCCATCCTATATATACTGCATTATTCCTAACTATACATGCACATTTATCTATCTCTATATAGTCATTTACAGCTTTTATACTAATATATTTAATGTGTTAATACCACTTGGTTTCTACTGTTCATACCATAATTTATTCCTAACTGTATGTGCACATTTGTCTATCCCTATATTGCTATGTACAGCTGTTCTATTTATATATTTAGTGTTGTAATACCACTCTGTTCCCTCTGTTTATTCTGTAACATACTGTATATACTCATATTGCACATAAAGCACCTTTGCCGCTTCTTCTGTTCTTCTGCTTAGACGCTGAACTAGACTTAGGTGTCTTTGCGCAATGGCAATAAAGTTGAATCCAATTTAATTATTAATGTGAATGCACTTTGAGCTGCATGTGTCGCATTAAAGCTGCTATACAAATACAGTATTATTAGGGAGAATTTCTCACATGCACTACTCATATTTATCTAGCCCTGCTGTCAAATAGGCCGACGTCACATTTCCCTAAAGATAGCACTGTAAGCTTTTAAATTACTGTTAATTTCAGTTCATGTAACTACATTGTTGTTCTTCACTTTTTATCACCATACGTAATAATACTCTTCACTGTGAGCTGTATGCTGAGGTTATGTGCCCCTCCCTCTCTCTAAGGTGTGATAGATACAGGTTTTTGTCTGTTCATAGGGCCGTCATTGTTTTTTTTTTTCACCCTGTATGTTGTTTCATAGCAACCTGCTAATGCGGGTCCATACCATACAAATGCCTGGATTACCCTGCAGGTGCCCGCTGTTTTTTACTGAGCTTGGAAAATCCAGTTTTACTCAATGTACACCTGCAACCTGCAATAACAAGCAGCACAAACTGAAGCCTGACTCCTTTAAACCCCTGCGGCAGTTGTTTTCTTAATCTCATCCTATTTTTCTTCCAGCTGTTTTTGTTTTAGTTCATTCCTTTTTGATTCATGTTGTTGTAGTCGTTGTTATCCACATTTCCTATTGGCGTGCCCACGTCTTTTTTCTTTTTTTAACTTATGAATGAGTCCTTCATACCTCAGTGTATTTTGAATTTAAATACAGGTTGAATAACTGAATGGAAGATGGATATCTACAGTTCTGAGGAAAAAAATGTGCACATTTGCAAATAAAGTGATGTTGAATGGTACAACACATAGGTATAAGCATATATTTTTAATATCAGTATCAATAAAGCTGCCACTTACCTTGAAGCTTCTTGAAAACAGTTGGCCAAAAAAAATGCTAATAATGAGTTCCTCAAGTCCAATGTGGCATCTTAAAATCTTAAAATGCTTCATTCGGTCAAGTCAAGGAGGAAGCTGCAGCACCCCCTCCCCTAAAAAACCCAAGCGGCACATAGAGAACATGTAAAACACACAGAACACAGCACCTTCTACCTGTGAGGCAACAGTGCTAACCGCTGCCAACCATGCTTCTCCTTGTTATAATGCAAGACAAGGAAATGCAGCAATCTCTCACATCTGAGAAGCTGGAAACAGAACTTTGCTTGAAAAATCAATGCGAGCCTTCAGCCAATATTGACCCATCAGTCATGTTGTCTGATATAAAAACTTCTTTCCCCCCAGAGCATAATACAGAAAAAAGATGCTTGGGGTGATTTAGAAATGGTGTCATCACCTAGTTTGTCTGGCAGAGCAGCTCCAGCTCCATTGTTCACAACACTCAGCACTGTCTGGAGCACATGTAGAGTATGCAGAGTATGTATGACAGCTGGGCAGACGGGATGCAAAGTCAAGGTTTGTCTTCATAATAAGTTGTAGACTAAGTTGAGAAATACGTTACTGAAAAGTAAATACACAATGACTTTTATCTTTTCCCCATTTTAACATAACTCTAACAGAAATATAAAGGATTTCGGCCAATATATCTCATTTTAAGAGTTTTGTACTTGATAATTCATAGCAGCTCTAAAAGTTCAATCTTGGCCGGGCTTGAAAATCAGTTAACATAAACTACTTTCAAGGTTTTTATTACGAAACTTGGACAGTATGCCACAACAGATACAGTGGCAAGAAAAAGTAAGTGAACCTTTTGGAATTTCATGGTTTTCTGCATTGATTTGTCATAAAATGTGATCTGATCTTCATCTAAGTCAAGGGTATTGACAAATATAATGTGGCTAAAATAATAACACATACAAAAAATGTCAACTATGCCTTGTCAAAAAGAGCTTTCAGAGGATCTACAATCCAGAAGTGTTGATTTAGATAACCCTGGAAAGGGTTACAAAGTGATTTCAAAGACTTTAGAAATTCACCAGTGTAGAGTTTGGCAAACGACATACAAATTGAGGCACTTTGGGACTGTGGCTACTCTACCAAGAAGTGGGCGCCCAGTCAAAATGACCACAAGAGCTCAACGTAGACTCATCAGTGAGGTAAAGAAACAACCCAGAGTGACAGCCAAAGATTTGAAGGCGTCATTGGAACTGACTAACATCTGTGTTCATGAGTCTGCATTATGTAAAACATTGAACAAGCAGGGCGTCTATGGCAGGACACCATGAAGGAAGCATGCTTACTGAAAAGAACATTGCTGCACGCCTGAAGTTTGCAAAAGAGCACACTGACACTCCACAGCGGTGTTGGCAAAATGTTTTGTGGACTGATGAAACTAAGACTGAACTATTTGGAAAGAACACACAGCACATCTGGCGTAAAAAGGGCATGTCATCATGAAAACATCATCCCAGCCGTAAAGCATGGTGGCGGAATCATCATGATCTGGGCCTGCTTTGCTGCATCAGGGCCTGGCCAGCTTGGAATCACTAAGGGGAAGATGAATTCCCAAGTGTATCAAAACATTCTTCAGGATAATGTGAGAATGTCTGTACATCAGCTGAAACTCTGTAGAAGTTGGGTGATGCAACAGGACAATGACCCAAAACACTGAAGCAAGTCTACAACAGAACGGCTTCAGAAAACCAAAATCCACCTTTTGGAGAGGCCAAGTCAGAGCCCAGACCTCGACCCAGTAGAGATACTATGGAATGACTTGAAGAGAGCCGTACACATGAGACCTCCAAAGAATATGACAATGCTAGAGCAGTTTTGAACATTGAGTGAGTGTGTTCAATAAAGACATGGAAGATCAGAATTGTTTTTGTGTTATTATTGTAGGCACAATATATTAGTCCATGCCCTTGACTTAGATGAAGATCAGGTCACATTTTATGACAAACTAATGCAGAAAACCATGAAATTCCAAAAGGTTCACACACTTTTTCTTGCCACCGTATATCACAATTAAAAATGTAACAGTCTAAAAAGCAATTAGTATTCATGTGGATAACTGATTTTTTTGGGGAGAGAGTTTCTCAGTTTTTCTTGGATAGAGATAGACAGACTGAAAGTTGAGGAGACAGGGGAGAGACACGCAGCAAAGGGTCATAAGCCGGACTTGAACTCACGACCACTGGGAAGCGACTGAGCCCATGTGGTATCACCTTAACTCAGTGAGCTAACAGCGGCCTGTGGATAACTGATTTATAAAAATATTCAATAACAATAAATATCTACTGGTCTGTAGAATAGCGAGTTTGTCATTCTTCATCTTGATATGACTTTTGATACCTCCGGAAATGAAGTTTCTGTGAACTCACCCTGTTTGGTTGTTTTACTACAATGTGATCCATCTTGGTATCTTCGATCGCCATGTAAGATGATTAGTTAAATCTTAAAAGCACACCTCTACTGTAAAGCTAACACACACATTGTAAATATCTAACAGTGACACGATCACATGTTTTGTTGCTGTAGGAATCTGTTCTGCAGCATTCCTTACAGATGGAGCGGAGACGTTTGGCAGCGTTATAGGAATTTAAAGAGGAAAAGACTGAACTTTTCTCAGACTAAAACATATAGAAGCTGGTTAACTATGTAAGACTGCTTTATTTTAAGGCAAACTAATTCATGCAGCTCCCTCCCATGTAAACACAGTAATCATCCACAGGACTGAACATGAACCTATTTGGTGCTTTAATGCCATTTTAGCAAAGAAAAGAATGGATTCTCTCATTAAAATGTGTGCAGTCAGATCAGGTAAATGATGACATACTTGATATAGAACACCTAAAGGAATCTGGAAAGATAAACCTGATTTGAGAGTAAAGGTTAAACAGGAGTGTTGTTTCTGAAAATAAGGAACATCCAGCTTGACCTTTCCCGCTGCCTGCCTCACTGAGGAAATGTTGACAACACAATACAGGTTCCCCGCAGGGTTCAAAAGACTTTAAAGACCTCTGTAATACCTCACTCACTGCAATTTCAGACCTGTTTTACAATCATTCTGGGCTGACAAAAAATAAAAATATGATGGAAAACCGCTAACATAGAGGTATGTGGCCTCAACGTTTTACAATCCAATAACTACCACAGTTAATTCACTAGTTCTATTGACATCATTTTAATAGATGTGATCAAGATCTGACTGAACAGATGTCTTAATCAGTTAAAATGAATAATTTAGTAAGTTTTTGCTGCTGAAACAGAAAGTTTAAAATAGTTCAAAAAGCATCTCAGTCCCACTTGTGTCTCCAGACAGCCCACAATCAGACACAAAAACTGCCGATGCCTCGCAAGGAAAACCCTTTTTAAAAGCTTTCTGGGATCTTTTTCCCTGAACTCAATGCTTTTCTATGACGAAGGGGGAAAGCACAGTTAGCTGGATGGTTACCTTTATTGGCAAACATTAAAATGTAGCTATTCAAATAAAAAAAACATTCCTTTATCTTGTGTTATGCATCATTTAACATGCAGGATTTTACAGATTTAGGCTCCAGGTCTTGGCACATTAAAAGATTGGCAGAGAATTCATCTTAACAAAATGACAGCATCAAACCAGTCCCATTAAAAATGACCAGTGTTCATGTCTTAGTAACCGCATCAAGAAAAAAAAACATCAAATATAAAATGAAAATAGTATAATCAAAAGATATTTAAAACTACATTTATTTACACAATTAAAAAACAACAGCAGTAACTTTAGACAGCAGGATCGTCACCACAAGTGACTTTTCTAGATTTATCAGAGCACATATTAGGCATTTTTTACGATAATTTTCACTTTTAATGATTCCAGATTTTAAAAAACTTATGTAAAAATGTGCTATTTTGGCTCTGATGTGAACACTTCTCTCTCTTGTCGCCACTCAGGACTCTCTGATTGGCTATAGGTCACAAGGAACAGCCTATCAACGCTGAGGGATGAATGTTGACGAGGTCCCTTGTGGTTAAAATACATAAATAATGAAAGGTATATCAATGAGGTTCCGTGTTGGAGCCTGAGATATTCATTTCATTCTTATTGCAAATGCATAAAAGTTTAAAATATAAAGTATCAGTCGCCCCTTACTCTTTATCTATCTTCTTCTATACCTGAGTTTTCTGAGAAGGAAGAAGCTTAAAACCCCTAGCAGTCAGTGCTCTGCGTGTTCCCAGACGTGTACGTGCTGCTCTTCTTGGAGTATTTCAGGGCGCTGAAGGAGACCCTCATCCTCTCCACCGTCCTCTCGCTCCTGCAGAGGAACGTGTTCTTCACGTGCTCCCTGAAGTCCTCAGAGATGAAGTAGTAAACAAAGGGGTCGAAGCAGCTGTTGAGACTGGCCAAGCACAGTGTGGTGATGTAGAATCCGTACAGGTTGTTCTCGGCGCCACCCAGCAGGAGGATGTAGTGCACCAGCAGCATGACATTACTGGGGGTGAAGCACACCAGGAACATCACCAGGACCGTGATGATGAGGACCACGGCCTTCCTGCGCTTCTTGGCAATGGTTGGGTCGGACATGCTGTTCCTCAGAGCCTTGAGCATGAGGACGTAGGATATGATGCACACGACGGTGGGGAGGACAAATCCCAGCGTTCCCATGGTGAGGAAGTATCCCGCTGCGATCTTCTTCTGGCTGGGCCTGGTGACGTCGTGGCAGGTCAGGATGTTGAGGTTCCTCACGCGGACTTCTTGGTCGTACAGGTAGAGAGGGATGGTGATGAGCCACACCACCACCCAGATGGTGATGGAGATGGACACGGCCACACAGCTGCTCCTCTGCCGCTGGGACAGCGGGTACACCACAGCCCAGTAACGCTGAACACTGATACAGGCGATGAAGGCGATGGAGCAGTACATGTTCCCGTAGAAAAACGCCACCAGCACCTTGCACAGTCCGTCCCCGTAGATCCAGTTGTTGTCGTTGAAGTGGTAGGCGATTTTCATGGGGACCCAGATGACAAACAGCAGGTCGGCCAGAGCCAGGTTGGCCATGTAGATGGACGATGGATGCTTCTTCTTGGTCCTGAACAGGAACACCCAGATGGCCAAGGCGTTGGTGGGCAGCCCCACCACGAACACGATGATGTAGACGACTGGGAGGAAGACGGTGGTGAGGCGGCTGGTCAGGACCTCTGTGGCCTGGGAGGGAACCCACACCCCATCGTTGGTCTCTGTGCCGGTAAAGCCTCTGTCTGTGAGGTCATAATATGAAAATGTATGAAAAGCAGAAGAGAAACAGGTTTGTACTGAAGAACAAGTGAAACTCAAACTTCAGTTCCTTTCAGCTGTGAGCTCTGTGACCTGTTTTCCAACTGAAATAGAGCCACGAGTAATCTGTTTTACAACACCTGCTTTTTTATATTGTGATCAAACTTATATTTGGCAAACTAATCAGTGCAAGGCAACAAGGAGTGAAACACCAAACGATCAGAGCCTTTTACTCAACATATCTCGCCTAATAAACCACTTCTTGAATCCGAACTCCGCCCCAGCTGAGCATTTTATAAGAAGATACAAACGTAAATAGTTTAAAACGAGCAAAACGAAACGTTACCTTGCTGCGCCAGGCAAGTCTGCGCGCAGCACCAAAGCAGGAACAGCTGAAAACATCGTGTAGTCACAGTCATGACTGCAAAAAGAATCCACAAGCTGGAGTGTGAGCCGACGCGGTTGTGCTTCGCCTCCTATTGTCTCTGCTCTAACTGCCATTCCCTCCTCTAACAGCTGGCTTTCATACCTGCGTGATGTCAGCAGTCAGGTGACCGCAGAGACACACCTCAGTCAGCGATGTTTGTCTCGTGTAACAGTTATTATTATTATTATCTGCAATCCAGGAACAAGAGCGCAAACTCTGGGGGACACTTCAGAGCTGAAATCCGAAATATCTCAAGACAGGTACAGTCACTGACATCATTATGTGGGATAATATCTAATGTGTATAGATGATCAGAGGATATTATCAGTGAACAGGGGGGGCAGCTGCTGTGCCAAAACCTGCATCATTTTACCTGCAATGCGCGTCTAGTGGTTTTTGAAATCGCTTTAAAGGACCAATTTAAAGGACGCACGCAGCCTGATTGTGCCGCAAACACTTTTGGCCACAACTGGAAGTTTCACATCCGTGCTCTCACCTCTGACATTATGTGTTGTGTATTTGCACGTTGTGAGTGCTCTGTCCAGATAACAGCAGCTGTAGATGCAAATAAAACTGGGAAGTAAAGCTTTAACATGAAGTGTGCCATCAGCTTTTGGCACAGCACCTGAGCCCACTGGAGGGAGCGCCACCTCCCCGTATACAAATCGAGTCCTTCCAAAGCTCAGCTCCGTCTCCTTCGGTTTTACAGCTTCATAGAATTCTTTAAATCTGCTGTGACAGTGTGGAATGTGGCCCTGCTTTCTCTAACTTTATCGAACAGCTGTGGTATCAGGCAGCAGCGGGATCCACACTGTCTCCACACTGAAACAGGGGCTGTGCGTAATTTACGCAGGTGACCGACCAGCAGCAACTGAACATGAAGTTATTGATTTGGCCTGTGTGTTTTGTTTTTTTGTTGTCCTTTGGGCTTTTACAGTGCTTCATTGAGATGATTATTTCTTTAAACTCACTGAAAAAGTTGCTTCATCCAAATGACCGAAAGGTAATTTGCAGTATATAAAAACAATAATGACATTTTAAAAAGGAGAAAGGATTAAACAGAGGATCTTTGGCTCTGGCTATTTAGAGACAAAGATTGAACTTGGGTCATCTGAGCCTAAAATGTCTCCAAAACAGTGGAGCTGCAGGGAATTTAGTTTATTTAGTTTCAAAAACACTTACAAAGTTCACCTGAACCATCTCTTTCCAGAAACAGTCATTATCACTCTGAACATGTCCATCCACAGAACACAATGAGTCACTGGAACTCGTTTCACTGGAGAAACAACACAAGTTTCACAAGTTTCTTCTATCTGGAGTAAAGTCTGTGACCCTAACAACACTGGACAAGACTCCCCGTCGTCACAAAATCCCAGTTTAACTCCTGGCTGTGAATATCCGCTGCTATGACTTTGTTTTCAGACTGAGGTTTTTATTTATAACAGTTTCATGATGATTGCCCTCCTGCTGCCATGACTGTATCCAGAATAGTGCCGTATCTGTGTAAACTGTGGTCTTCATTTAAGGAAAATGTAAAAGTGCATTTCCTAAATCATAATACACACCATTCGACTTTGACTATGGTATTATTTGTGATGTGTATGCTTCATAAGTACTGTGTGGTTTCCCAAAAACTGTGGATGACTCTTCCTTCGCTGTTTATATCTGTGTAACCTGGTAACAGCCTAAACAGTCCTTCATGGTTATGTGTGGTTTTCTTGTGGTAATCTACCCTTTATTGATCCCTTTGGGAAAATCCCTATTCATAGTTAACCTTAACTATACATACTAGGAGCAGAGGGCTGCCACGGTGCAGCCCGGGGAGCAGTCAGAGGCTAAGGGCCTTGCTCAGGGGCCCACAGTGGTGGTGACTGGGACAAGCAGTCGCTCTTACTTTCACCACCTCAACCTCTTGCCAGTCTGGGGACTTGAACCTGCAACCCACAAGTTCACAAACCACTCGGCCACCACTGCCCTAAAAGTACGGTTTGGCTGATTATTAGTAATCATGCATCACATTTTCAGTAAAAATAAAAAGTCCAGTGCAAGCCTTGTTGAAATGTTTTTGTTTATTTATGGTTTCCATATATGTTTAATTAAAAGAGAACTTTTGTCCTTCAGTGTTGGCTTTTACAGATGTCTGCCAAAATAGCACATGTCAAAATACTCTATTTGATCAGGAACCAGATTTTTTTAAATGGTATGAGCAAATGGAAAAATGCTTAATAATGGGTTTAATAATCAGCTGAGCCAGTAACCTGCTGATTCCTAGTTAAATACTTGATCTTGCTAGTGAAGTAGCAGAATTTGTAATAAAGAAAACACATTGGCTTCTTGAGGGTTTGGAGCCCTACAGACTAATAATGACCCCTTAATTGATTTCACATGTAATTGCCAGTTGACGCAATGAAATGAGCAAATCACAAAGGCTGCTATTTAGGAAATACTGACCGTTATGTAATGTGTCTGACTCAGGGTTGCTGAAACTGGTCCCTGGTGATATAAATTCATGGTGTCCTCTTTGCGTGATGGTCAAGCTTTTGACAGTGTCTCCTGTGGCAAAGCTCCATTATATGATTAATTCTACTACACAGTGAATACTGAACTGAAGCTCAACCTGACAAATCGGTCTATTTCAGCCCTGCACCAGACTCCACAGCTGAGCCAATGTATAAAAAATCTTTTTCACAACACCAAATCAAATCAAATTTGACAAAATCAGAAGATTTTTCATGATTTATATGTTGTGTGATCTGTGCATGAGCGCTGCCAGCAGTAGTTTGTCATCTTCCATCACAGTCATCACTTCATGTTGTGTCTTTCAGCAGTTTTCTGATACATCATGCATGTCAAGATGATAACAGAACTTTTATTGTCATGCAAATCTCCACTGAAAGACTTTAACCAGCTTCAAATCATCTCTGTGCTGCTCAGATATTAAATCTAATAACAGCTGGATTATTTGTAGTTTTATTTTTAACAGCCAGGCTCTTAAAACAGTACAGCTGAGTTTATCAGTGAATCATTTCAGTCATTTTTCAGCAAAATCCCTGCCGCTCTCTGCTGTAGCTTCTGTAATGGTGCAGCTTCTTTCTGCTTCCAGCCACCGAAAACTGAAGATTACTGACTGATGTTCTGATTCTGATCCGACTTGAGGTCACAAATAGACTCCTTTTCATGAACAGTCGTGCAGCACAACCTGCTGGAGAGACAGGCACCTGGACAGTGGTGTAGAGGAACAGCTTTAATAGAAAACACATCCAGTAATGCTCACTTCCCACCAGCAGGGAGCAGCATCGAACAAACCATCAGGGGAGACGAGTTACAGCTTTAAAACATGATCACAGTGACAGTTACAGATGTTTATTGGGAGACAGGAAGCAGTGAAAAATAAAAAGTGGAATATATTTCTGAAAAAGCACAAAGACATGACTGACAGCTGACGTGTGTCACACAAGTGCTTGAAAATAAGCTTATCGGCAAAACATATAAACAAATACTACACAAAATAGCAAGTGCTTCAATTCCATTAAATGTAATATCTATGGAGTTACATACAAACTCGTGAGCTCCTACACACACAGTGCAACAGTAGAAGCGTTTCATCATGTGGAACGCCGTTCTAGAAAGCATATTCTTATCTACTCTCAGCTTCCTTCCGTGTATTGTCCGTTACTTCATTCGTCACTCAGACAGCACGTCAACATTGCACATTCTTCTGTTTCTGTTGGCACGAAAGGCTCAGTCACCCTCCACAGGCACAACCCGACTGTAGCTAAGTGCTCTGTATTTGCAGGTACTTGAACTTCATAATGAAACATGTAAAATCACAGGTAAGAGTCAGTTTAGTCCTCCAGATTAAAAGTCCAACAGTCAATCAGACCAGCAGCTTCTTGTACTGGCTGCTGAGGTTTGCTTGAAAAGAGTCCCCTTTGTTGACTGAACTGTTCAGCTTGGAGGTTTCGGTGCGGCTGGATTTCAGCATAGTTCTGGTGCTGGATCTGCAAGAATCAGACGATGACTGACTGATACCGGCGCGCTCTGTGATCTTCTCACACCTCAGTATGCTGGACAGTTGTCTCTGGCACTGGGATGATCCAAAGTAGTAAACCAGAGGATCCAGGAGGCAGTTCAGACTCCCCAGACACAGAAACATCAGGTAGAGAGCGTAGGAGCCATCGGAGGCCTCCTCCTTTTTCAGGCCTTCTTCGTTAATCTGCAGGTAGTGTGCCAGCAGGAGGCAATTCGTGGGCATGAAACACAACACAAACATCACCAGCACCGTCAAAGCCATCACCACTGCTCTGGTTCTTCTGCGTGAGCTTCCAGGAACTGAGACTCTGCTCAGAGACCAGATCACCTGAGTGTAGGACACCACTGTGACGACCAAAGGCAGGAAGAAGAGGGCGCAGCAGAGGGTGACGAAGTAGATCTTCAGCCAGGCCATGTTCTTAGAGTGCTGGATGTCATGGCAGGTGGTGATGTTCAGCTGACTCAGGTGAACGGTCTGGTTGGAGAGGACGAGGGGCACGGAGCCAGCGAGGGATAACATCCACATGGTTGCGCAGGCTATGATGGTGTTCCTCGGCCTCCTCCACGCCAGAGAGTTGATGGGGTAGACTACAGCGAGGAGCCGGTCCACGCTGATGCAGGCTATGAGCAGAACCGAGCAGTACATGTTCCAGTAGAAGGCGGCAGTGACCACGCGGCACATGAGGGCGCCGAATTTCCAGTCGTTGCCTTGAAAGTGGTAGGAGATCTTGAAGGGGAGCAGCAAGGCGAAGAGCAGGTCAGCGAAGGCCAGGTTCAGCATGTAGATCGCCGCCGGCTTCTTGGGCCGGATCCCCCGAGTGAAGGCCAGAACCGCACAGATGTTAATGGGCACGCTGAGGCAGCAGACCAGCGTGTAGAAGGAAGGGATGAGGACGGTGGACACGGGGCCTGTGAGGAACAGCAGCGCCTCCTCGGAAATCCAAGTGGTGACATTATGCACCTGTGAAATCCGTGACCTGGTGACATTATGCACCTGGAAAGTTGCAGAATGATTCGATTTGCTACCGTCTTGATAATCTGAGTAAAAGTATGACAGGTCCAGTGGTTCATCTGTGGCCGTACGGTCAAAAATGACAAAGGACCTCGCTCCCGGAGTGTCTGGAGAGAGAACAAAGATGTGTCAGGCTGATTCAAGATTCAGACGTGGAAGCTGTATCATAGAGCTAGAATTATAAATGTATTACTCAATCAACTGAGCAACAGAATAATGATACGATTTCACTATTTTGTGACACAAAAGTGAATAAAAAATAGTTTCTGGCTTCTCAGTTATGAGGATTTGATGCTTCTGTCTGTTTTATACTGTAACCTGAACACGTTGGGGGGTTTTGGACAGTTGGGTGAACAAGAACAAGACATTTGATGACTTCATCTTGTTGTAAATGACTTTTTTAAATCATTATTTTTCACATTTCATACAATAAACAATGGAAAATAAAATATAATCAGAATCAATGATTGAAATCACCATTAGTTAATCTTAAACCTTGTAAAAATACACAAAAACACACCCAACAGCTTCCCAAAGTCACATCTTTTAATTTCTTCTTTTGTCGAAATAGAAGTGCAAAATTTAAGATCTAGTTTACCTTGATGTGTAACAAAGAAAGGCCCTGAAGTTAGCAGCAGAGAATGGTTGATACTGTGTGCATATTTGAGAAAATAAAATAGATCTATGCTAAAAACTGATTGCTTTTTTGTTGGTCAAATAATAAATCAACTAATAATTACTTTTCTATATATACATAGGGTATACTCTTTTCTGTCATCATTAATTAATGCAAAGAGTTACATATTTATAGTAAGAGTCCCTTCATAAAAGCATCCAAGAGTCCCCACATAGTCTGAAGCCAAGTTTTCTTACCGTTTCTAACTGCAGCAGACGCAGCACAGGCACAAACCAGAACCAGCAGGAAGGTTTTAGGAGACACTGAAAACATTTTGATGGCAAAAAGTCAAAAACAAAAGATCCAACAAAAAGTGGTAATAAATGTCTTAGATCCTCGCAGGGTTTCTCGGTGTTCAGTGCTGCTTCCTCTGCCTCCTCCTGCTGCTGATCATCATCCAGCCGCTCAGTGTGAACGTGAGTTTTGCTTCCACCCAGAGTCCTCTCTGTCCGTCCACCAATCAGCTGCAGGCTCACACACATTCCTGAGGCCCGACGTCACCTTTACCGTCACACAACAACACACTGAGCGAATGTTCCTGCTCCAAATGAACCGTGGCAACAGCTTCTGCCACAAATTAGATGATGTCATTGCAGATTGTTTAGACTTCTCTGAAAAGTGAAATATTCAGTACATTGAGTTTATTTCAGTCAAGAAGTATAATCACTGATCCAGGATTGCTTATTCTCAAAGTCAAGATATACTGTCATGGATACACGTTGTCTTGACAACAGCCACTGATGCTGGCTTTGAGGCTTTGCATTTTTTTTTTACCACAAGTTAAACGTTTAAAAATATATAAGTTTACATAAATAAAAATAAATAAATTAAGTGAATATTGATTTATACCACATATTTTCACATTAGAAGTTACAAAGTGCTTCACATTACAGACATTTAACACAAGACACTACACAAACGGAAAAGTGAGAAAAATAAGTAGGTCTTGAGGTTTTCTTTGCGTTATTGTTTTAGTTAGATGATCTAACAACACATGTGGAAGAAGCACTCAGATTTTAAGCAAAAGTACCTAAAGCTCACATATCAGACCCACTGTGGATTGTCTGTGGCCAACCCATGCGTTGGTTTCCCCACTTTGCAGTTAATCCTCTGATGGGACCATATCCTTTTGCCTCTTTGGGCCCCAGTGTGAATTATATATTTGAGGTCATCTGAAGTGACCCCACACAGGCCCACTGTTCATATGAGTCTCTTACTTCTCCATCTATGCGCCCCTGTGTAGGTTTTCAGTGAAACCTACCTGTAAATTAGCTGTCAGTGATCCATAGTAATCCAATAGAAAGAGAAAAAGCAGGTCCACATACCATCAATAGAAAAAGCAGAGGGTCCAAGCAGGCCTTCAGCAGTAGCACCACCACCATATGTGAAATGGACTTTTTGTGTCCATCCCAGACTATGCTCTCCCTTTTGGGCTTGGTGTGTACTGCCCATCAGGGCCCCAAGGTATGGAGCCCACAAATGGAGCAATTTCCAGCCCTCAGTGGTCCCACACAGGACCTAAACAGGGTTGTTTGCTAGGACCCAATCTCAACTAACTAAAAGTCCTACATTCCAAACCTTGCTTGAGTAAAAGTCTATAAGTGTTATCAGTAAAATGAGCTGTATAAAAGTAAAAGCATTTATTACCAGAATGGGATCTGTCTGTGATTTTTAGTTGTCGTTTTTTCATTATTGGATTGCTATGGGTCACTGATGCGTTAACATGCAAGCAGCATGTCAGTGATGAAGCTGACTGAGGGAGACATGATTTCACTTACATACATTCAGGTTGAATTCGCTTATCTGCGACCCGGCCTAGGATAAGTGGTAGAAGATGGATGGATGGATGGATGGATGGATGGATGGATGGATGGATGGATGGATGGAAATTCAGGTGGTATAATATACTGTATAACAATTCATTAGATTTTACATCATTTATTATGTCATGAAGGATTTTAAAAGCTTTATCTGACTATGAAGTAACTAAACCTGCCATATAAATGCAGTGCTGTAAAAAAGAACAGTATTTCCTTCTGAAATGTAGTGGAGCTGAAGAATAAAGCAGTAAAAAATGAAATAATTCTAAGAGCAAATTTACTTTACACTACTGTCCAACAATAAAGGTAAACTATTCCAGAGTTTGTGGGCAAACACAGTAAATATCGAGTCCCCTTCATTTTAATGCTGAACTCTTGGAACATCCAACTCTGTGCAGCCAATCAGAGACTTGGTTTTTATAGTTGCTTCAGGCTTTATAGGTAAAAAGAAACTAAATTCAGTGCCTGGTGGTTGTGTGCCTCCAACAAGAGTCAAGGTTCAGTGCAGATCCATCCCTGTCCAGACTTGACCTTTGACTTTCTGGAGATAGAATGTGATTATTTTATCCTGTTAGGTGTTTGTGGGAAATTTTGCCACAGGTGAAAAAGGAGTTCTTGAACTAGAAAAAGAACGTGTTTCTTTTTAAGTAGTAAAGTAGTAGTAAACAAAAAACTGGGCATAGAATACAAGATAGACATATCATGCAGTGGGTTTATAAATAGGTTTTATAATGTAACTGTCAGTGTCACTGAGCTTCAGTGGAAGTTTTTGTGGCCTGTTTTGTTGGACCTGGGACACAAACATCCATCAGCACATTTTGTGGACATGCAGGAGGACAGACTGTAATAAATAAACACAACTTTTTTTTGTCTGACGTTTAGCAGCTCATCCCTGGAGATGCTTAAGTGCTTCCTCTGTTTGCAGCAGCCACATAATCAAATCAAATGGAGGATAAATTACTGGGAGGCCAATTTGGATGATGAAAGGCACACTCTGTTTGACCCTCTGGGATAAGTTTAGCTGTCATTATATCCTTATTCGGTTACATGAAATCATTTGCTGGTAAATTTTGAAAGTGTGTCTCGATGTTCTCAGCTCACAGCATCTGTCCGTCCTGACTTTCACTTTTTTTTCTAGCTGCGGTCAAAGTTTTTGTTTACTTGCTTATATAAACTAGCAGATTGTAATCGCCTCTATTTCCAGGAGATCACGAGATACAAGAAAGTTTCCTTTTTTCCCTTTTTTGGGGTAAAATCATGATAAAAAAAAGTTGAAGTTGAGGCATTTTTGTTCCTACATGGGAGTTCTTTAGCTAGAAAGCGCAGGAATGAACACAGAAGACGGAACTTTAGAACTAAAAATGTAGGTCAGAAAAGTGTTTGTTAAGGAAATAAAGAGAGATGAGTTGAAAACTTTGTGTGTGTGACATGAAAAGACCATTTCCGACGCTGAAGGAGGGACACAACGGGGGCAGAAGGGGGTGTGAGCAGCCTGACTCACTCATCCGGAGCTTTATATCCACTGGGACTCAATATCTGAGCTCACAGACAGCCAGACTAAACCCATTTCCTCACAAACATATTTGTCACAACGATCTGCTTTTTATTTTCTCTTCTCTCACACAGGAGCATTAGAAATCGAACTCCCACGCTTTCTGTATTTTCAATAACGCCCTAGCTGAGCATGAAGACTGGCAACAGGCTAAATGTAATGAAGTCCACATGAACCACATGCATCCACCGCTAAAAGCTCACTAATTGTACCCTGCACTATGCGGTATATTCAGACTCAATCTAGAAAAAGGGAAAACACATAAAAATTGATCCAGGTAATGGATTTTGATGTCTGAGTCGGATCTGTAGGCTCAGCTGGCTGCAGGCTGGAGCTTTAGTTACGGTGCAGATGTGAGAGTGGGATCAATATTTTGCGACTTTTCTTCAGAAAGCATAGAAATGTACTGTCGAGAAAGTTTTTAAAACTGCAATATTGTCTTTTTTGGCTAATAGGGAACTGGTGAAACCACTCAGTGTATCTAAAGATGGATAAACCATCCCCAGGTTTACCTATAGGTTTCAGTGTAGTGCTGTTTAAATGTAGTTCACACTCATAAAATGTAGTTTTACGGGTGGGAAGTTTAAATCTAATCCAAATCCGACCCTATCATCATCCCAGTGATTATTTGTGTATTTTTATTTGCTTATGTAGACGGTAAATGGTAAATGGTCTGCACTTATATAGCGCTTTTTTCTACCTTGGTGGTATCCAACGTGTTTCTCATCCACCCATTCACACACACCAGTGGCGACAGAGCTGCCATGCAAGGCGCTAATCTGCCATTGGGAGCAACTTCGGGTTCAGCGTCTTGCCCAAGGACACTTCGACATACAGAGGGGCCGGGGATCGAACCACCAACCTTGCAATCAGTGGACAACCCGCTCTACCACCTGAGCCACAGCCGCCTACACAGTAACATCCAGTCCCTAAAAAACAAACCAGGTGCACACCCACTAGCTGGTCAGTATGTTGCAGGGCTATTCCTTTAAGCGTGAGAAACATTTGGAATAAGCAATGGTGTTTATTTTGAAAGAGCTACAGCTTAAACACAAGCAGCTGACCAGTGGTGTAACTTCATCAGTCAGTCAGTCATGACTAATCCAAAATACTAAACCCTCACAGACTTAAATGTAATGCTTGGGTAAATGGCATAAAAAGGAGAAATGGGCCATACTATCGTGGCAGTTGATTGGAAACTACAAATGACCGTTAAAAGAGAAGTAAATTTGTGTTTCATTCACAGCTGATAAACTGTGCAGTCGATCACTTCCTTGATTGTGATGTTACAGTGTTTATCTGAACAAACCAGAGACGGCCCTATCTAGTGTGGCGCCATATGCGAGATTTTATCTGGCGCCCCCCTCCATCGACAATTTACATACACTTACAAAAGAAATCGAATAGCGTTGTTTTGTAGTAATATTAACTGGGCATTGCTTTACATTTGATAAAATGTGAGCTTTTCCCTTGTAAGAGTTAATAGTAATAACTAGTTTTAATATAATTATATTGAAGGTGAATTTTTTCCCCCCTATTTTGTGGCGCCCCCTGGAGGCCACGGCACCTTAGCGTTTGCCTATATTGCCTAATGGGCCAGTCGGCTCTGTAACAAACTACCACAGCCAGAAAAGTCATGAACATCTGTAAATCCTACGTTTGACTGGAAATATAAACTTTAACTCTACAAATGTGCATTAAATATCCTGGACAGCGAGCAGCCAGATAAACTGTCTGGGGGATTTCTTCCCTGCGCCATGCATGAATTGTTTGTGTACATTCCATGAGGGCAGGACAACCATGTTTATAGGTCACCAATTTTGCTTTGAACCATGAGCAAGTCCTTCACAAAGGTCTAAAGATGTGACTCACAGAAAGGGGTTAAACAGCGGTGAATAATCTGCATCAGTGGGACAGCCCCAAACTCTCAGGCATTCATCAGGAACACGACTCAGAGTTTGTGGGTCTGTGAGTGCAGAGGCTGTGATTGGGCCTCAGTCAGTCAGACATGGACAGATAGTTGTGTTTTTAGGCCTCACCGTTGTGGTCCAGCCAGAAATAGAGAGAACAATGAGTCGTTCTTTTGGCCCTTGGAAAGGAATGGAGCCATTAGATCCCTTCAAAGAGCTGCATTTCCCGTCGCTATCACCGGCCTGCTGTTTGGTGTCAGGAAGGAAGTGTGCAGAAGGTTTTTATGCTTTTTGGTTGAAAACAATGAGCAGAAAAATGCCATAAAGCTCCAAAGACCTCAGAGGAACTGTAGAGTGAGGTGCGGACTCCATGTAGGGAGAAACCTCTTTCCTATAAGTGGTCTCTTGATCTGTTGTTAATGTCCGAATATAACTTATAGCTGCTTTAAATCGTATCGTGAGAAGAAGTGCAGCTGGACATGGTATGTACAGCAGAGGTCATTTTGCTCCTGCAGCCTGCTGGGCTTTGGGTGTTCCTAAACTAACATGTGCTCATTCCTGCTCAGAGGAGGAGGCAGGATACAGCGTGTGGGAGATTAGAGCCCGAGTGAGGTCACTGGCACAGCTCCATGTTTGGCCTGCACTCACTTAATTCCTGTTGTTGTGATGGAGACGGGCATTTTATCATTGTCTGACCATTGGCTTGTCAGGACAGGACAGAACAAGTTAACAATAGGGTGTTAAACTGTTGCTAAAATCAGATAAAAATGTTTAATTTTAGGATATTATATTCCCAGTCAAAGGAGTAGACAGTGTTGCTTCACAGAGAACCACATACTTTCTGGCTGAGACAAACTGGTCGATCGGGACTACACCGTCCTCTGCCAGTTCTTTAATTAAGCCTTTTGTCTGCTTGTGTATAAAAAATGCAGACAGAGAGAGAGAGAGAGAGAAAGACGCTGACAGACAAGCCTCCCACACAGGATATGAGATTTTACCATCGGTGATCTGTGAAAGACAAAAGCAGCAATTAGATTTCCTCTGAAAAACATGACTGAAAGAGGAAACCCGTGTATTTTTGGTCTTTCAGAAGTAAGAACCTGTCCAGTACTAAACCAAAGGGCTGCGCACGCTGCCGTGACACAGAGCGACATCTGTGACCAAAGAGCACAAAGCTGTGAACGACCAGAAGCTACTTCTCTTCTAAATGAAAGCGAGAGAAAGCAACTGGCAACCCGCAGCCTCGATGGAAAAGTAGCACATATTTAAAACCCTCTTTTACAGTGAAGGGTCGACCACAGTTTACTACAGTATCTGGAATTATAAACTGGGGCTGCTGTCAAAGAGTTTGAGTATGTAATCAAAGTGGAAGTATGCTTGTGATGAGATAAACTCATCTCTGTATGCGTTTTCTCAGGAATTTGAAGAGCCTAAAACAAAACATAGCAAAACCTGATAGAAGTTTTTTCCATGATGGTAGTCCCTTCCTGCCTTGAAAGGGTTTAGATGTAACTCTACACCAGGCGTGCTCAATCCTGGTCCTCGAGAGCCCCTATCCTGCATGTTTTAGATGTCTCCCTCCTCCAACACACCTGATTCAAAAGATCAGGATCGTTATCAGGCTTCTGCAGAGCTTCACGGTGAGCTGATCATTTGAATCTGGTGTGTTGGAAGAGGGAAACATCTAAAACATGCTGGATAGTGGCTCTCGAGGACCAGGATTGAGCACCCCTGCTCTACACTGTTGCTTCCTTGAAATGTACAGATCTATCAAGTCCCTGCTTCTCTCTCCGCCCACTCCTCCCCACTCGCTGCAGCTCGAGCACACCAGCCACCCACAGCTCCGCACAATGGCAAGTAATTCAATCACGCACGTTCACACCGGACACTGACTCTAAAGAAGAGTAATGATGCAGAAAGCTCCACCTTGCAAGTGGACAGGTTTTGTTCCTTGGGTTTGTTACATATGAAACCCCAGAAGTCTGAATCTGTGTTTTTAAGACTATCATCTGCAGTTTCATGGTGGAAATGCTCAGTCATGATGTTGACTGCACTCTGACTTTTTACTCATGATGTGTCTTCTAACATATAAAAAACACTTCATAGACATGTTTACAAGCTACTGAAAAACTCACCTGATGGAACATAAACTTGTGCAGACACAGTGGAGGATAATGTATCCAGATCATCCTACGCGTCTATGGAAAGCATGAATTAGCCTTAAATACCAGGTACTCCCAAGAGTTATAGTTAGAACTGAGGAAGCCTCTTCAACTAGAGGTGAAACAGTTTCACATACCAAGAAAAAGTCCAGCTGCCGTTCACTGAAGCATTTAAGGATTACCAGGATCTGGATGATTGAGAATCTACACCAGTATAACTGCCAGGTAGCTAAAAAAAAACCTGTGCACCAGCAGATCAAAGACAACTGGTGTGGATTTAAAGGCAAATACAAGCCATGTCCAATATCACCTGATTTGGATGTTATCAGCCAATTGAAAGTGTGTTCTGTTTGCACATTACTCCCAAGAGGTGAAATTCTCTACAGACAGAGCTTGAGCAGTTTTGCAAAGAAGAATGGGGTAAAATTGCAGTGACAGGATGTCTAAGGCTTATTGGGACCTATCCACACAGGCTCAGTGCTGTAATTACTAATAAATACTGAGTTGAAGGGGATGAATACTTCTGCATTTGTGGTATAATCAAGTCACACTGATTTATTTGATTTCTGCCTAATGCACTTTGTTTGAAGTGAGAAGTTGAAACTATTTGTGGCATCTTTTTGAATGCATCCCCACTTTACATTTTCACTTTTTGTGTCTAAGCCAGGGGTGGGCAATCCTGGTCCTCGAGGGCCCCTATCCTGCATGTTTTAGATGTTTCCCTCTTCCAACGCACCTGATTCAAGTGATCAGGATCGTTATCAGGCTTCTGCAGAGCTTGATGATGAGTTGATCATTTGAATCAGGTGTGTTGGAAGAGGGAAACATCTAAAACATGCAGGATAGTGACCCTCGAGGACCAGGATTGGACACCCCTGGGGGCAAAAACTGCACACTACTATTAGGGGTGAGTTTGCTGTGTTTTATCTGATATGTTATGTGTTTTTTTTAACCTAATTTAACTTATTATTTTCTGCAATGTCAAATCATCTTGCAATTCTGAGCTCTCACACCACTAAAGTCTATGCATAGGTTGCAGGTTTATGTGTTTTGAATTCAAATATGCTGCTTGTTGGTGAGAGACAGAGTTAGATGTGGTGGGTTTTGACAGAATAAGGCGACATCTCTGCATCTTTAAGGTGAATATAGCTGTAAATATGAAGAGCTCTACATTTTTGGAAACAGAATATACATCTTTGGCTCATTTAGTCCTCTGGCACTATTTGACACATTGGTTTGGGGCTGGAGTCTATTCCAGCCGACTCGACCGACGGCAGCTGACTTCCTGGACAGGTCGCCAGTCTATCACAGGGCTACACATAGAGACAGCCAAGACAACCAAGCATACGCTCATTCACAGCTATGGACAATTTAGAATCATCCGTTAACCTCAGCATGTTTTTGGACTGTGGGAGGAAGCCGGAGAACCTGGTGAAAACCCACGCTGCACAGGGAGAACATACAAAACTCCACACAGAAAGATCCCAGGCGTCCTAACTTCTAGCTGTGAGGCGATGGTGCTAACAACCGAGCCACCGTGCATCCCCACGTGCCTCAACACACACAAAACAAATAAAAGAAGCAAACAAATGAAGTAAGACCAAGTTACAATATGGACAGAGCACAGTGAGAAACTGCGGAACCAAAACTGAACACAGAGATGGAAGTTTATGAAAGGACCTTATTGGTGGATACTTAAAACAGAAAGTTTAGCTGCTTAGTCGAGTAGACAAGTCCTGTCACTCTCCTTGGTCTGGTTTCGATTTGTTCTGGCTCCTGAGCTCTTGACCTTTCTGGAAGTGGCCCAGCAGAGTGGTAGCAGCCATTAGTGAGCATTCATCCATGAACAGCCCCGTTTACTACTGACTCATTTTGACCTTTAACACATTTTTTTTTGTTTAAACTTCACAGTTAAAACGAATGTACATGGCTGAAAAGCTCACTGTTTTCCACCTATAAGATATCTCAGTTCACAGGTAGCTTATCTGAGTTGAGGTTCATTCCAGTGGTTGTGTAAACTTCCATTGCTGCCAAGATCAAGATGATAAAAACACAGTGCCATTGTTCCTTTGTAGAGTCATTGCAAAGTCACGTCATCTGTTTGGTTCAATCGTTATATTGAAGATGATTCATTTCCCAGTTTGACATTATTCATGAATATTTATTGAAAAACACCAGAACTGTCAATGTCAAAGACTCACCGATTTAGCATCTTATGTGTTTGGAACTGGTGCTCTTCTTCCACCCTTCTATCCCAGACCCTCACACTCACTAGGTAATATTCCACGCCACTAAAGATGAAGTTAGCCCGCCCCAGAGAACCACAAAACCACCATGACACAACACAGTTTTGGCAAGCTGCTTTGCGACACACCTCGCTTTTCCTTCCCCTCTAGCAACCACCCTCACTGCAGTGACCACATAGTTATACAGTGCATCAGACTCCCAGGGTAGTGGAGTACGAGTGTTTCACATGGATCAAGTGGATTTAGGGGTTGACTGATGTTTTTTTTTTAGGATACAGATTATTAGTCAGTAAGTAAGAGACTGGTAACTGAATTTTGGGACATACTGTATACAAAAAAGTCTTAATATCAAAATTTTGAGTAACATAAACTCTAACAGAAAGATTGTTAAAATGCTCCCATGGAAACATTTTCTTATGTTTTCCATGTGAGTAATCAAATGAGAACTCTCGTGTTGCATCAGCACCAAAGTAACACATTAAAATTATTTAATTTATTGGGAATTGCTTGAAAAAAAAATGACACAAATAAATAACGATTAAAAGAAATCAGTATTGGCTCAGATAATCAGACAGATCAATAATCAGTCGACCCCTAAACCTGTTATAGTGACCTTGTCTCTAATGCCTTCACACAGATTTATTATGTAGCGTGAAATGAGCAGCAGGAAGGCTGCTCAACTCTACCAAGGTCATGCTAATAATACATTTGTGACTGTATGTTAAAATTGTGATCATTTAAAAAAACTTATTCTTCACTTATTCGCTCAAACTAAGATTCTGCTTATTCTTTGTTTTTTTCTGTTTCTGCCATTTATTTTACCACCATTTCACAACCATGCACATAAGGGGGACCAACACAATATTAGACAGGTGGTCATAATGTTATGCCTGATTGGTGTGTATAGTCATTTGATCCATTGTTGATATGAAATGAGTGCAGTTTTAACCTCCCTTTTCATCATGTAATTGATTATACATGATTCTGTCCTCCAAAGATGTGTGTAACACCAAGCACACAGATTTACTGCATTCAAAATTGTCCCAGAGTCCCTATAGGGTGCTCATATACACTGCAGATACTTCGGGAAAAGGAAAGTACAGGAAACCATCCAAACTGTCCTCTTATCTGAGCGTCTGTAACGAGGCATCAGTGACTCCGACAAATGTGTCTTTAGGGAGTCCTACACACAAGAACTAGCTCCAGAGGCCAACCTAAACACTGGAGGAACTGGTGGTATATTATTGGGAGCCTTGACTATAGAAACATTAATAGAAAACAGATGATGACATTAAGTGTCTTCAACAGTCATAACATTTGGCTGCAAAAAAGCAATCTACTGACACCGTCCTGCAATGAAGGGAAATGCTGCTCCCCTGTGGGGAAAGGAGGTATTTCTTTTTACCAATTAACTTCAGAGGTTTGTCATACATTTTTAGATAGGAGCAGCAGAAAACATTCTATTAGTTTTATAAATAACCTGGAAAAGTTGTTGGAGATTCAGTCATCATGAATTGTTTCAGACACACAATGACAAATAAAGGGCCACATGGCAAAAAAGGCCAATTAGATGAGATCATAAATACATTTCCAAGGACCACCTGTTTGGATTCTAATGACACCTTCAAAATAAGGCAACTTAAAAACTTTTTTCATGATTACCATTGACATACAGGTTTTTTTTATGGTAATCTGATTTGACCAACTGTAAATGTTTTCAGTGTTTGATTTTAAAGTGATCCAAAGGTATTCAGTTTAGATTACATTTTTGTATAATCCAATGACTTACATTTTGTATTCAGTAGCCTACTGCAGTTCAAAGTAATCCCACCTAACTCTTTGTATCGTCCATCTCCATATTAAAAATGACTTTTCTTGTACTGCACAACTCACATGTGCAACTCAAAGCACATCAGTACACTAAAGATAAAAATCGATCAAATATAAGTCCACAGATCTAAACTATTAGTAAGTCTGATACCAGCAAATTACATAAAGCTACATAATGCAAACCTAAAAGATAGGTTTTAAAGTTTCATCTGAAGCTATCTACTCAATCAGAAGCTCTGACCTCACGTGGAAGACTCTTCCAGAAAAGCATCTGCATCTTACCTCTACTTTGAGAAGCATTTAGGAGTCCAGGGTTAGTGGATCTTAGGGATGTTGAAATTCCAAGCCTAACTAACATATCAGATAAACAGTGAGGTGTCAGTCAATTGAGAGACATGTGAAAACAGGGCAAAACCTTAAAATAAATTCTAAAATAAACAAGAACATCAGCTTTAAACACCTGTTTAAATGATTTTTCCTTACAAGCTTGAATAGAAGTTATTTCTCTTAAAAACTGTTGAAAAAAGAAGCAACAGTCAGAAACAGGAACATTTACTGACAGAAAGCATTTTTCAGTTTCTTATTTTCTTTATTCTTACGCAGTTTAATTATATATGTCACACACTCTGCTTGTTTATCTTGACAGAAGTTCTTGCATGGTAAAGTCACAGTACTGAGGCTATTTTGCAAACAGTTTAATAAGGGAAATGTCAAAGAAACATGACAAATATGTGACATTTATGATAGAATAGAATAAAATAGAATAGAATAGAATAGAATAGAATAGTCAGTTCTGATTTGTGGTAGTGTTTTAACAGGAAACGCATCCATACCAAGAAGGCCACTGTAAGTTCTGAAATTAAACAGACTTTTTAAACGTTCTTAAATGTTGATGAATCTACTTTTTTCTCCATGTAGTACTGTTAGAAAATAAATACGTTACGTGAGCAAACTGCCCAGTTCATTTTTAAAAAAAATGTAATTTAACATTTTAACTAACATAAATTAAAGATAATAAAGTGGTGTATGGAAAATGGATGGAAGGATGAATCATTCCTCCCTAAGTTGTTTCAGTAAGCTGCTTATTTTAGACAACTTTTACTATCATGTTTTCAAAGCTATATAAGGGAAGTGAGTCTTATATGGCAAAAGACACTCAGTTTAAACGAATCATACATCCATGTTTTGACAACTCAAGTGATCAACAGTTGTTTGTTGGTTTTACTAATTATTTTAAGTTATCTTAGCTATGATCTGGGCTTGTACAACTTTAAATCTCTTGCTGTTATCACGTAAAATCTTGGTGGCTTAAACCTAAAGTATAAAGTTGATAGGACTTCACCTTTGTCTTCCCATTCATTTATTATGAGTTTAATGAACTCAGTTGTACATGACAACAACTGAAAAGTCTTACTTTTCAAGGCATGCCAGATTAAATATTATTTTAACTTTAACACACGTCACTTCACTCCACTTTCATCCACAACAACACAGGAAACAGATGCATGACACAGATACAGAGCTGCTCTTTGAAAAAAGGAAGGAGGCTCATATTCCTGGAATAAATGTGTGATTTCTGTGTATTTCATGGTTGATGAACACTGTGGGGGTGTGGTGACTTTGGTCTGTGAATTTTGAGGAGTCATCCTTACATTTAATGTTTTAGTTGGTGACAAATTTCTGTTGCACTGTAAACCATTTAAAATCCATTCAGCTTAGAAGCATAAGTTCCCCTGCTGCCTCAACAATGTGAGAAAGCAGCTCTTCTATTGTTTAATTAGAGCTATGAGTTATGCTATGAGTTTTGAAAGTGTAAAAATAGTTGAGTGATATGAACTTTGGTTAAATTAATTGGACTTGAGAAAACAAGTTCAGTGATAATAATCTTTGCTTGAATTTCTTTTGACATTTTCTAAGAACTGACAGTCTTCCTGTTGAAGCCTTTGTTGACTAGAGTCAGTGGAAACACAGTCAGTGAAGCCTCTCCTGTTACAGCGAGGTGAATGATAAGTGTGCGAGTGTAGGGAATGAATATAATACTAACCTTTGTCATACTTGAAATTGTCTTGATTGTTGTTAGAATAAAACAGCCATAAATTAATTTAACAAAGACACACAGCAAGGTTCCACCGTGTCTGTTTTCTTAAACTACAACCAGCCAACCAACCAACCAACCAACCAACCAACCAACCAACCAACCAGTCAAGCAAACAACCAACCAACACACCAAGCAACCAACCAACCAACCAACCAATCAAGCAAACAACCAACTAACCAATCAATCAAGCAACCAACCAACCAAACAAACAAACAGTCAAGCAAACAACCAACCAACCAACCAACAAACCAATCAAGCATGCAAGCAACCAAACAAACAATCAAGCAAACAACCAACCAACACACCAAGCAACCAGTCAAGCAAACAACCAACCAACACACCAAGCAAGCAATCAAGCAAGCACCCAACTAACCAACCAACCAAACAATCAAACAAACAAACAACCAAGCAACCAAACAAACAAACAAACAAACGAACAAGAACTTTCAAACTATCTTTGAGGAGTTTAATGACTTGAGTAAACTTAAGTAACTATACAACTGAAGTTATAAGACCCCATGTTTCTAAGTTCTAAAGTCGTCTGGAAACAGCAGAAATTAGACATTTTAGGTTCAGAAGGTAGAAAATAGCAAATCTCAAGTCATATCTTAGCAAAACTAAGTGTGTAAGATGAGTTGATTTGACTAAACCTTTATGATGCCTTATAGTGTGTCCAACGTGTTACCAGTGCAGGACGACTCTGACTGTTACTGAACCGTACAGCAAACTTTTGGAAAATTTTTGAAGCGACTTGTTTGTGTTTTGTATTTTTTGAGCTGCGGTGCAGAGCACATCTTTGTTCTCAGTTTGAGTCATCTGTCATGTCTGCAGTTTGACGTCACAGGAAAAAGATGTCACATATCTGCCAGCATCTTCATGTGCTCCGTTGGAACTGTGTTTGAACAGATGCTCAGACTGAAAACACCTCCTCCAACGAATAAATAGAGCAGATGAAAACAAGACTTGGGTCACATCTGGGAACAGCTGGGTGCGAGTGCTCAAATGATGAAATATTATTCAGTAAAGGCGAGAAAAAGCCTGATCCAGCCTGCATGTGTCCTGGGGGTGATGACAAGCAGATCAAATTTCCTGTGAACATTAAAATGAGACATTCAGACCGAGGCACAACACTTACATGTGATATGCTGAACATCTGAGCAGCTGAAGCGTCACCTTTCTAAAGGGGTTTATAAAACCTAAATTTGACAGTTCCTCAGTAAAACATCTGTATGCGACAACAGAAGTGAAGACTAAACAAAACTGCTCATGTTCAGACAAGCTTATCATTCTCAGACAGCCATTTCCTTGCAGTGGGGCCTTCTCTGTGCATTCGGCTTCCTCACGCCATGCCGCCCCCCCCTACCCCCACCCACGGTGCATCATATAGCTGGGACAAAAAGTTTTCAATTTTCCAGATGAGTCACAAAACAGCTATATATCCGTTTGAGGTAACATTAAACAGCTACTGCGGTCATAGTTCCACAGAAGTGCCTGAATAAGTGGATACAGAGTAGATTATGTAAAGGAGAGTGAAAAAACTATGAGCAAGTAAGAAAAGCATACAACAATGAATAAAAAGTGTTCAGACAATAGTTTTAGGCCCACATTAAAAGGGTTTTGTTCAGTATTGTTCCATCAAAAAGCGATTGCAACAGAGAGACCATGTGGGAGCTTCTTTAAGCACGTATACTGCATGTTAAAACAGAAACCGAAGAGAACCCACATTCCTGCGTAGCTGTCATGGTTTTTTTTAAACTTGGGGAGGTGTTTCCAACAGCAACAGCAGACCGAGCAGCAATGAGAACAGCAACACAGACAGAAGTGAGATTTACATGAGGGACCGTAGCGGAGGGCTGGTCATCGATAATAAAATGGGGAAACTTCTCTTTTTCCTGGTTCTGGTTCTTTGTACCAGTGGGACACTTCAGAAAGAAGGTAAGAGATACTCGGCTCAGTTTTGGTTTAAGGACAAACCTTTGAGATCAGATTTCTTGCATCATACTGCTCCGTGTTACTTTACAGCTCATTTAAAACTCTTCAGGTGATTCTGTCGGGTCTGTAGAAAAATGTCCTCAATCAAACAAAGTGAATCTCTGGTTGAGTTGATTTGTAATCTGATTAATTATAAACAAGAAGCTGCAACTTGTGGTGCCGACTGTCACAGATTTCTGATGACATTGTGACAAAAGATGGTTTGTTACAGAATTAATTCACAATAAAGTTACATATACTGGCATCTGTATAAATACATGAATAAATAAATAAATAAACTTACACATCAATCATTTTATAATTTTTCCCTCATTTTATACAGGAAAGTAGCATTTGTCTCTTCCTCTAGTCAATCCACTTACTTAGGTTTTAGCTGAAACTTTTAATTGAATCCGAGTAAATGTGCAAAAACATGTTAACAACTTATAAGAAAGAATATGTTAAAGGGAAGCAAAAAAAACCAGTAGGATTAAAATAGACCAATTATTATTATTATTATTATTATTATTATTATTATTATTATTATTATTATGTCAATAAAATAACTACTGTTATTATTATAACATTATTAATTCTTATTAAATCTTAACCATTATTATTATATTGATAATATTAATAATTTATCATTTCTCATATATTATGGTGAAAATAATTATATATTTTATAATTATATAATTATATAATATAAATTATATTTTATAATTTACATTCATCATTATAATATAATTATATTTGTAATGTAATTACTATAATAATAATAATAAAAAATAATAATAACAACAACAACAATATTAATAATAATAATAATAATAATTATTATTATTATTATTATTATTGTTGTTGTTGTTGTTGTTGACATTGCACAGGTGTTTTGCCACATTTTACTTAACCAAGTAAAGTCATGTGAAAAAAATTAGGACATCTTAGGCCTGTGTGTTTTTTAAACATATTTAGACTTATAGATATTGAGAGATAGAAGTAATATAACTAAACAATTAAAACTGAAGAAAATATGTTTAAAAACTAAGAAGTGGAGATTCCTGGACCGGCAGAGTCAAAGCCCAGATCTTAATCTAACTGAGATGCTGTGGGGTGACTTGAAACGGGCTGTACATGCAGGAAACCCTTCAGAAAGAATTGTGCTTTGAGTCGTGGGGCGAACTTTCCTCAGATTGATGTCAGAGACTGGCAGACTTTTCTTTAGAGACTTTATTTGTAACTCAGGAGGCAATTCAATTTTCACATGTCCCAGTTGGGGTCAGTGCAGCAACACTGGGCACAACAGTGGCCGCAGTGGGGGTTCGATTCACCGATCTCCCGCATGGCAGGTGAGAATTCTACCACTGAACCACCAAAGCCTGGTGATCGCTACAAGAAGTGTCTCACTGAAGTTATTTCAGCCAAAGCTGGTAACACTAGCTATTAGGGGTAGGGTGTCCTAATGTTTTCCTTTGTTAGAAGACACATTTTTGTTGATGTCTTTTGTTTAAAGGTTAATTTTTGTTGTTGACCTGCAATTAAATCAGTTTCTTAAAAACAAATTAAAAAAAAGATTAGACATTGATATGTGAATATTTCTTGATAAAGAACTGAATATTTAATGGAGTGTCCTCATTTTTACATTCCTGTATATTGAATGGTAATACATGCAATTCACAACTGAAAGTTTATCTTAATGATATTACCAAAATTTCTTTAAAAAGCTTCAGAGTAACCAAATCTGATGTAAAATAATTATAATAATACTAGAAGTAGTGGTTATTGCAGTAGCAGTTAAAAAAAGATAATTTGCCTAAATAAATAATTCACTGAAGGGCACAATGTCTTAAATTAACTTTGATAACATATATTTGAATATAATCAATGTTGTGAACAAACTTATCCTTAACATCTGCATTTTCTTGTTTTTGTTGCAGGGAGAAAAAGAATCAGAGAGCAGAAAAACAGCTCTCGGGTTCCTCATCCCAGAATATTTGTTGGGCATTTTGTGTTCGTAAATGGGACTCAAGCTCCCAATACATCCCAGTCCCCTGCAGCTCTGCAGTTACGAAGCAACAACACATTGGACTACCTCCGCGGCCCCCTCAGCACCCGGGTCATCCCCATTATTTATTTGTTGGTGGTTACTGTCGGGATCCCGGCCAACATCTCCATCCTGTGCTTGCTGGCCACTAAAATTAGAAAGGTGTCCTCTGCCATCCTCTACTGCAGCCTGGCTGTCTCCGACCTCCTCCTCCTCTCCTCCCTCCTCTTCAAGGCTCACTACCATCTCCATGGAAACCACTGGGTTCTCGGGGAGGCTGCCTGTCGGGTGGTCACGGCCTGTTTCTATGGCAACCTCTACTGCTCGGCCCTGACGCTGGCTTGCATCAGCATCAAGCGTTACATGGCTGTAGTGCATCCGTTCATATACAAAAGTATGCCCAAGAGGACGTGCGCTGCCTATGTGAGCCTGGCTGTATGGGGGGTGTTTGGTGTCGCCATCGTCCCCGAGCTCCTCGTCCAGCAGAGCTACCAGCTGCATCAGCTGAACATCACCACCTGCCACGATGTGCTGCCTCTGGAGCATGGCTCTCACATGTTCCTGACCTACTACAACCTGATTCTGACCATCCTCTGCCTTCTGCTGCCGCTGGTAGTCACGGTTGTGTGTTTTGTCCGAATCATCCGTGAGCTCAACCGATCACACTACGACTGGGCGATGTACATCAAGGCCAGCTCTCTGGTGTTTGCCATCTTCCTGGTGTGTTTCGTCCCTGCCGGAGTCCTGCACTTTCTCCATTATGCGCAGCTGTCCGTCAATGGGACGGACAGTTTGCATGCGTTCTTTAACGTGGCGGTGTGTTTGTGCTGCCTCCACTCCTGCCTGGACCCCTTCCTCTTCCTGCTCATGTCCAAGTCTGCAGGCTCCAAACTTTATTTCATGACTTTCAAGGGCAAGACCCTGAGCATATCTATCTGAGAGGGTGTCCCCAAAAACTGACTGAGAAAAAAACATGTTCTCTGTGGCTGGAATCCAAAGAGAAAACAGAAATAACCTCACAGTATTAATCTCATATAAGCTTTCAGGTAGAGTTAATGGTTTGAGTATATCTTCTCTGTTGTATGTGAGTGAGTCTGTGTGTTTCTTTTTCTTTTAATTGTTTAATTTACAATTGAGGCAGTGGTGGCGCAACAGGTTAAGCCCTGGGCTGCCGATTGGAAGGTCAGTGGATCGAGCCCCCACTGCGGCCACCGTTGGGCCCCTGAGCAAGGCCCTTAACCCTTCCTGCTTCAGGACTGTTGCACCGTGGCTGACCCTGCGCTCTGACCCCAACTGGAATATGTGAAAATTGAATTGCTCCCTGGAGACAAATGAAGTTTCTTTAAAAATAAAAAAAATAAACTTGAATCTGACAGTTTCATCTATGAAATAATAAGGAAATATTTGTGAAATGACAGTAAATTTGCAAATGTATTTTCACTTTTTGTGTCAAAAACTTAAGATTTTCTTTAAAACTTTGAAACTGTATGGTTATTAGACATGTAGATTCACAGTATATTGTTGTCATTTTATTTTGCATATAGAAAGAATATGTTGAAAAAAGGAAAGTTACAGATGAAATCGAACATTTCTTAAAGTGTACCTTTGTATATAAATATGTTACGGCACATTCAGATACACATGTTGTGTCTGGTTCGCATTGTCTCTATATGATTTCTGACATTGATGATTTCTGACATGATTTTATGATACTGTAACATTCTCTTAACTTTCCTGTTGTATCATATTGAAATTGTTCTATTCTGTATGTCTGTAAGATGCTAAATTTTGCTGCTGCCTGTTCTGTCCAAGACGTTTTTGTAAAAGAGATTCTTAATGGTATTGAGACCTTTTCTGGTTTAAAAAGACGTGAAATAAGTACAATAAAATAATGCTTGAAATGAATTTTGGAACGATGCACAGAATGTATTAATATATGCACAGTCATGTTGTAGAAGTTGCAATCAAAAGTAACTTTTGAAGGTGAAATCTTAGATTTTATGCTCAGAACTTGACAAGAAACGTGAAGCAGACTGACTTTGGAAAAAAAATAATGTGTAAACCTGTAATCACACACGGATCGAAGCTGTCTGTTCGATCCAAACCTGTCTCACCTACTTTGTGTCTCATGGATGTTTTTTGTTGTCGAAAATATGCTTGAGGCTAAATTCACTGTACTCCTTCTTCTTATAGCTTGATGGACGATCCCTGCGGAGCAAATGGTCCCAACATGCAGCGCTACAAATACAGATGGGTGACAAGTTAAAGGAGAAAGCTGAACCTTTAATCTCCCTTCATCTGAGTAGCATTATTCTTTGGCAACACATTTAAGTGATTTTCTTCATCTTCATAGCCATTTCCAGAAAACTGTGGCATTGACGATGTTTTGCAGTGAAGTAATGGGAGGAAAGCCAGCCAGTGTTCACATTATAAAATACATATGTTGCAGTAAGACCCAGCCTCTAGGGTTAGCTGGGTGCAACAAAACAAAGCCAGATATCATTGGTTTGGTGAAGCAATATATTGCTTAATAGTAAAAAGTAACACAAAGCAGGTGATAAACAACGTAACAGAGGTGGTGGGTGTTGCTGAAATCAAAGAACTGAATAAAACCAGACGAAGGCTAACAGAGTTACAAAAACTTCCTAAGGCTAAGTAACACAGAACACAACTAAACTCCCTAGCCAAACTTAACCGCAATAGCAACACCACACGAAACAGAAATAGCACACGAGTGTTGAGAGCACAGAGACAAATAAACCAAAAGTGGTGCCTCAAAACACACATTACAAATAAGACACAGGACACAAATCACCACTACTCAATGGCTACGGAACACACAGAAGATATTAGCATCTTAAACACACAGAAGACACTAATATCTAATCATCAGATTTATACAGTTGCTAACAGAAGTCACAAGTCTTCACCAAGACATGAATACCTCTTCACGAATTAGCAACTGGCAAATGAAGCAACATTTCATATAACACACAGAGACAAGAGGCACCAGGGCCAACTGGTCACATTAAATCCCAGCCACGCCAGCTGAGAGTTTGGTTTTGGACTGTAGAATGAATATATGGATGGATGGATGATAGATAGATAGATAGATAGATAGATAGATAGATAGATAGATAGATAGATAGATAGATAGATAGATAGATAGATAGATAGATAGATAGATAGATAGATAGATAGATAGATATCTGAAAAAAGTATAGATATAGATATAGATACAGATACAGATACAGATACAGATATAGATATAGATATAGATATAGATACATATAATATAGACTGTAGTGGATTGGCTGGAGGTGGAGGGAAACAGTTGTGGCCCAATCCGACAGGTCAGGAGGCAGGGAGAACAAATGCTGTAGAGCAGGTCTTCAGCTCCAGGCTAATCAGCCAAGATGACTTTCAGCCATCTCGATACACAATGCTTCAAAAAGTCTACCACAGAAGCGAGGCGTCACATTGACCACATTGGCCCTAACGACATGCTTAAACATTCTCCTCTCAGGTTGATGACAAAGTAACCAGATTCCCTACAGTGAGGGGATCAGGTGATCTGTTAATGCTGTGGGGGGCATTTTGTGGCATTATTTGGAGCCACTTCTCTCCTCAGAGGGAAGAATCACTGCAAAACAGTACAAGGATGTGATATCACCAGCTCTCAAGCCAGTTGGATTTTGGCCTGATGCGTTAGACGTCGGTCTCCACCACCAAATGCGGGGGTCATCTTTTGGAAGAACGATGTTCACCTTACCAAGACGCTAAATGTTGTTTTTTCCTTGAATGTGTCACCTGTTGGGGCTGTCGTTTAGCTCACTGAGTTCAGGCAGTACCACATGGGCTCAGTCCCTTAGCAGCGGTCATGAGTTTGAGTCCTTCTGCTGCATGTTGCTCCCCTGTCTTCCCCACTTTCACTCTGTCTCTCTCTCTCGAATAAACTGGAAAAACTCTCCCCAAAAAAATGAATTAAAAAACAATATATATGTATGTCACCTCTCTGTCATTCTAAGCATTTTCAAATCTACAGCTTATCATTTGAGCCAAGGAGATAATTATCTTTTAACTTCCTCTCAATCTGTAACTGTGTGCTCTCTCACTGAGTGGGCATTTCCTGCTGAGTGTGAGAGAATGTACGGTGACACACCAGCACTCCGCCACACTTACTGCAGAACTGGAATACATCAGGTCACAGGTTCCTGAAAATACAGTCTGTGGCTTTACAGTTTCTCTCCATTGGTTTGGCTCATTTCTTGAAACAGAAATTACATTCTCAGAACTCTAAGGTCATTTGGCAAAAACAGTCTTACACTTTAGCACAACACCATAGCTCACTTGCAAAAGCTCACATCTCTCCCAAAACAGTTCACTCACTCGTCAAAACTAAATTCTGTTCTCATATGAACAGTCAGCGCCCCTAAAATGCATCGTCCCTTTGGCATTGTGTGAGCACTGTAAGTCAGAATGTTTAGATGTTTTGCCTCTATGGCAGATGACCATTGAAATATCCCTCATGTCCACCTCTCAGCCTTAGCCCAGTCCTTCATTGGCAATGGTTATTGTTCTAGATTTTTGTCTAGCTAACAGAAAACAACTGTGTATAAAACTGATAAAAAAATAGGATTTCATGGTAAGAGTAGCCTCCAAGGTCTGACATCACACATTGCACTCATACTGCCAAGCAAACTGTAACTTTTTACTCACACACTTAAAGTAACTTCCATACATCAGAGTAAAACAAAAAACAAAAAACAAGGAACATGATACGTAGCCTACAGTGCTGTAACTAAAGCTGGAGTTTCACAACTGACACTTCCTCACTGGCCACTGTCCTCACCCTCCCTGTCCTGGCCCTCCTGGCTGTCCTCCACGCCTTCCTGGCCGTCCACACGCTGCTGTCTGTCTGGCCACAGATTTTCATCCACATCACAGCGTATGTTCTCCCTTGCGATGCAACAAGGGAAGAAAGGACGTAAAAGTCGCAACCATCCCCTACACTGATCACCTGTAATGTCTTTCCTTCCTCATTCCTTGAATGAGTCGTGAACCAGGCCCTGATGAGTGGGCCACATCGGAAATTCACATTATCCCACACAACACAGTATGTTCTTGACTAATTTCGACAAGATCTCTTCACTTGAAAATTGTGCTAAAGGCAGGCTACATTGAATTGAATTGAATGCTTTTTTTTTCATTGCACATGTCTCAGAGCAACGAAATTACATTTCAGTTACATCCCGTCCAAGAAACATAAAAGAGACAGTAACACTAACATGGGGAGGACAGGAGCAGGAGAACTGTGGGTCGCGACGAGCAGCGCCCCATCTTACTTAGATGAAAGGGAGGTCAAGAGGCAAGAGAGGGAAAAAAACAGCAACTCCCAAACTAGGCTCCTGTTAGAGGGGGGCACAGTGTGGGATTGGGAGAAAAAACACCTCAGCATACAGCAACATAAAAAACTCGAAGACTTGCACATGTGGGTTAGAGGAGGGTGTTGGGGAGGGGAGGTTTGGCAGCACAAACACAGGGGTACGCACGCAGCCGCTCAAGTGCATCGCATCACCCTCCATGCTGCACTACGGAGGGAACAAGGGGGGAGGGGGGCCAAGAAGGCGTTGAGTTGTAGGAGGTGTGTGTTCTATATTTCTTCGTGTGTGTGTATGTGTGAGCCCATGTCCTTTATCTCAGTTCAGTCTCAATCCAATTGTCTCTGATGACGTGGACATGGCCGTTGCCGTGGAGACGACCCTGGAGAGTTCTGAATCAGAAACAAAGTTCACAGGAGGAGGAGGTGGTGGTGGGGAGGGATAGGTCCGGAGCATCTGTCTGCATGACCTCCAGGAGAGTGGAGAGAGAGATAACCGGCCTGGGAAAGGCTGGTTATGTCTGGGAGCCAATGAAGATAACAATTGTTTTGGGTCAGGCCGACTCTGGAATTTTTATGTCTGCCTTTAAGTCTCTCGTTGGCTTGCATCGATAGATCAGGAAGCAGCCAGCTCCAATCAGCAGCATACCTGTCACCATAAATCCAATCATGTAGACATCTTCGACGTCCTCAACGGAAAGGATAGACAGGCACACGATCCTCCACTCACCCCAGGAGTCCATCGTGTATCCGGCTTCAGACGTTCCGTCAGGGCAAGCGGGCTCTCCTTTACCCTGTTTCTCAAAATTCTGTCGATTGCGTTGAGAGACCAGCTGATCAGATCCATAATTTTAGGTTTTGGAGAGAAATGTAGAGAGAGGTTCCAATTGATAGAGACAGCACAAGACGAGAGCAGAGCAGGGCATGTACTTAATCTTTTGCAAAGATGTACTGAGACACTGGGACATGTACTAAGACACTGGCAATTAGCTGAAATGAAGGAGAAATTCCATTCTGTTGTGAACAATTGCCAAGTAGTTTAGAGGTTTGTCCATGTTGTTTTGAGAATGTGATTTCAGTTTCGAGAAATGAGCCAAACCAGTGGACAAAAACTGTAATTTGTCATAATCAAGAGTTTGCATCTGAAAAAGTTACTCTACTGTTCAGAATGTTCAGTAGTGTGACTTGTTCTCTTACACTTAAACAGTTAATTCATAAACAGTAAATGAAGACCATGCAGTTGTTGTTGCTGCAGCCTTACTTGGTCTGGTAGGACCTGCAGCTGCGTATGGTGGCTGATGTTATTGCTAACAAACTGCAACATGCTGCTGTTATAGTGATGTTATAGTGGCTTTCTAAAAATTAAAATCACTTTCTCCTTAGGGACGGAGACAAATGCACATGCTATACATACCCCCTGTTTTATCTAACATAAAACGTACTTGTTTATCTTGTAGCTGCCAGAGTTCAATAAAAGTGACAAAGGCTTGCTTTGATATAACTGAAAGAACCAGTGATGGAGGAAATGTTCACATCCTCTGCTTAAGTAGCAACACAGCCATGTATAAATACCCCATTACAAGCAAAAGTCCCCTTTAGTGCAGAGGAAGTGAAAGTCCTGGTTTGGTCCCTCTCACTGATACATTCTTATCTGCCATCATTAGATTCTTACACATCAGTGTGTCAGCAGCATGTTACTGCTGTAGCTGCTGCAGGTTTCAACTAGTTTATATCCAGTTTTATACACAGGAAGGGGAGATAAACCTGAGGGCTAATCACATGGTTAATGGGAGAGGAAAGAAGAGTAATCACAATGCTGATGCGCTAATCTCCTCTCAGTTTTTCTCTTATCTTTGATTTTTGATGAGATATCGGATCATTAGAGGGATCATTGAGAGGAAACCATGTGAGAAGTTTGGAGGGAAAAAACATCTCAGACATCTGAAACGTGAGCCTGACTACACAGTGTTCTAAGAAGCCAAAAAGGATGGAAACCACTGATTAGCCTTTAACTCCAGCTTTGAATATAATTATTTGGTGGCTTCTTCACAAAATCTACAGAACAGGCCTTCATCAGTGATGATCTTGTTGAATTTGATCGCATTGGTCAAATAATTACAGCGTCTTCTAGCAGACAGGAAAAAGTAAAATAATAAATAACACACCTGCCATCCTCAGTCCAACCTCTCCTGCTATCCCCTCTACCCTCATCCCCACTCCCAACCCAACTGGTCGAGGCAGATGGCTGCCTTCCCTGAGCCTGGTTCTGTCTGAGGTTTTTTCTCCCCCTCCCTATCCGAGGGTTTTCTTGGTTCCTTCAGTGACTGCTTGCTCAGAGGGAGTCCAAAAGCAACTTTGGATTGTTGGGTTTTCTGTTTTGGGCTGCATAGTGACTCGGTGGTTAGCAGTGTCACCTCACAGCTAGAAGATCCCCGGTTCGCATCCTGGTTAGGACGCCTGGGAGTATGGAGTGTGTGGAGTTTGCTTGTTCTCCCTGTGCAACGTGGGTTTTCACCGGGTTCTCCAGCTTCCTCCCACAGTCCAAAAACATGTTGAGGTTAATTGATGATTCTAAATTGTCCGTAGGTGTGAATGAGAGTGTGCTTGATTGTTTGTCTCTATGTGAAGCCCCGTGATAGGCTGGTGACCTGTTCAGGGTGTCCCCTGCCTTCGCCTGAGTCGGCTTGGATAGACTCCAGTCCCCCTCTGACCCTACAGAGGATTAAGTGGTGTATAGATAATGGATGGATGGTTTTCTGTTTTCTGTTCTGTGTATAATTTGTAAGGTCTATACCTTACTAAGTGCCATTAACTCACCATTATTTCGTGAATGAACTACATATGCAAAGTCAACAGATAAACCAAATTAAATTATTGCTGAAAAAGGCTTGAAAAAGAGAGAACTGGCATTCTGCACAGTACGGTTCCACTAAGAACTGCAAAGAGGCAGAAAACAGTGCTCACAGTGGTAATTATTTCCAACGCTGCATGTGTTGTTGTTCATATTTAAGTAACCATAATGTAAATTTTCTTCTTAAAAGTACCTAAAGCTGTCAGATCGATGCAGTTGAGTAGAGAGTACAATATTTCCATCTGAAATGTAGTGGAGTGGAAGTATAAAGTAGGATAAAATGGAAAAAACTACCTCAGTATTGCACTTAAATAGTGAATATCAGTAAATGTTAAGAACAGAACCTCTACTGATGCCAGATTCATTAAACGTCTGAGTGATCTTTCCTCTGAAATAGCCTCAAACATAAACAAGAAAACTCAACAGTGAGTGGTTAAAAAGTTATTCAGAAGCTTATTATAAATGAATCACCTTATTGGTCAGACTTACTGATACAATCTGGACACAGAGGAGTGTGTGTGTGTTCATGGGTAAGTGTGTATAAATGGTGCCATCTGCTGGTAAAAGTGGACAACAACGTGACGGGAGCCTCGCAGCTGTTCAAATGAAACTCTTTATTCAATATGGAGACACCAGAGGAATCCACCTTTACACTGCATTCGCTTGAGCCTTTTCTTATCAAAATAAATCATATCAAGGACAGGTAACTGTTGTTTTTTTTTTTCAACACACACCTCCACAGATTGTTGGACAGCAGAGGTTTTCAAATCTGGAAGTCACAGCGTTTAATTCCCTCCCCAGTGACTCTGTGATTAATCTAACTGGAAACGCTCCCAGTGGCAGATTTTGACCACCCCTGCTGGTTTAACATCTTGCAGTACAGTCATCTCAGCACTAGCATGCCCTTTCACAATGACCGGGAAGTGAACCGAGCAGAATGAACACCTGTCCACAACAAATCGGACGACACACGAGAATGAATACATTCACCTTTAACCCGGGAATCACGTCTGTTAACCCCCCCGCAGAGGAACAGCCGAGGACACCGACATGGGAGAAGCACACACAACAGAGGGACTTCAGTAACAAACATGCAGGGTTTCAGTTCGGAAACAGTGGAGTCTAGTGAGTTCAGCACGAGTGGTGGTACTTTAGAGGAGGGGACAGACAGAGAGAAAGCATCAAACACAGGAAAGCAGGTTCATATCTTGAAACGGCTGCGTTAAAAATATCGTCCTTCAAAGGAAACGGCTGCATGGAGGAAGTCACACAAGTAGAGAAAGAGAAACAGATCATCACGTATCATCAGCGCTGCCTGTGCTTTTGTGTTAACTGACTTTTTTTTTTGTATGATTGAACAAACGCAGATGAGAACAGATTACAGCTTTTGTATTTTACAACTTACCTAATGCATTTTAACGCTGAAGCACTGACATAGTAGCAGCAAGAATTCCATTCATAAGAGGTTTTCAAGAGTCTAGTCACCCAAGTCGCAAAAAAACTGTTTTCTTTATTAGCTCAAGCGGCACCTTACAATGTGGATAGTTTTAGTTTTATCTGGCCACATACTGACAGCATAGTGGAGGTGAACACATTTGTGTTTGTGATGTTTAAAGTACTGGGAAATGAAGCGTCTCTGTGTCTTCACATACAAGATCACCCAAAGCAGACATTTCTAGAAACCCACTGAGCTGCTCATGGTGTTGATGCACAGAGAGCAAAGCTGCAAAAAGCCTGCTTAAAGAAATCTTTTACATCTGAGTGGAGTAAGAATGACAAGCCTTGATCTTCTTCCATGATCTGGCAAAAAGTGCAGATACATTTACCATTAGTGTTAGATGCTAAGTGCCTCAGCGTGTGGCACTTTCAACCGTTACCTGCTACTCACTGCTCTCACCAGCTGCACTCTAAAAAGTCATTCATAGTAAAAATAAATACATTTTAATTTGCTGCTACAAACATTATTTTGATGGGTTTGTTGGTTTTATAAAGTTGCATGGACTTAATATTGCTGTGTTACTTCATTTAAAACTAAATTTAAGTTGAGGAAACTTCATTAAATTGGCTTCAGCACAAAAAAAAAAAGTTCACCTTGAGTTCAGGATTTCACCTATTTTAACATGTCTGGGCAATTCCAGATATTTAAGACTGATAATTAAAAATACATTTGATTGTATAGGAAAACCGAATCCCCCAAACTCAGTGTAGTTCATTAGAGTTTCATTTGAAGTTGTCAAAACCTTTTATGTCGAGCCCAAAAATGATGGTTCAGAATGTAACATGACCTATTGAACATCTCCATATGGGCACATAGGCTTATTAATGCCTGGAATAGCATTAATAACAACACCTGCCCATCAGGAACAGTCCAAAACCTCCTGATGTGCAGTCTGTTAGTCAGTGAGTCCACTGCTTTGGTCCAGACCGATATACTGGAACATTTACGGTCCTCAAGTGATGAATTTGGTGAACTTTCATTTCGTTCGTCTTTGTAGTTTTAGTGAAATATCTAAACAACTACTGGATGAGTTGCCATGGAATTTAGTGCAAGCATTCATGTCCCCCCTAGTATGTTGGCAGGTGAATGGCCTGTTCAGACACAGTGGGGTTTCAGTGCACTAGTTTTCAAAACGTCCACACAAGTACGCAGGACGGTGTGCCTTACTTAGCACCAAACCATCACGGTGCAGTACAAGCCAGTGGAAATAGAGTGTATCAGAGTGTAGTGGTGCTGTTGTTGCATTCTCTCTGAAAGGGCCATAACACACTAAACTAAAACAACAAACCTGGCAAATACTCTTCTTCAAATCAGCATGTTAATACTGCAAATGTGAGCTTGGTTAGCATGTTGATCGTGCAGTGTGGAACTTTTCTCTTCCTCACCTGGGAGTGGGAGTAATTACACTGTCGACGTGAGTTTATGATGTATTCCTCACTACTGACAACCTTCCTCTGAACGCGACTGTCATTTTTATGTGGAGCATCAGAACATTTTCTTTGATGCTCCCTTGGTTTTTCCACCATAGACTCCACCATACTCCTGTCGTCTACTTCATCTCTGTCACTACATTTGCCTCCTGCTTCAGCTCTGGCCAATGAACAATTGCAGTTTGGTTCAAATAATATTGTTACCGATGCACCTGTGCAGGAATGGTGCTGCAGGAACCAGAACAAACTCCTATATACTGCAAAGCATAGAGATTTTACTGCTGCTGATAGGCTTAATCAGCATTATGTGAGCTACGTTAGGCTTTCATTCATATGTATTTATGTCCCATATTTTAGCATTAAATCCAGTACAGTCTTCCAGAGTCTTATTAAAATGGAATTGTTAATATTCAAGAGCAGCACAAACTTATTTCATTTGTACTGATGTTGAAAATCTCGGCACATAAAACCAAAACTATCACCGTGGCATATGTTGGAGATATGTTTGTTTTTTGGAATTTGGGTGAGCTGACTCTTTACACATGGCTTTTAATTTCAATTTATCACGTGACTCAGATTCTTCAGATAGTTCACTTCCTTGGTATAGCAAAACACATGAAAAAAATCATTTAGTTTTCCACATACAGGTAGGAGATGGTCACTAGGGTTTGTCTTATCACACACACACTCACACACACACACACACTCACTGCAGTATCAAGAGATAAGGGACCAAATAGGAAAAGGAAAGCAGGACAGAGCAGCAAAGCTTCCAGCAAGGGTTGGAAGTAGAGATGGGCTCGATGGAGAGAGAGGCACGACATTTGAGAAAGGCCTTTGAGTTTTGGAGGGAGCAGCAGCAAGGCAGGAGGAGATAAACAGAGGACGAGACGGGCCACGACACACTATGAGCAAACCAGGACAATGAGACAGATAAAGAGGGGAAAAAAATAACACAAAGAGAGAGAGAGAGAGAAGAGCACATTTTGATACCAACAAAAGTTTCCCACAGTAAAAATTCTTCTCGACAGATCAGATTGCAAACGGAGAGCAAAGCCCTTCATGGTGAGCTCGGCGCCACAAGACGAATACAGACAGAGGGAGAGAGGAAGCATTCAGACAAAAGGGTTCCAATCCCAAAAGTCTCTTACTGTAAAAAGCAGAAAATGTAAACTTCTTTTCACTTTTAGAAATGTAGCTGCTGAAGTTGCCGGTTTTGCTAAACTAATGTATCATTATTGATTTTTTTTTTTTCTATGGCCTTGTCATTCTTGCAAGTTGCAGCAAAAGGCTTAAGTATCATCAACCTTTAGTGGAATACTGATCAAAGTCAAAAGACACAGAACACATAAAACCACACTGATGCAATAAATAACTCATAAATTAATAAGTAAGTCAGCATTTTGTTGAGCCATATCCACTTACTCACTTTCCTACTGACCAAGGTGAGAAGATCCGATACTCCTCTCACGTCTGTGTGGTAAATATGAAGCTACAACCAGCTGGTTAGCTTAGCTTAGCATAAAGACTGGATGAAGAGGGAAAGGCTGGCCCGACTCTATCCAAATTCAATGAAATCCATCCACTTAAGCGTCCAAAGATCACAGTCTAACATGGTTTATATTTACACCAGTATCCTGGTATTGAGGCCCATCCTGGTTCTTTTCATATTTAGAATATGGTGTTTAAACAGAGCACAGATATCTGTTTTTATATCCCTGTGTACATGATAAATGCAAATGTGCCAGTTACTGATTACTGAGTGCTGTTGGCACAGTCACTTGTAATGTTTACAACTCAAACGGGCAATTTAATATGACTTTTCTGTAACTGGTAACCTAACTTTGAAGAAATTTGACTATGATTATTGAAAACAAGGCCCTTTTGGCTTATGACAGACTTAGCACTATTTAATGCCAGCTACTGCATTGCAGATTTGTACCTGGTCTTGGACCATAGTCAGGCTGAAACTGTCACCATGCAGGACAAGGGTGCAGTGGATGAAGATATGCAGCCATGATCGGTAGGGTGTGGTTGTCACGATTGGGCTCAGTGACCCAGAGTCCAGAAAATAATTCCATTTCCTTTTCTGGCTGTGTGACACAGTTGGACCATTTAAGACTCCAGAGGAAACAACAGAACAAGTGTCAGTTCTGCTCCTGATCAGAGTGGTCATAGTGTACAAAATGGGCAGTTGTGGACAATATTAATTATTTCACTGGGCTATAGTCACAGGTAGTTGACAGCAGTCAGAAACCAGGATAAGATGTATACATGAAATAGTATACTGGAGTACTCCACAAAAAGCATCATTGGCTTTCTCAAAACACAGATAATGTCTGATCCAGGTTTCTGTAATCAGGGTATGATGCTTACAAACATAAGGACAAAAACGAGACATGTCAAAAACCCAATCCTAACCAGGATGCTCCAGTCCATGTAAACAGTCATAATGTATCTTGTTTGCTTAATATGCACACAAATATAAAAACAACACGATGTAGTTTAGTCTTTTGCAAGTTACTGCACCTGACCAAGGGTTAATACAGAACATGATGTGACATGTTAAATAGTGAGCTTTAGAGGTGTTGGTGGCACCTTTTAGGATTTAGCTAGGCCAGCTGTACCCCTCACTTCCAGTTCATAGACTGTATACTAGAGATGGACGTAGCCTCTGGGTCTGAAAAAGTGAAACCAATGCAGACACACCCTAAATCTGCATTCTTTCCAACAGCCAGCAGGGGGCGACTCCTCTGCTTACAAAAAGAAGTCTGATTGTATAGAAGTATGGGAGAAAACCTGCCCACTTCTCATGTTGTTTGTTACCTCAGTGAACATTTTCCTAATGAGTTTATGGTCTCAACTCGTAGTTTCAAGTCTCCTTCATCACAATATATTGTTTATTTTGTAAATTACAGCCCCATTTAGAGTAAAATAGATACTAAATAAGGGTATGTTTTAAGGGTGTGTTCCACATTTCATTCGTTCAGTATCAAAAAACCAAGGTGGCCACGGGCAATTTCCACACTCAAGGTGGCTACGTTCATCTTTTCTATTCAGTCTGTGTTTAGGCTAAGCTAACCGCCTGCTTTTGGTAGCTTTGAATATTTCCTAACATGTCAAACTATGTGTCTAATCTGAGCAAGACTGAGTGGGATCTGGAAAGATAAGGTTGTTTGAGGTCCAAGCCTTTTGCTGCTTTGGCACATGCATTTGTGGGTCGCATGTGTGAACCAGCCCATTAATGTTAACGAGCTGTTGATATACAGAGTTTTATCACCACTGATCAGCTTGTGTCTTTCAAGTAGCTTTTTCCCCCTTTAAAATTCCTGCAAGAATACTCACAGCTCTGGTACATTTGTAACTTCTGATATTCCGAATTATCCTCCTCTGTACATCTACAGCTCTCAAAACTGCATTTCACTATCGGCTTTACCAGGTATTTAACTCAGAACTAACAGAATAACAACAACAGCCTGTCATGTGTTTGAGTTTGTGGACATATTCAGCATTATTTACCAGATAAACAATACAAGAAAGATGACAGCAATGGTTGTTTCTGTGACGCTCTAATAAATCATATTCCATTATTCAGCACACTGAGCAAATACCTGGTAAACAGCATACTGTTCTGTACTGAGGTTTACATGAGGACATTGGCACGTGTGTCTGGCAGTCGGAGCCCCACCAGCCCGCCGCCAACCAGCACGGATGATGCCAGCAGGATGGGAATAGCCTTGGTGATGCCAACCAGCGAGCCAAAGATCAGGTTGCCCATTACTGCTGCCAGCTTACACATGGCGTTACAGAAGCCAAATCCTGTGCCCCTGAAAACAAAGAGACAAAGAAGGCAAGGAGGAGTCAGAAATGTACAGCATGTACGTCTCATTCATGTCTGGATAACCTGAAGTAGTCCGTTTTTTTCTGTCCTTGCTGTACCCAAGAGACAAAATAAAAACTATAATATACCTGATACCGCTGCAAAATGACGACAGCTTCTCAACACCACCCAGAGTCTGTTACTGAATAAATCTGAGGTGAGAAGCTGCTCGAGTAGTTGTAGAATCTTGTTTCATCTACTGCATTTAAATGTTTGTCCAAGAAGTTTAGTTTTGAAGTTTAAAGTAAAAACTGAGCTGTGGAGATTTAACCTGCCATTTACAAGACAGTGGAAGGCCACTGTACGGAGAATCTAAGAAACCAAACCTTAATATTTCAAGAGTGACCTCACTGTATTATATCTGTTAATGAGTGAAACGATGGATGTGTTTTTACCATTTCACATTAGAGATTTCTGGATTTTTAAGTGAAATTTCTTGGTTTGGACTTACGGTAGTTTTCCCCTTATTATTTTCTTTTCCTGTTACCTCAGTTGACTTCATTATCAAAATCCCCCACACTGAAATCATCCTGAAATCTTTTGAGTTGTTTTATAGGGACTCAGCTTTGGACTTTGCACATCACATCAAGCTGAGTCAATCGTTATTTTTTACATAGCACAGACAAAACAGTTGCCTCATGCCAAAGTGCCTTCCAATGGAGAAACAGGATTGTGGTGAGAAGTTACCTAATAAATCTAAATATTAGGATTACAGTGCTGCAGATGTGTTTTATGGTGAATTTACTTGAGTAATTTGAATGGTATGGATAATAGCCTACAATATTATATAAAATACATAACTGCCTGACTAAATTAAACATTAAGGTTAAGACCCATCCATCCATCCATTATCTATACACCGCTTAATCCTCTGTAGGGCTGCGGAGGGGGCTGGAGTCTATCCCAGCCGACTCGGGAGAAGGCAGGGGACACCCTGGACAAGTCACCAGTCTGTCGCAGGGCTACACATATAGACAGACAGCCAAGCACACTCTCATTCACACCTACGGACAATTTAGAATCATCAGTTAACCTCAGCATGTTTTTGGACTGTGGGAGGAAGCTGGAGTACCCGGTGAAAACCCACACATGCACAGGGAGAACATGCAAACTCCACACAGAAAGATCCCAGGCGTCCTAACCGGGATGCGAACCGGGAAAGGTTAAGACCCTACAATTTTAAATATGACGTACATTCACCTGACTAACTAGCTGCTAACTTTCAATTCTCAGTTCAGTCTCCTACAGTGACTGACTATTTACATCAGTAACATGTTGCTCTGTTTCCTCCTCTTCTTCTACACTCTTTGAGCAGACCAAGGTGCTCAAAGCTGGTTCTTCCTTCAGTCACAGGTGCGTCTGCTTTCAGAGGTCCAGCAGCCTGGTGGGATCACTCAGAGAGCTTCCTCTCACCCATCCATAGTTATTAATTTTCCTACTAAATGTCTGCAGCCACTGCTGTCTAGAAACAAATCCTGGCACAATGGAGAGGAAACACTTTGCCCTTTAAAGCAGGAGATGCAGAGTAAATGTTGGCAATGCACACAACAATTGCCAAACTCCCCATCAATCAAGTTTGCTCAAAAAAGCTTGCTCTCTATCAAATAAATTTTTTATCTTAAATGACATCTGTATTTGCAAATGAGACCTTGCAAGACTAGTCAATAAAAATCTTTTTATTTGCTCAACCTAAAAAGTACACACAAAGCCAACTTCTTTCTAATTGTTCTGGACTGCCTTAGTGATGAAGCACAGGTGCCCTCTTGTAACCTCCTATACATTAGTATTGCAGTAAAGCTAAAGCTCCATCTGAGTTCCATATGCAGTGAAAGCAGCGCTCACCTCCTGTCTGTTGGGTACAGCTCGGTGGTGACCACATCCAGGGAGTTCCAGGCAGAGATACTGAGGCCGTTGTAGAGGCACAGCATGAAGATCATCATGGACTCACTGGTGCCGAACCAGAGGAAGAAGCAGCTGATGCCTGACAGCACCATGGAGCCTCCTGCAGGACACAGTGCAGCACAAAATAACCTCATTTACGTCACTAGAGGTCACTGCAGACACAAAGGCCAACATCACAAGACATGGAGACATTTTCAGAGAGGAGAGGCTGTTATTCATTTCCCAAGCAGAAAGTCAGAGCAGCTCTTCAGCCACCACAAAGAGAGGAATGTTATATCATACCTAACATGCTAAGACGTCCTATTTTATCCATGAGGAGAGCAGAGACGATGTTCCCAGGCAGCACAGCCAACGTTCCCAGGAAGTTAACGAAATAGACCCAGTAGGCGCTGTAGTCATCGTCGAATGTCATCTGACAGCCTGTCTTGTTGTGGTGGAACGAGCTGTTGATCAAACTCGAATTTATTAGCTTGGAGTCGTCAATATCTGTAAAAGTGAGACAAGAGAGCAGCTGTCAGTGTGTTTGCCTGGTACCTTCTACAGTCTTTTTCTGGTCTTTTAAAATCCACATTAAAACCTGTATGCGTTCATTATATATGGCTCCCAGTGACAATTTTATTATCTTGGCAATGGTATAGAAAACACATGCACAGCTTTCTTGCCCAGGCCTTGAATCCAAATACTGTACAGTGATTTGTGCCTCCAAAACTCTAACGACACTGTGGAAGGAAGCCTTTAAAAGCGTTTATTACATTTAGAAAAGTATGACCTTATGAGCCAAGTAGTGTCAGATGAAGAGCCAATTTGGACTTTTTAAACCTTGCACTACTTATGAATTAAAAGGAAGTTTAAAATTATATATATATGGAGTCATTTTTACTTTTTTTAAATTTCTGCCTTTGTGTGAATTAGACAAACAAGATGTGCTAATTAGAGAACTAGCTGAGCACATTTGGACAGAGACTAGCTGTTTATGCTAAGCTAACCAGCTGATTGCTAAAGAGCTTGCTAAAATGCAAGTTCTTGCAGTCAAAAGTTACCCGTTATTGCTGACTGATAATTTCAAATGGGCTACAATTAATAATAATTTTAGCTAATATTTCCACAAGTGTGGAAGTAAAATAAAGCACTTTAAAGTAAATGACTGTGTAGCTAGTGTGTTAAATCACCAGTTATCAGGGGTTTGGATGTCCTGATCTGACGTCAAAGATAGGGACTGGGGTCGATCATGGCATTTTTAACTGATCAGTTGCGCACGAATGATCTTTGACCTGATCAATAATTGATAACACAATCAATAATTGATAGCACGTGTTGAGTACAGTGGATGTTTGTCCTGTTCTGTTTAAATCAAGCTATGTCACTTATGCCACTGAATATAGGAAATCTGTCTTTGATGATCTCAGTTTGTTTTCAACACATGAGCTCTAGCTGGAGGTCATTAAGAACCACAGAAATCTTTATCATGGTGGACCGTTGCTAGCTAAACCCCATCAATGTTCTCTGCTTGCCAACGCAAAACTGCCTGTAGTCCCAGTGACTGCCTTCTTGCTGCAGAGTTAAACAGTAAGCGTTTCCACCTGATACTCCAACCAGGCACTACAGCTAATCTACAAAACATTTTCTGACAAGCATGAAGACAATACAGGTTTTCACTGTCTTTTGGAGCATGCGGAGCCACAATACACACTACCTCAGTGCTCTACTGGAGCTTTACAGCAATGTTCCTGTACCTATGTGGCGTTACGAAACAGCTTGGATGCACAGTTTATTTCTTCATGCATTGTAGAGCTATTCAGTTGTCCAGGATAGACATTTAACTATTTTTTAAGAACTTCAGTGTATTTGAAGTGTGTATTATCAATTAAAATGGTATCATATTGGGACTTGGTGTCAGCAAACACTAAATATTAAATAACTTGGATCAGATTGGGGGCAAAAACAAAACCCTGAGATGGACACAGGTCTTATGTTAAGGTTAATGGGCTGGGTTCTGATTTGACTTGGAGATAATTGTGAGTTTGCAAAACTGAACCCCTGTAGAACTCTGGTTCAAATGTCTCTCTGCTCACCTCCCTAAATAGAAATGCTGTATCAATAAACCTCAGCAGCTGCAGCAATAAGGAAACATTCCCTGCTCTCACCTCTGCTCTCACAACACACTCCTCCCTCCCAATCTCATTCTGTCTCCCCTCGTTTCTCTTTATCCTCTTCCCTCTAGAGACACACTGCTGGGGGCAAAGAGACTTCATTTCCCTTGGGGCATTACAGCAAACCTGACGCGCCCTCACTGTTTCCATGTTCAGCGCTTTCCTGAGTGCTGGAGGGAACTGTTTTTCCACCCTGTAGTCCCACAAGGTCTGATTCAGCTCCAGTTTTCTCAGATCCTTTTAAAAGCCCCTCCTGCGTTGCCTTCTCTTCCAGATTGTGTCTTTGTCAGTCGCAAAATGACTGAATTGCACTTTTGTAAAATAGCCAGGATTCATTAATAGCACATTTGGACGCTTTGGATGCTGATGCAGCAGCCTTGGTTTCAATTTCCGCATCAAAACAAAAAATTCTGTGATGAAATAATCTGCAAGTGAAAAGGGAAAGCTCGCTTTAGTTCAAATTCAAATGTTTATGTCGGTGCCATCAAAAGCGTCACTACAGGAGTCTTTGTGTGGATGGAAATTGCCATTTTCAGTCTTCTGCAGCCCAGCCTGGCTCACTTTTCCCGTTAAATACAGTCACTGGTAGTTCAGAAAGGCAATCTGTGCAGGGGGCACAGAGGTTAAGCAGTAATATAGTGGCATAAAGCAAAGCCATAAATGCTCAAACCCGTTCTTTCTCCTCTAAGGCAGAGGCTCGGACGTTGGGCCCAAAATGAACTGTCAGACAGAAACAGAGAGACTGAGTGAGACTTATGTGTAAGCCACCTACAGTATAATAGGATTTTCAGGGGGTGGAAGGAAATACCTCAGTTCAGGACAGGGAGCCGTGTGCGAGAGAGGAATACCCTGACAGGGAGTGAATTTCACCTGTGTGGACTCACCTGTGTTGTAAAAGAAGGAATCCACAAAGGTGCAGTTTTTGAAGAAGGATCCCACCGAGGAGACGTCTTCAAAGTAGCAGTTGAGGAAAGATGAGTCGATGAATGTGACCGCCTTGAACTTCATGCTGATAAACCTGGAGGGGAGGGAGGGAGGCAGGCAGGGGGAGGACATTATAGTAAGAAAGATCCAAGGAAGCAACCGGAGAGGAAGGATTAACTGGGATTTGTAACATATTCCTGACAGCAAAGGTGTTGATGCTGAATTATTTCCCTTTTGAAAAGATGCAGACGCCGAGCAAACCGTGTAATTGAAATGCTGAGTCACTATTTTCACCCAGCAGCACAACAAATACGGGGGGAAGTTTGCTGCTTTTAAACCACACAGTCCAAAACACATGCAGATCTCACTGCCTGAGACAGAGAAATAGAGCTTTGTTTTAAGGAAGGACAGCAGTGGAAAGTACATTTACTCAGATACAAGACTTTAAGTACCAATTTGAGGTACTTCTACTTCACTTGAGGAATTCCATTCACTGAAAGATTCAATGTTTTGCAGTTTTATTCAGTATTTTTGAAATACAACAAAAAAATTTACAAAATTAGACTGAATCTACATATCTGATGTCAAATAACATTCAAATCTCACAAAATGAATTAAAATGTAAATTTGCCATTAATAAATATATTTTTGCAGGCTGGACAGAGTGTAGGAGTCTGGTAGAAAACTTGAAGCAGATATGAGAAGACATCCCTTGTTATAAATCACAACTTTTAAGGGAACATTGGGCAAAGTGTGTGTTTTCACTTCCAATTCTTTAAGTACATTTTGCTGCTAATATTTCTGTACTTTTACGTCGGTTAATGAGTATCTGTATAGAGCAAAATTGCTAGTTTTATTCAAGTTAAAGATATGCACTGGTATGTTTTCCACCACCATCCATCCATCCATTATCTATACACTGCCTAATCCTCTGTAGGGTTGTAGGGGGGCTGGAGTCTATCCCAGCCGACTCAGGGTGAAGGCAGGGGACACCCTGGACAGGTCACCAGCCTAGGGGCTAAACAGAGAGACACACAACCAAGCACACTCTCATTCACACCTACGGACAATTTAGAATCATCAGTTAACCTCAGCATGTTTTTGGACTGTGGGAGGAAGCTGGAGTACCCGGTGAAAACCCACGCTGCACAGGGAGAACATGCAAACTCCACACAGAAAGATCCCAGGTGTCCTAACTGGGACGTGAACCGGGGATCTTCTAGCTGACGCTGCCAAACTGTGCAGCCCCCGCCACCACTGAACCAAAAATAATAACTTTACTTGTATAGCACTTAAAAAAATTAAGTTACAAAGTGCTTTTGCAACTGTAGATCATGTAAAATGCGATATTAAAACACACCAAAAGGGAACAAACTACTAAACAAGGCAAAAATAAAATTAGAAATGATAAAACTAACAGATGGAATAGCAACTGGAATCATTTAAGAGCAGGACAGGCAGAGTTTAAAAAAGTATGTTTAAAGCACAGATGTAAAGGAAGCCACTGTCTCATGCTGCCTTATGTCCTCAGGCTGGGTATTATAGAGCCTCGGGGTTGTTATGTCTGAAGCTGTGCCCTCCTTCTTCTTCAATCAAAAGTCTGGAACAGATAGGAATCGTCTGTCTGAGGATCTCAGAGTGTGAGCAGGGTTGTAGAGAGATACAAGATCAGAGATATGGGGGCACACCAAACCCTGTAAGGCCTTGTAAGGTATTAAAATAATTTTGAAAACAGTTCCAAAATGTACTTAAAGATAATGTACAAAAGCTAAAACCAGAGTGTTCAAACCTGGTTCTAAAAGACTAGAGTGGCCTCCCTTTAGAGTGTCCACCATGACAGGGTTGACCAGTCAGTTATTTATCTCTATGATCTGTAACTGAACACAGCATCATTGCATTGGTCTTGATTTGATCATAAATGCATCCTGGTCTGCGGTGAGAATGCAAAAAGGACAAAAACTGCGTATCAATGCGTCTTTTCTCTCGCCTTTGTGTAAGTGAGGATCATAACCGGGAGGAGGAACAGGTGTGTGTGTGTGTGTGTGTGTGTGAGAGAGAGAGAGAGAGAGAGAGAGATAAGTCTTTTAATTTCCTGGTGGTGGAGGAGATAAAGGAGGCAGGATTAATATTACCTGCAGCGGTGTGCTGTTTGCAGTAAAGACGAATGGTGCTGCTGTCCCATAACAGGACGAGCAGCTTTAACCACAACACTGCGCCAGAGGAAGCACAGAAGTTGGGATCACAGAGTGCTACACTGCAGCTGGCTTGAATCATTTCTTCAGTCCTGTGTCTGACAAAGGTGGGGTCACTAGAAAATATTCCAGCCCAAGCTGCAGTCAGAGTGTCGTACCTGTCATTCAGAAAGACCCCGTTTCTGTGGATCTGGTTCTCCAGGGTGAAGTTGAAGGTGAAGTCCTCAATGCGCTCGTTGTTGTGGATCTTCACTCTGGAGGCGTACTCGTCGGCCTGGAGGTGCTTGATGACGTCCGGGAACCACACTGACAGCCCGTAGTACCTGAACACAGCAACAAGCTTCTGTAGTCAAGTGTGTTACATCTAGTTTAGCTTACAACCGTGTCTGATGATGGAAGGTGCAGTGAGTTTAATTGGTAGAATATTTGTTGTTGCATGTGTTTGCTTTGTCATAACAGTGATTGTTTTGTTATTTGCTGTTTACTAGTCTTTATCCAGTCTGATACTCATTGTGTGCCTGTACACATGTATAAATGCATTACAAATATGATGTTAAAAATCCTTCCTGATGTATAATCAACCCCCTAAAAACTCATCTTTGTGCATCATAGTTACATATTTAGACTTTTTTCCACAACAATAATCCCCTGCTGCCTTAAAGTGGCTCAGATATAACTCTACACTGTTGCTTCTATTAAATGCACAGATCTATGAACACCCTACTTTCCTCTCCACCCACTCACTGCAGCTCCAGCACACCAGCTCACCTACGACTCTGCTCAAACACTGTAAAACCACTGTACGATGCACACGCAGTGCTAAGTTGCAATGCTGGAGTAATTCAACCACGTATGTTCCATTCAATTCCGAAGAAGAACAATGATACAGGAAGCTCCATCCTGCAAGCTGACAGGATTGACTCTTTTGGTTTGTATTAAACCTCTGAAAAATTCTTGATTCTTGACTGCTTGTTTAGTTCAGGATGCATATTATAGAATATAAAAAAACACTATACGACATGCTAACAAGGTAAAAAAAACTAGATTTTCATGAGAAGAAGCGAATAAATTATACTGTAAAACAAACAAACAAACAAACAAACAAAAAACCATTAAAAATGATGAAAATCTGGCAGCAATTGAGCCAAAGAAAAAAACTGTGTGAACTTTTTCTCCTCTTTGGGACCAAACTATAAAAGTAAGACTGAAGACATACAACTGTTGTACTGCAGAAGATAACACAAGCATATCAAGTAACAACTGCTGACAAATAATTACATTGCCTGGGTGTGGAATACAGCACATACTGTTAAAAGTTAAGGAAATAAAAGAGGAATCAGTTTCTCTCTTACTAAACTGTTGAGACTGTAGAAGTGAAGACCTTTTTTATACATTTATCCCTATTTTTTTTCCCTACATACTCACATCGTCATCAGATCAGCAGAGCATAAAGTCTGCGGTGGGGAAAAACTCACAAGTTACAAGCCGTAAATATTACTGAATAATAACCCTTTCACCAAGTTTCAAAAGGTTCATGCAGCACTGCCAAATGTGTGAATGAATTTTGTATTATCTTAAGGTGGGATTGTCACAGATTTTTACTAAAATAAATGTTTTGTTTTGTTTGTTTAGTCACCGTTTGTCACCAAAAGAGGTCACACTAATGCTGGTTGAGCCTATATGGTATTGTAATATTTGTATATTTTCAGTAGGCTTCCATGACATGGGTGACTGTGGCCACCCTCCTAGGAAAAGCAGCATTTTAAGTTCCTTCAAATGCAAACTAAACATCCTACCGCTGCAGCTTTACATTGAATGCATTTAACTGCTAAAACACGAGCTGACTCGCTGTGACTTATTATGAGTGAGGGAACGTGGCTGTCAGTGAGCGCAGCACGCACTGCCATCGATCATCGAAAATGTGTCTACAAAACGATAACAGCCATAATCTGCATTTTGCAAGCGCGGATCAGTCAGATATACTGCAGGTGGTAATGGAAGCAGAAGGAGCGGCCACGGTGAGCTGTTAGATGAAGAGCTGCAGGCGACAGGCTGAACACTGCGTCTCAGTCAGGTAACCAAGTCTCACTTTCACCGTGCCCTGCTGGGTGCTGACGCAGAGTGTAACATAAAATCAGATTGTAGAATGATGGAAAAAGCCTAACTTCTTCTTTAAAGCTACAATATTATTTTTGTTGTCATCAGAATCTAGTGACCTGCTGTAAAAAATCACATTTAGTGTTACCACCAGCAACTATAGATGTCATCAGAATCAACCACTATAATCTTCAAGACAACTACTTTAATTACGTTTGGTAAAAAAGCAGCTAAATGTGTGTATATGTTAGTCTTTATAAATGACAGAGCCTATCTACAAAATAAAACAAATGATTATAAGATTATAAGAGAAGTGGCACTGCTGTTCATGGTAGAACTGGATGGTACTATGCACACACATTCTACTGTTTGTAATAATGGCATAAAATGGATCTTTGTGTTACCATTAAATCTGTCAGGTTCAGAATGCTTCTAGTTTAGCATGGTGTGTTTGGAGTGTGTGGGCCTGATAGGATGAAGGACGAAGCCAGATACTTGCAGACTTGTATAAAGGTGATGAAACCCACCAAACGTGGGTTAGCCCCCTTGTGCATACTGCCATCCAACTGGTTGTGGAGTTCATCTCCACAGCCTCCAGGGTCGGAGGTTCAGCTAGTTTGTATTCTTGAAGTGGGGATTCAAATTAGTCCCCTTAACCCCAAAACGTGGTGGCAGGTTTGAAAGGGCAAAAAAAATCGCCCTTGTTAGAAAGAAAACCCTAAAAACAGAAAGATGGTCCTTACTGCTCATCTGTGATGTGCAGTTCCACTGGATAAATAACCAAATCTAAGCTTAAAATCATTAGATTTCCTTTAAGATCACCTTATTAAACACAACTCATTTAAAAAATCTCCAAAAATAAGTTGTTTGTGCTAACTAGATTCAGTAAAAAGGTGATGTCAGGGAGTATTCGGCTGAACTGCAGGCAGTGTTCATGCAGAGTAGGGAGCAGACAAGTATCAAAACATGAATTTTAAATGTAATTAGTAAAATATCTACATTATGTAGAGTCACCATTATTTTCCAGCATCTGTTTTACACCTGTGGGCACTTCGGAATGTGTTTTTTTGTTTTGTTTTCACGATTTATGACATACTGCACAAAACACATTTCTTCATTCTCCCCACTTCTACCCAGGGTTGCTCTGTTTCCATAGAGGCACAGGACTTTATGTTGCAGTGAAAAATGAGCCCAGAGTGAGAAAAAAAAAGTGACACGAGGAAAAACACCCAGGAACTGCTTGGTATTCACAGGGTTAAAAAGAAAACAGTCCCTATTCTGTTTCTGGGTGTGTAAAAGATATGTGGGAGAATAAATCGGCAAGCGAGACAACAGGAGAACCGATGGGGACATATTTAAAAGATCTCACCAGGAAAATAAAAGGATTGAGAAATACAAACTGAGACATAAAAGCATGACTCAACACAAAATTAAATCTAATCTAACTGATCGAGATTCACCAGGAGAATATAGGTGAGAGGGCATCTACCTCTGTGTTAAGTACTTGAAAGAAACAGTTATTGAGCTGGAAAGCAGTTATGACTCAGCTAAGTAGCACCCAGGGCAACACATAACATCATTTACCGTGATGGAAACATGCAATAATCACACACTGAAGTGTAGAAGAAGAACTGGAGGTGATGTGCAGAACATTTCTTACCCAAAAGAGAGTGTAAACCAGACCGCGGCAAGTTTCACGGTGTTGTCTTTCACTGGGTAGTTGAAACATCTCATGAAAGTCAACCAGATCTATAATGAGATGGAAAATCATGTTTACTGACTTTAAATCACAACAACCCAAAACAAAATCAGCATGAAAGGGAGAAGGTAAAGCAGCATCCTACTCCTCTGAGCTCGGCCTTGATCTTGAAGAGGACCTTGAGCGCGGGGTTGGCTGACTCATTCTGCATCTCCACCAGCTCGTCCAGCTGTTTGGGGATCTTGATGCGGTTCACCTGCAGGGGGAGACACTGATCTGTCACCTGCTAATGGCACTGCAGCAGCGGGAGTGACGGAGTGCAGGGGCCATGCAGCCGGTACTCACAGTGAACACTCTCTCCGGCTCTCCTCGGGCGCGCATGTTGGTGTCATGGATGTGTTTGAGCACCATCCAGGCCTCGTCATGTTTACCCATCTACGAGACAGTTGAGATTAGCATAACATGCTAGTCGTACTCATGAGGATCCCTGAAATCGACCTCGCTCGGCCAGATTTACTCAACTGTGCTGTTTTTTTTTAAAGCTTTTTCTAATTGTACTCACATCTCATGTTCAGGTTCTGTAGCAAAATCAGACTAATGCACATTTACAGTAATTGCACAAATCTTGTGTGCTCATGAGTTACATTTTAGATTAATGCAGGTGTTTCTCTTCACCCAGAACTACAGTTTCCATAATTTGTGAGCTTTCAGGGATGGAAAAAGGAAATATAGGCTGCGTTCCAATATCCGCACTATCATACTGTATAGTATGTCAGATAATGATTTAGTATGTTCCAGTTCATGCCACCTATACCAGGATGTCCATCTACATCCAGCATGCTTTTCTGGCCCTTCTCACCCATAATCCTCCATGCCGTTACGTCACATATGTCGATGTCAAGTTGAAACAAACTTGAGCCGCTCAGACAGACAGATTATAACTAATTTTGCAATACAGACAACAACAGGCCAAGTTGAGGGTACAATGTTATGACAAAGTAGTATTTCCCAATTATATGCAGACTGCATGAAACATTACATACTTTGTAGCTGCTGCTGTAGTACTGAAAGTAAAAAGTATGTGATTTGGAACGCAGCCATAGTGTCGTGATAGAACCAACAATCTAGCCGTGGGCTAAAACTGGTTTTAGCCTACATTTGTTTGCATCTTGGCCAATTAACACCATTTAAAGTATGCAGAATTAGCTATATGCCATTCCTGTTCACAGTGTACTTAGATAATTTACTATATAAAGAAAAAAAAAGGTTATTGTTCCATTTATTTTCTTTACATAAAGTAACTGTTTTAAATGATCCAAATACAGAAAACAAGAGACCAGATGAAATTAAAGAATAGGAATAGGCTTGTATTTCATTGGTTGTTAGATCAGCCGCCCAATTAATCACTCCTGCTTGTGACACACAAAAGTCAAGAAATCCATAAACATCTGTAAATTCAATGTTCGACTGAAAATACATCAACTCTGCAACTGTGCAATAAATAACCAAAACAGCGAGTAGCTACATGCTGCAGCATCATCCATGCTGGGTTTGTGTACATGTTGTGGTTGACAGGACAACAACATTTGTATCAAACTGCTAGTGTGGGCACTGAGATTGGACCAGAGACAAACAAAGAAGTGAATGAGGAACAGCAGGAAGTCAGCACAGGGGGGCCGACTGGATGATTAGTGGTAGGTGAGGTAGGAAGACCAACAAACGGTGAGAGTAAAGCAAACCAGGACTCATGAAAGCAAACAAATTCAACATAAAACAAGAAATGATTTCGACAAAAACCCAAAGCCATGACTCACAGGAACACAGTGACTGCACTGGCATCCCTAATAACCAGTGTCAATAAAGGATCAGGCAGGTGATCTTCTGTAAGAGGCTGTTTTGTTGGTAACATAACAGGTCACCCATCCCGGCTCACTGATTTGTTTTTAATGCTCTCAGGTTTAAGGAGCACTCAGTGTTCCTGCTGCTCTGTGATGCTGCAGGTATTTATCAAAGGTTCCATATGGAGAAAACACATTTTTATTGTGTTTTCTGGGGTTTATAAACTTGGAGGTGCAGATTAGATAGCCTCCCAGCTTAATGAATCAGTAAGAATTCAATGCAGATGCAGTGTAACACCTAACCAACCAATGGTCACACAGCACAAACTGTGAGTGACGTCTCCGGCAGAGTGTTCTTCCTGAAGGAGGCGGGAACAGCAGCTCATTGGTTATCAATGAGCAACACACCTTGTTAGGAACAGAACCGGGAGTTACACAGTCCTGGTGAAATGAAGCATCTAGGCAGTATTGTGAGTTAAAAAAAATACTGAAAGACACATTTTGGGGATATGTGAGAGTTTAGTTAATTTCATAGAAGAGGGGAACAATATGGGGCCTTTAAAGTCGAAGGATAGTAGGTCTATTAATGTTTCAAATAATGCTTCTCCAAAATTAGTGAAATAAAAACATTATTGCTTCAGCTGTTACTCTAACTTTAAAAAAAAAGTCTGAGTCCTATTAATAGCTGCATTCTGACAGACATGTCAACATGTTACATCATAGATACCAGTGGGTGAATGGCGCCACATGGCTGGGTTGCCTGGGTGACGGTGTGTGATGTTGTGAAACACCTGAAACACTCATTGACCCCAGCAAACTAAACTGCATCTGTGTTGTACTGTGTGTTGAAAGAAGTCTAACAGGTAGCCTGTAATACATGGGAGAAGTAAAAAAAAAAAAAAAAGCAAAACACAGGATTGAGGATTGGTGATGCTGCAGAGCTATGCTGACTGAAGACACACCGACTGTGCTCGTTGCAAATTTCATTACGGGGCCAGACTATGTGCAGAAATGTGAACAACACTGGAAACTGCACTGAAGTAGCGACTTTAAAGCTACTGTGATCTACATGTGGTCATTTTTCATGTTTCAATCATTTGTCTAATCATTTATAATGCTCATAATTTGCTTGCATTCATGTATTAACACTAATAGTAATCATAATAGTCATGATGTTAATTTCTGATACTGTTTTTGAACTCTCACTTACTAGACTGAAAAAAATGGGATGTTCAGAATTCAGAAAAGCCTTTTACACTGTTCTCTCCATCACTGTCCTCTGTGTTTTCCAGGATCAGAAATATGTGAAGCTCTGCTCTGGATTTATGGGGCTATTGGGCGGAGTGTGTTTTATATTTATGCTATCCTCAAAAAAAACACATATCTACTGTGTATTGGAAGGACGGATTGCTATTTTCTTCATAAGAACATAAGGTTATGCCCTGTTAAATGGAGCTTTGTGGCATAAATGCATACGCTAAATAACGTTTTGGATATACTTCCATATGGGATCAGTTCATTGCTGTTTAGGTCTTTTCCTGAGATTTGCTCCCAATAAGGAATCTATAGAAAGTCACCGACTCGAGCCTTCAGGAGAGAAGAAGCCGCAGTATGACGGTAAACTCTCTGTGTTTTACCTCCAGGTAGAAGCGTGGGCTCTCAGGCATAAAAGTGAGCGCTACCACTGCAGAGACACACGGCAGCGCGCACACCACCACAAACACTCGCCAGCTGTGGAACTGGTAGGCTGATCCCATGCTGAAGCTCCAGCCTGCACACAGAAGGACACAAACAACAGTCAGGAATCATTTGGCGCGGCGTCACGTCACGGGTTCAGCCCTAATAACGCATCAAAAACTCTCCGCCCTGACTTCAGTCTGCTAATTTTGTCTTTTTCTTTCCATCGGGGTTTCACAGATTTATAATTCAGTCTCTTACACTCACGGACAAACATATGTAAGGTGTCTCTGCCACAAGTCAATGAAATTAATTAGCCTACAGGTCAACTGTTTCCCCAGCGTCACCCCAACACTCTTGGCACATGCAGATACAAAGTCGTTAATTTCTTTTTCCTGTCATCAGTTTCACTCTGTCTTATTACTAACTGCAAAGGAAAATGTTAACTGCTGAGGAAAATCCTGCTTAAACAAGGTTTTGCTGTGTATTTGCGGTGGCATTGCTGTTTATGTGTGAAGATGCTGCTGAAGGTGCCTCCATGGTACATTATCTATGTTCAGGTAGTTGTCGAGGGCGTCACCAGGCTGCTGCTAAGTGGTTGCTTCGTGTTTAGGGGCAGAATATTAATGTGATCAGTGTGAATATTAGTGCATCTCCAAGTGGCTGTTGGAGTTAGAAGTTGCTACGAGGTGCAGCCTGAGTGGGATGAAGGGAAGATAAAGATGATGTCATAAAAGGCTGACTGCAGTGAAATGCAGATTTACTTTGCCAGAGTTTAAAGATACAACAAGTGTATCCTCTGCAGGCGTCACTTTCCCACAATCCATCCATCCATCCATTATCTATACACCACTTAATCCTCTGTAGGGTTGCGGGGGGGCTGGAGCCAATCCCAGCTGACTCAGACGAAGGCAGGGGACACCCAGGGCTACACATAGAGACAGACAACCAAGCACACTCTCATTAACACCCACGGACAATTTAGAATCATCAATTAACCTCAGCATGTTTTTGGACTGTGGGAGGAAGCCGGAGTACCCGGTGAGAACCCACACTGCACAGGGAGAACATGCAAACTCCACACAGAAAGTCCCAGGCGTCCGAACCGGGACGCGAACCGGGGATCTGTGAGGTGACGGTGCTAAAAACTGAGCCACCATGCAGCTCTATCCCACAATCCGTTGTGCTCAGATCACATCAAATTTATTTATAAAACAGGTGTAGACTAAGTGTGAAGCATGATGAAAACATATAAGAAAGGAACATATAGGATAAGAAGGCTGCATTTATAAAAACATGATAAGAATAAACAACATGAGATATGAAGGCATTACAGTCAAGTCAAATCAACCTTATTAATACTGCACATTTGAAACAACAGCTGTCGAGGCAAGGTGATTTTCAAAAGAGAAAAAAAAATGGTTTTATAAATTTACCTACAGAAGAAAGCATTACTTAAATGTTGGCTAACTGTTAAAAGAGAATAAATTTATTTTGATTAGAATAGAAATGGAACAGAAAGCCTCTATTGTCATTATACAAAGTACAATGAGATTTAAAGAGCTGCTCCATGAGTGCACCAACAATATACAGAATAAAATATTCTAAAACTCTGTAAGAAAGTAAAAAAGAAAACCACTATGAAACACAGTTACATGATTATATGATTACATGTCACAATTTTAAGCTTTTAAGTTTGAAGACAGAATAGCAAGTGACAAATGAGTAGTTCAAGGACTGGCAGAAAGCTGAAAATCTGAGGATTCTTTCTGTTCATACAGTCTCTGCTCTGATAAGCAATGTAATTTTAGTGTAATTTTGACATTTTTAAAAATATAACAGGCCATTCAAACCTGCTTCTGGGGTTCAGAGGGTTAAAAAAAAACAATCAGTTCAAAACTGTTTCAGTGACCTCTCTGCCATGTGCTGCATAAAGCTTGTGATTTCTCAGAAAGTGTAAAAGATGCATCCCTCCCAAGCCTCTCCATCACTCTCATTATTCCTGCAAATTCAATTAATAGTGCATATTAGAGTGGCTCCAAAAGTCATTACACACTGATCATTAACAAGCTGCGAGTAACAACATGTGATGGAACTGTTAATGTGTGTTTTGTGGGAATTTTATCAGTTTAAATTCATCCTGTATTATTAGAGAATCAGCATCAGGATAGTATGTTGGTGTGGACTCAGAAACGTGTGTGTGTGTGTGTGTGTGTGTGTGGCCTGTGGAGCTGCTCTAGCCTGTACCAGTACAAACCTCATTAGGGGGATTATAGCTATAATGGACTGGAGGGGATGGCTGACTGATTCAGATACTCAGCAAGATTTATGTTCCTACTCTACAGTAAGTGAGCACGGCTAAAACACACGTACACACACAGACACACGCACTGTCCTTGGCCATTGTTCAATGCTATGGCATGAATATTGAAGCACAGGTGCATGCACAAACACACACACACTGAAAAGACACACACACACGCCTGCCTTACATCTTACACTGCGACACACTGCATTTAACGCTGGTCACAGGAGGCTGCGTGATTTTTTTTTCTTGTAATTCCTTTACTGTATCAGATTCTTAACACCATAAAAGAAAAAAGAACCCACACACACACTCACACACACACACACACACACACACACCCACACCCACAGTCATCTGGCCTTTGTCCACCAGTCAATGCAAAGAGCACTGCGGCGGAACCTATTACCCACACACCACTGCATCTTGGAGAAAAAATGTGTTAAAACACTGGCGTCTAATCAATTGACCTCAATTATGAGCCTCTGCCGGCTCCCTCACATCCACTCAGGCAAATAAAGTTTGTGAAGAAGACCAGTGGAGAGCTTTAACGTGGAAGCTTTTAGCCACGAGGGCCACTAATGTCACATGAGACACAGATGCCCGTCTGGACATGCTGGGGAGCTTCTTCACATGTTTCATTTCCTCTCCAGCAACACTAACACCTAATTTTAGGACTAAAGCATTAATTATTGATGCTCTCGTTAAACTGAATTAACTGTACCACAGAAATATCCCTATCTGTGTATTATCCCCAGTAAAACGGACATTATTTCTAGAAAAAGATGCTCCTGTACACTGTAAAAAATAACATTTTTAACTATTTCTTTTTAACAATTTAATGTTATAGTATAGATCTTCTCTGTTTTGCAGGTAATAACCAGTAAAACTACAGGAAAAAAGTATTAATTTACATGTCACCTGTAAGAAAACTGTAAAATGATGTCAAAATAATCAATGCTGTTCACTTCACCTGTCACTTTTTTGTAAATATTGCTGCTGACCAGTCTATATAAAAACATAAAATTACAATCGATGTCTCTGTATCCTGTTATTACCACTCTAGTAGAGTGGTTTTCAACAGCCTTTACACAGCTCCGGCTTCACATTAAAACCATTCTACTGGCAAATCACGGGATGGCGTTTATGATGAAGCAGCCATAGGAAGCCTAATGGAAAAGAAACTCCAGTTACGATGTGTGAAAAACTGTGTGCTGCTTGAGACAAAATCACCTTTGAATGATAAGAAAAGGCCAATTTATTGACAGATTTCTTTATTGGAACAATGCAAATTAGTTTGGCTGCAGTGTAAACAGATAAACCGGCCGTACTTCTGTTCCATTTCCAGAAAAAAGACAAAGCTAAACCAAAATGGTGTTGCAATAAATTCCACATTAGACTGAAGTCTTAAGGATTCTAATGTTAATCGATGGAGTCATTTCCAAAAAATCCTCCCAGAGAAGCAGATCTATTCATTTTTATCTTTGACATGCTGCTTAATCCTAAGTAAGTAATGTTCTATTTTGCAGTCTGAACTTGTGTCCAGGCTGCAGATGTTTGAACTCTTTGACCAGTTTTCTCTGCGTGCTATAGAGAGGTTGGTCTCGTGACTTTGTTCCAGATAAGAACACCACTCGGTCGAGGCACTTAATCAACCCGGTGACTCCACATTATAGAGTCACACACCATCCCGTTGGCTACAGTCTGAGAGTAAACCTCATCGCATCTGATCAACACGACTCTGAAAATGGGAAATCAAAAAAGAAACCCTTTCTCTTCGCGCATCCCTTCTCCTCTCCTCTCCATTGATACCGTTTCACTCTCCCCCTTTGTCTTTGTTTTGTCTCCCCGCCTCCCTCCGGCCCTCTGCTGTATCCCTTCACCTTTCGATTATCCCTGACACAGGCCACATAAATCAAGCGCACTCTCCACCTCTCCTTCCCCCTTGTCCTCCTAATCTCTTTCTCTGCTCCTCTTTCCTCATCCACAGCCCTCCAGACCAGATTGATTTCATTTCGCTCATTTTGTTCTTATCCTCTGACACACACCTCCTCACCGCTCGGTTATCCTCCAGCTCGCCTTCGCTATATGTTATGAGATTTGTTATATGAGCCGGCCTTTTGTTGCTTTTTTCTCTACACACTACTTGATGTTTTCTCTGCCACTGCTATAGTCGGCGCCTCCACCTACACTGCCACCTGCCTTGTGTTTGTGTGCACCCCTGGAGGGCCTTGACTTCTAAATTAAGCCCCGCGATTGGGGAATTGTTTGCAGTGTTCCCTGCATGTTATGTATCATGTTGGGATGTACGTGCTTCACTACTGCAGGGGGTCGCCATCAAGAGCAGAACAACACAGGCAAGTCCAACTTTATTGCCATCCCTGTTTGCAGTAATGTTCAAACTGGTGATGCGAGTGACTCCTGACTGTGGGAAACATCTCCACTTTGGAACCTGGGCCACTGGAGGTGAAAGCAGATGTACATTAAGACACTTACTTTACACCATGTAATTTCAGCTTCTCTATACTGTCTGTTGTTTCTGTGCTCTTTATATTAAAATAGAGGGTCACCTCTGTTATTTCTTGCTTTTGGACCATGTACAGTTCTATATTCTTTAGGAAACCAAAGAAAATCCTGGTCGGCTGATATCCTGCCTACGCTTCAAGCAAATGACTGACTGGGGCTAAAAAATGCAGCATATTATCTCTACATAAACCAAACCAGTGCACTCTACCTGCTATGTTCCTAGCCTTAATGAATTATGAATCAACAGAGAAGCCTGTATTCACAGCATATTAAATCATTTTAAAGTGGTTATTACCTCCGCCAAGGAGGTTATGTGATGGCCGGCGTTGGTTTGTTTGTTTGTTTGTTTGTGTGCAAAATAACTCAAAAAGTTATGGACAAGGAAGAAATGATCAAATTTGGGGACTGATCCGGATCACCGTCTGGATCCAGGATTTTTTTTAATGTGAGTGTAACTGGGTGGACAATTAAATGTGGTTTACTCTAAAACCACCAGAGGGCACTCTTGTTTTTGGGGTAACCCCCTGTGACCACATGAGATTTTGGATCTCTATGCGACAGACAGCGACAATGACGGACTTCCCTTTCCTTCCTGAGTGACATACGCACAGTTGGGCCAGCATTCTTATCTCCGGTTGTCTAAGAAGCTGGGAGGCTGTTTGGAGCTGCTGCGCTCGAGGCCGCGCCTGTTCATTAGGTCAGATGGGGTGATTGCATTGCCGGTAGGACATTTGAACTGTATGTAATTACATTTGTATCTCTAACATTCTATACAAAATATATGAATTGGGAGATTGCGTTGGGAATGGACTGAAGGTCCTTGGAGGAGGTATGTGCTCTCCGAGTGCTTTTCTAGTTTTACACTGAAATGACAGCAACAGATTAGGAACACATGATTTCTGAAAATAAAACTATTTCAGCTGGTGATTTCAGCTCAAGACCTGTTGAAGAATACAACACAAGTAAGCACAAGTAAGTTCTTTGACACTGCGCCAGTTAGTTTGGAGCTCACAGTAAACTTTCAGTAAATGCTCAGTAGGTTAGACCTAGCAGTCTCCATTAGGTCAGAACAGTTCAAAGGCTTTTTCTGCAGGAACTTGCAGCCGTTTTAGGGCAGCCTGAACCTTCATACGTGTTGTGACTACAGGAACCATCACTTTTCACTCTTTCAAGGCTGCAGTCGGGGCAAAGAAAAGCCCATTCTCTGAGGTACATACTTCTGAGTTGCCTTGTAAAACTGCTGCCAAGGTCTTGACACTGATTAAACAGCTTGTGTCTATGTTTTTATATTTTTGTGTTTTGAGCTTTAATGTGGTCTGGAATAAACACTAGCCTTTCATACTTCCTCATAATAAGTTTTTTCAACCAAATAAAACAGCAGCACTGGACACTGAGCTAAAGTAATTCCTTTGAGAGAAAGTCTGAGCACACACACTATGTTGCCAAAGTATTGAGACAGGCCTCCCCATGCAACATCAGTCCCTGACCTCACAAACGCACTTCTGGAAGAATGGTCAAAAATTCCCATAAATACACTCTTAAACCTTGTGGAAAGCCTTTCCAGAAGAGTTGAGGGTGGTACAGCTGCAAAGGGTGGGTCAACTCCATATTAAACCCTACCGATTAATGTCATTAAAGTTCATGTGCATCATCCCAATACTTTTGCCAGTATAGTGTATCTTCAAGACATTCATTTGTTCCTGATGGCAGGTGGGCACTTTGCATGGCAGGTCTATGGCCATTTGTGCGTATAGAAACACATCGTAAAGCATCCTAGAAGGCTGTTGATTTTGTACATTTCTCTTTATAAAAGCAACACCAGCGATTGTCTGACCAGTGAGAATTTGGTTGAGTGAGAGCACGTTGAGCAACCAGTTGTGACCAGTGAACCTTTTTATGTAAAACAGTCATTAACATTTTGATCAGCTGCTGGATTTCCCCCAAAAACATCTCCAGAACCTCCTAACTACCCTCATCGTCTAACATCTAGTTCAGGTTGAAAATGTTACACTGGAAGCCCTGAGGTGTCATTTGAGATGTAAATATCACCAGTAATCCCGCCTTGTTTGACTTAATTGATGGTTAGAACCAAGATCAGGTCGTTCCTCTCATCTGCTGATCGGGAGAAGGTCATCCATCCTTTTATCTCCTCCATACTTGATTCCTGCAGCGCACTTTATTCTGGCCTCAACAGAGGAATAAAATTCTACAGCTAATAGGAAACACTGCTGCCAGGTTGGTATTATACTTTCATGAAGGTGAGGCAGAAAAAACAGAAAGATTAGAAAAAGAAAATCCATACAAGAGCAGCTTAGTCTTTAGCATGGATCTTCAATAAACTGGTCCAGTATGCTCCATGTCATTAGATCCTCCCTGCATGGTGAGCACCCACATGGATCTGTGGACACCGAGGAGTGACCATATTGTTCTGACCCATTTTAGGAGCGTATTGTCAATAAATATAAATGCTTGATATTCACTTACTGGACTTCACCAACGCAGCCCTTTGAGGTGCTTTAACAATGAGCTGTTGTTGGGTTGAACACTTGCTGTCCCACAAAGTAATCTCTATTGTGTGGCTTTTCATTCAACAGCTGTAATTTGCTGTAATTGTTCTAATTATCTCACTTTAGCTTGAGCAATTTGGATTCCATTCCCCTGCATTAATCATATCTTTAACTCTCGGTTGCTGTTTTATGCATTTTCATTCAAACACTTATTTCTCAGAGTGTACTTTCTTGTCAGGGGGGATCAAGAAGTTCTGGGACTGCTCGAGCTGAGCGGTCATGTGTGTGCAACACGTGCAGCCACTAACCGTCACAAGTCAGGTGATCATATTACATCATGCTGTCAACACCAAGGACCTGTGCTGCACATGTTTTGTCGCCACTGGAAGGTGTCATTTGTGATTTCTGCATGCAGTCCAAACTGGAGTAGAGAGCAACACATCACACTCTGGGTCAGTCAGCAGCAGGGATGATTCAACCTTCATATTTAGGATCATCGCTGGTGATTAAAGGTGGATTTACAGCTACCGCCAAAAGTAGAAATATTCATTTTCATAAGGGACACAACGAGTAACCAACATCCATCCATCCATTATCTACACGCCACTTAATCATCTGTAGGGGCACCCTGGACAGGTCACCAGCCTATCACAGGGCTACACATAGAGACAGACAACCAAACACACTCACATTCACATGTACAGACAATTTAGAATCATCAATTAACCTCAGCATGTTTTTGGACTGCGGGAGGAAGTCGGAGTGGCCGGTGAGAACCCACGCTGCACAGGGAGAACATGCAAACTCCACACAGAAAGATCTGAGACGTCACTAATCGGGACGCGAACCGGGGATCTTCTATCTGTGAGGCGACGGTGCTAATAACCAAGCCACTGTGCAGCCCCAGTAACCAACATCATCAACAAAAATTGATGACCAAATTAGTTGCCAAGTTGATTAGTTGGCAACATTAACAGGAGCACTGGGAGCAACCTAACCTCGCCTACTTGATAGATTTGACTTCTTCCTCTTCCCCACTAAGTGATCCTTTTTTACATGGCCTGCAATGAAACACCAAACGCAAAAACTGTGTTCTGCTGTCACACAATGTGATTTGGCTTTTCATGATAATAGACTGCATGTTTCCATAACTTCCAGGAGCCTTAGAAGCATTCTAGGAGCACAGGGAGCAGTGCACCGCTGCACAAGAGGACTATCTCAACAGGGATGGCAGTCAAATTTAAATGAAGCACAAATTTTGATTTTCACAGGTGATCTCTGAACTTTGTGATCAACTCTCATATTATTGGCAAACATTCAGGACTTAGTCTCCAAAATTCAAAAGCAGATCACTGTAACACTTCTAATGAAACAATCACTAACAAGTTAAAAGTGTTTGTGGTGGTGTTGTTATGAGCGGTGCATCGGGTCACTCACCATAGTGTGGGATGATGGCCCAGGCCATGGCTGAGGCGTAAATCCCTCCGATCATCCAGAACATGCACAGCCAACTCAGATGTTCTCCTCTCTTCTCCCGAGCCAGCACCTCCGCAAAGTAGGAGAAAACTATGGGCACCGCTCCACCAATCCTGCAAATACAGTTTGCTGTAATTAGCCGTGTACGCTTCGGAAGCCAGCCCTCATTTGTCTTCTGTTAATGTGTGCAATGATAAACATCTATGAGCGTGCAAAAACTGATTTATGGCTGCCATAAAATCACTTGGGAAGAAGTGAAGGAGTTCGGAGTTTCTTCATCTGTCACTGAGTGAACAATGAGAGCATAGACGGTGAATGTGAAGCAAATTCACAGAGCTCATTATCCCATGTGACAAAATATGGTGCATGACTTGGGCAGACTGTGTATTATCATGCAGTTTGCAGTCTCTGGAGAATTTGAGATTTCTGCTAATTTGACCACAGAGGAGTAGCAGGAGCTTTTCAGTCTTTAACACCTTTTTGTTCCCTGCTCTTTGAAAATGAGACAGCACTGAAGAAATCCCATCTTCAGAAGGATTCCAAAATGAAACCTCAACGCTCCGGCCTATTTTCAGACTCATATCAGGTAGAAGCAGCGACGTTGTCCAGTGCAGCTATGCTTTAAGCAACCACGCCGTCGTCTTCTGGCTAAAATGAAAAGGAGCCGGACACAGGATATTACAATCCGTGGTGCATCGTCTTTCCTCTCCCTCCCGGTTACGTTATTGCACAGAAACAGAGGCTGTGTTTTCATTATAGGGAGAATGTCTCACATTGCATAGTCCCACACTAATATGTTGCTATGCCTTGTGTTTATGTGATGGATATCGGCACTGAGCTGGACCATCGGTGAGGCGTCGGCAGAGTCAGCAGGGGCCCATCTGTGACTGCAGTGACGCTGCTGGTTTGTTTCACAGCTTCAGATGTTCAAAAATATATTAGGAGAGAGAAACCAAGTGGCAAAGTATCTGACAAGTGTTGCAAATGTGAAGCAGACAAACAGACCACTCTCTGTGTTAAGGGATGTTTGTATTATATTATTATCACAAGGCATGTGTTTCTATTTAGATTCCTACAGAGCCCATTTTAACATTCATTACAAACACATACAACACAATGCAGCATGAAGGGAAATGGCTTCAGAGTAAAACACAGCTGCTTTGCTTCGTTGCCTTGGAGAATATCTTTCAGTGTGAAACGATGTTTTTGACAACTGTAGTTTCAAAGTCTTTCTCTTGTATCACATATCAGGCAGATCCTTGTGTGACATTGTTGTTCGTAGATTTAGTGAGAGCTAATCTGAAGAAAAAGATTTTGTGTTTTCCGTATGTGACATTTTAGAAATACATGCACTTGTGTTCTTGCCAAAGTTGAAATGTCTTTATGATAGATGTGAACCAGAACTTGTTAGCTTAGCATAGAGGCTGGTAGGAGAGGGAACTAGCTTCCCTGACCAAAGTCAAATCCATTTATCCTCCTGTAGGTTGAATTTTAACTAAAATCATGCATAATGTTTGTTGAAAATGGATGTTTGAAAGTTAATGCATGAATTCAAATGAAAACATTGTCAATTTTAAGCAGTGCTCTTAAAACTAAAGCTTTTTTTTTTTTACCTTTTACTGGACACTTAGATCTAAACAATACTATCAGTATCATTGCAATATTACCTCTTGATAGTTTGTGCAATATTATTTTCTGCAGCATGTTTAGCATTTCAGTTCATGTGCAATATTTTATATTTTCATTTCAGCTTTTTAATATGTTCAATATTCCATTTTCATTTCATTTTTCAGGTGCAATATAATATTTCACTTCATTTTTTAAATATCATGTGTGATGCTACTTATTACCCCTGTATAATTGCCAGCATTACTTTTTACTGTTCCATTCTAGCCTCATTTTAGCTCTTATTAGCACTTATTTCATCAATTTTAGTAATGTATTGTACTTATATCTTATTGTTTTTTAGGCGCTGCATGTCATATATTTTTTTCCCGCTGTTTTGTAGTTTTTCTGAGCAACATCTCTTTACAATTTCTCATCATAGTGGATTCATTATCCAATTTGTGCACGTTGCACAAACTCCGGCCTGTCAGGACATCGAGTCCACACTATTCCTCACTGCAGAGCTGCTTTCAAGTCACTTTTGTGTAGGTGAAGAGACTCCACTGCTGTATCTGTAACAGAGAACGTGGTGGCCGCGTGCAGCTCTCATTTTAGACAGGAGGATTGTATTCCTATAGATACAATGGAGCAGGACGAGCGAGGCTGATCGCTGGTTCGGCAGCAGCTTCAGATCCACCGTCGGCAGCAGCTCCTGGTTCTGGTGGGGTCTGGGTTAGAGATTCAACTTGATGGAAATGCAAACTTCTAAATCAGTCAGCTCTCTCCTAACGCTTGTATCGTGATATTTGTCAGCAGGACTTACAGTACCGAGATGTAACACAACATCAGGTGTCACTCACTGACCTGCCCTGCTCTCTGCTTGTTCTCCTCATACCTCATATTAATATCTCACTTGTCAAAGTTATTTCTTTTAACATTCATCTGTTCCTGCATGTTTCCAAAATGTTAAACTAGCCCCTTTTAAAGTCATGATCTGTGCTGTGTAACAAGCAGTTACATCAGAGCTGGACCACTGGAGCAGCCAAGACATTCAGATTTCTTACTACAGCCATCCACTAAGAGCAATAGTAATTCATGAGAGCGTAATGAACATAGAAACAGTCTGCATGGTTACATTTTTCCTGTTTCCTAACTAAGATGTCAATATTACACAGTCCATAGTCAATACATCTGAATGTAGCAGGTCTAAACCAATCAATGCTAATCGTATGTTTTTCTCACTGTAGTTCAAAAATGCAAGGATGAATTTAAATTACAAAGGAAATAAACATATTCTAAGGATAATGACTCTAACAGAGCGTTGTCTTTAATTGGATTCAATTTGTTCAGAAGATCATTGAAACTTGGTGTGTGTGATCTGACAGAATGGCGCTGTGAGTCTCTTTTTTTCCCCTCTGTTGCTGTTTGTTTAGACGGCTTATGGCAGCAAAGCTAATGAGGTAAGGAAAAGCTTAATGAAACAAGCAGCATCTACTCGAACTGCAACAGCACTCAGCGCCAGATCGCATTTCTCGCAGACTGAAGATGTAAAAAAGATGGAAAACTCGGCGTCCCCCTTTAGAAAATGCCACCGCAGCTCCCAACAGTACGCATCTGTTTGTTTATGCACATTTCCACTGAAACATTCCACATCCCCAAAGGTATATGTGCAATTATAACTATCTTCCTGCACAATAAACTTGCCTCTGTGCACAGATTGAGAATTAAGTGATGAAGTAAAAGCTAGGGATGCTAATTAAAAATTTAAATCCATTAAGGTAGAAGCTGTTTCTCAGACTAAGCTGCAATGAGAGGCTTACTAGTTGCTTATACAGCTGTAATTAAATGTAAGTGAGTGGAGTGTAACTCAGGTACTATTGGCAACAGGCTGAACCTGCGTGTTGTCATGGATGATATGGAGACATGTACACATAAAATGCATGATTCTCTAGTACAGTGGGTGAAAATGTATATATATTTTTGACAGCTGTCTCCCGCATGTTTTAAACCTCGACGGCCCTCTGCCTGATTTTAATTTACATTTTGACCTCACCACAGACCTGCATCGGCTTCAGTCCCCGCCACCGGAGCTAAAGGTTCACGTACTGTACGAGCAGGATGTCAGAGGAGTGAGATGGGAGGACGTGTCATTTATCAAGGATGCGAGCAGCCAAGCAGACCACGCCGAGGCGCACAGATGTTCATTTACTGTGCTTCGCTCGTTTCTGCAGACGTTTCTGTTTTGCTTTGTTCTTTCTCCCCCCACTCAGGGGGGATGAGGATGGGCGGCTGCCAGGCAGTTAGAATAACCTCTTGTCATGTGCTGTGACTTTGGAGGAGGGGAGACAGCAGAGGGGCCGGTGGGAGGACAGAGCAGGCTGGATGGAGAGGGGAAGACCCTCCATGAGGATTCAGTCTCTCAAACACAAGAGCCTAGCTTCCATATGATTGTCAAGTGGATCTGAAGTGAATTCTTAAAATGTCAGTTATTCCCATTAACTGCTTTGGAGCTCTGTGTAGTGTCATCAGACGGTGGTGGTATAGGTAGGGTGACCAAGCGCTCTGTTTTCCCAGGACATGTCCTGTTTTCACGTCCTGTCCTGGTTGTTTTCCATAAAGTGATGAAAATGTCCTGGTTTTTATTGTGTTGAAGAAGGATGAAGAAGAAAACTGAAAATATGCATATTTTTATTAGTTTTTGAAAATTTGCGAGAGCTATTTTTGTTAAAGTTGGATTACTGATACAGCAGAGGTATTTTTGAGTTATTTCTTTAATACAGAAGAGACATTATTTCTATCATTATTTCATTTGTTATTTTTTAAACTTGTCATAATAAAACAAGAGAGAGCCTATCTGAAGTTGTGTCTTTGGTTATAGATAGTATTTGGTAATGTAACAACTTTCTCTCCATACAGAGGAGGCACACTTTAAATGTACCGAAACTACAAGGCATCCCTGAGCAAACTTTAAGTATCATTTGAGTATCTCATTGCCGGGCTGAGTATCCTGGTTTTCAGTAATCAAAATATGGTCACCCTAGGTATAGGGTACATTAGCTGTAATAAGCAAAGCAGAAGAAGACAGAAGCAAAACCAGTAGTTTGCCAGCTGCAAGAAGAAGAAGAAGAAACAAACAGAACTTTGTCCATCTACTACAGAACATGGAGAGAAGTCTTTAAGAACCATTTCAATCGGTAAAGCTGTAATTATTCTTTCATGGAAGCTGATATTGGACGTGTTTCATGCTGCCTGGAGATGAACACAGTGCTTTTTGCTCATTTCACATTTAGACTGACTGAGGGCTCATATTTAAAAATGTCTTTTTTTTGCAGTATGATAAAATTATAATGCCATAAATCCTAAAAAAAAACCAACAACAAAAAGAAAACGAAAGAAAACAAAAGTATTAATGTCTCTAGATACTATAAATATTTTTTCATTTACATTTTTAATTTGTCTCCAGACTTGTCGACTCACAGCTCTGTGTAAACACAGCCTGCAGTTAATCCCAGATCCAAAATGTCTCAGCTGAGTCACTATATATCTTTACAGGTGCAGCGAGGAGAGCATATTTTTTTGCTCTTTTACAGGACAAACAGTTTATTTTGGCAAATTCTTAAATGACACAAGCAGAATAAAGTGATTTTGACGAAATATGATTTTATCCTTAGACTTGGTGAAGCTTTCTGATGGAACAGCGTATCACAGACTAGCAGTGGGAAGGTTGAATATCTGATGATTCTTTCTGTTTTTACATTTTCTAAGTCGATTAAATGGTGTCATTTGGGGGACTTTTTTATGAGATAAGATGCCTGCAGATAGGTTTTAGAGTTCAGAGGACTAAATGTTCACAATTTATTTGGAGAAGGTGTTTCCATCTTGCATTAAGCACAATGGAAGAATGAATATTTTTTGAATCAATCTAGAAAAGTTCGTCCAATCTTGCCATTTTCGGTTAACTTCTTCGAATGTGATACTTCAAAATCCACCTAATGGAAGCACGTCTATTGAGGAGGAAGGGGTGGAAAGTAGAAAAGCACTGAAGAGAAGAGAATAAGTGAACTCACCCAAAGCCAGACACCATGCGGCACAAGAGGAACATACTGTAGCCTTGGACAAAGGAGGAGAGGAAGGCGAAGAAGCCGTTGACGGACATGGATATGAGCAGGCACTGTCTGCGGCCCAGCTTGTCTGACAGGCCGCCCCAAAAAAAGGCTCCGAACATCATCCCCAGGTACACAATGCTACCTGGAGGGAGGGAGGGAGGCAGGAGAAAGCTGTAAGTGATCACAGCCATCTGGAGTCTGACGTTTGTTAGTGAAACTGCTGAGTGAATAAAACACATTTCACACTTTAGAAAGAAGGAGACAGTTTGTGCTCGTGGTCATTCATGCATTCTTGCAACACTCAGCCTGAAAAGTGAACTCACTGCACCAAACCTGACTGAGTGTTCACTTAGAGCCCATACTGACATTTAAATCCCATAATGCACCATTGAATACTGTCTTCCTATACATCTCTAACAGAAACACATAATGTGAAACAAACACTTTTGATAGAAATGTCTTGAATTTGACCATTAATTGTGACAAATGTATATTTCCTTTACATCTGACGTAAGCTTTAATACCAATAGTCAATATATTCTTTTAATCTGTAGAGGATAAATAGAGGATCTGTCACTACCAGGGTTTTTCCTGGCTCAGGATGGCTCTTTAGTTTTGACTACACACAACAGGAAGCATGACTGGTTGACGTACAATAACGATCATGAGCGTGTCCCCTTATCTGACAGAAGTCAATGTATTTTCCAGTTATTTCTAACCATTTGAAGAGCAAAAGTGTCTTTTATGTTTCAGTAAGTACTCAAATAAACAAAATCGGTTCAAAAAACTCATTTATTATCATTTGGGTTTGGGCCATTCCTTTGGCTCTGCCTGAAATAACAATAGGAGCTTATTTGAAATAACACCTGGTACAAAATACAAAAATACAACTTTCAAATATGAGAATAAGAAATGCAAAAATTGCTTGAAGTCTGTTTATTGCATAGTCATTATTAAAGAACCATCACACTAGCTAATGTGGTTTTCAAGGTTTGCTTGTTACATAAAGGGAAGGTCAGGTGTTTTTTGCTCTCCTTAAAATGACTGTCACTGTTGCATTTGATGTAGAAAAAGCCTGTAGGTGGCAGCACAAGCAAAACTTTTTCCTTTGGTTTATGTATTTCATTACTATTTTTGGCCATTACGGTGGCCCAGAAGGGTCAGTGCAACTGCATAAGGCACAACACAAATGCAAAGGCCACAATGGAAGCTAACCCACAATGGAAATGCGCAGTGTTTGGAAGAACAGGCTTTGTTTCTGGGGGACAATATTTTCTGACGGACTATTTTGATTACAGGCGAGTTTAATGAGACGTCAGTCGGTGATTGTGATTAATGTCGTTATGTGTTTTCACAAATCAGCAATGATAGTCACCATTTCGAAATTGTCATAATGTTATATGTGTGCTTATTAAACTCTCCCATAATCAAAATAGTCCGTCAGAAAATATGGTCCCCCGGAAACAAAGCCTGTTCTTCCGACTGCTGCGCACTTCCGTTGTGGGTTAACTTCCACTGTGGCCTTTGCATTTGCATTGTGGCTTTTGCGGTTGTGTTGCGGCTCTTGTGATTGCATTGACCCTTCTGGGCCACCGTACTTAAGGGCAGCATACACAAGCTCTAAATATGACAAAAACTAAAATCACTTTGTAAGACGTATGGGCAGAACCTGCAAGCCAAAAGTAGCTTTCACTTAAAACGGAAGTGTATGCTCAGTTACATTTTGAAAGCAACTCATTTTCTCCCCTAAAGGATTGATGTAGTTGGAAAGACGAAGGAAGGAAGAGCCACAAAACCCACGTACAGCAGTTGGAGGGGAGGATGGCAGCAACAGGACTTTCACCAAGGAGACCAGGGTTTGTGTCCTGTGTCAGACCATTATTCTGACAATCAAGCTTCCTTTTATGTGGTTTAGACACCAAAGTTACATGGTTTGGAAAATACAGCACTTTGGTGAGACTTGCACCATGACAGCTACTTTTTAGAAACTTGGTTAAGGATAGGAACCAAAATGTTTACTAGGTACAGATGAAGAGTCCCTGGGTACCGTCCCACACTAATCCATGATTGGAGTGAAATAAATGGAAAAGATGTGCTGATTTAAAATGTAATGTAAGACATGTTTCCTTCGATACATAATTGAAAATTAGGAACATCATTTCAGACCTCTTCTATTCTTCACCCACACCTACAAGCAACGTCTGGCTGTGAAACGTACTTCGACAGATACTGCCTTTGAAATATTCGTCTCGGTTTCAGTGGGAATGGTGAATTTTGAATTTCCTTTTCAACTCAAAATGCTGCTGCTAATTTTACTACAGTCTGTACCAAACAAGAGTGTGCTGTTCCATCTAGAGCAGTGGTTCTCAACTGTTGGGTCGGGACCCAAAAGTGGGTCGCGAAGCCATTTTTTAGAGGGTTGCAGAAGCATGCCCCCCCAAAAAGTAGTGGTATAAAGGTATTTATTTTAAAGGACCTGTTTCTTACGACTCAGTTTGCTTTCAATTGCAGGATATTTAGTGGTGGTGACACCAGTAGTTACCCACTATTAACCTCTTGATTAGGCTCTGCCAGCTTATTGGAGAAATTATGCTAAAAGCTTGCCAAAAATGAACCAAGATGTGCTCCGAATCTGTCAAAATTGGCCAAAATAGACCCAAAAACTTAGTAAAAACGTCCAAATATACCAAAATCAGCAAAAAATAAGCCAAAATGTTCGGTGATGTATCAAAATGCGTTGAGACTCCACCCAAATAAACCTTAATTTGTTAACAGGAACAGCAAACTTCAACAATTTGGGTCGCGACTGATATTAATAGAGACACAGTGGGTCCTGAGGCTGGACCAGCTGAGAACCACCGATCTAGAGAATACAAACTGGAGGCCGCCGAGCTTCATTTATAATGGTACATTGTGACACATTTGAACTTGATCAAAAAACTGCAGCTCCTGTGATCGGCACATACTGCGATTTCGATAACAGATCAAATAATTGTTCAGCCCTTGTCCACTTTCACCGGCAGAAAGCTCCTCTGTGCAGGTACACAGTGTACAGTGGGTTTGTTTGTGCTGGAAACAGCTGCAGCTCTAAATGCGATAAGCAGTAAAACTGTGAGCCGCCAAGCTGAAACAAAGAGTGAGAAGATGAGGGCAGCTGCAGAGTCAGGCGACAGCTCTGTGACACCTTGTGACATTGCAGGTATCAGTGTGTTCGCGCTGCGGTGGTCCACAAGCTTCAAGCAGTGCTCTCCAGGTGCGTCAGTGGAGTAACTGAGCTCAGCCTGGAGTCGGTTCTGTTGGCTATCGACAGAACGCTGAGAGGTCGCATAAGATGTAAGTCTATATAAATAGCACAGCCGGGATCGATTAGATGAACTTGGCTCGGAGCTCGACTACAACGCAACTCTGTGAGTCCAGCACACAACAGTGTAGATGAGCTCTGCTTTGTTTTGACTGCACTGAACTGCCTCGCTGTAATGTTCCTCCGTATCTCTGGGCTCAGATGGACTCAGGATCAGTATCACATAAACATTCAGTTAGCACACTGCATGATAAGACGGATGAAGTTACAGCAGCTGCACACACAATAACGCGCATTTGCATTTAATTCATCCATTGACTGGTGTCTAATATGGTAATTTGATACGTCTTTATGAGCTGTAAACCAAATATCTATTGTGGTGTAATAAAGATTTGACTTCGGTTTAATTTTCTCTGAGTGAAACGACTGTCTGGTGACTGATATTTCTTAAAGTGACTGTGGGGGGAAACAGAGCAGTAGTTGACCTCGCAGCCCTGCTTTTAAATCCACACATTCGTCTCTTACTGCCGCTTATCCGCAGGAAACTGAGGTCATTTCTCTTCCTGTTCCCAGGAACATAAAGGAAAGGGGTGCTGGTGGAGAGGTTTGAGGGTTGTCAGGCCAGTAAATAATCCACTTTACTCCCTATGTGCTAATAAAAATGCTAATGCGAGTGGAAGGGGAGATGCGATTGTTTGACGAGGCAGCAGGAGAAAGAACGCTGCGAGAGGAAAGGAAGCCTTCTCTTTTTTTCCCCCCCTCCCCTCGCTGTGTTTGTGGTGATGGGACAGATATGCTGAAAGTAGAGGGTCTTATCGAGCTGCGCAGACATGATGCTGAGAGCCGATGATTCATTACAGGTGACAGTCGCTGGATCCGTGCAGCGCTGCAGCAGCGAGGGCTCTCCCACGGGCAGCGGGATACAAAGAGGAGGCTACACTCCAGCCGGCTCACGAATATCAAACTGAATATCAAAACTGCGGCATTCTGCGCAAACTGGTGACATCTTTTGATTTGTGTAGCTACATCTGAACGCATGTACTGTGGGGGGAGATGCTATCTGAGAACACCAGCTCATTTGTTTTATGGCTCCGCTCACACTGGGCTGGTGTCTGTAATAAAGGGGGAGGGCGCCGATGGTGATGGGACATCTGAGGCGCAGTAGGAACCTCTCTGAAATTGGATTTGTGATTTCCTGCTGGGTTCAAACTCAGGTCAGACCTTAAGGGCTTTTATGTAAATTAGAAAGGGTCAGTTAAAATCAGTGGAGCACGGGACGGTAGTTTTGTTCAAGTGTTTGTCTCATGCAGGGAGACACACAAACAACTGAATATCCACACTTTAACAGTTTATAACTGCATTTTTTTTTAACAATTTACTGTTTTTTTTCCCGAGTTTCGATATTTTGTCAAATTACAGATAATAACTATTAAAATCACAGAAAAAAGGATAAATTTGCACATTCATCCTAAAAACTACAGGACAAAACTTTAAATAATATCCTAATCAAAAATCTGAATTTTAACTAAGAATAATGTGTTCTTTTACAACATTTGATAATGAAATTACACAACTTTTACAGTGTTTAAATAATCAAAAAATATCATTACATTATCATTACAGATATTTGACATTATTTGAAAAGGAAATTCGGTATACTGTATTAAGGACAGCAAAATGGTTAGGGTTAGGGTTAGGGTTAGGGTTAACCCTTTTTACTTTATTTTCCACTACTACTAGTACTAATCCATCCATCCATTATCTATACACTGCTTAATACTCTTTAAGGTCCCTCTTTAAGGGGGGCTGGAGTCTATCCCAACGGACTCAGACAAAAGCAGGGGACACCCTGGACAGGTCACGAGCCGAACACAGCACATAGAGACAGACAACCAAGCACACTCTCATTCACACCTACGGACAATTTAGAATCATCAGTTAACCTCAGCATGTTTTTGGACTGAGGGAGGAAGCCGGAGAACCCGGTTAAAACCCATGCATGCACAGGGAGAACATGCAAACTCCACACAGAAAGATCCCAGGTGTCCCACCCCCCAACCGGGACGCTAACCGGGGATCTTCTAGCTGTGAGGTGACGGTGCTAACCACCGAGCCACTGTGCAGCCCAAAACAGAAAACCCAACAATCCAAAGTTGCTTTTGGACTCCCTCTGAGCAAGCAGTCACTGAAGGAACCAAAAAAACCCTCGGATAGGGAGGGGGAGAAAAAACCTCCAACAGAACCAGGCTCAGGGAAGGCAGCCATCTGCCTCGACCAGTTGGGTTAGGAGTGGAGATGCCGCCCACTAGTACTAATACTTTCAAAATTTTCAGTTTTGCTAATTTATGTTGAAAAATATCATTAAGTTACAGATATTTGCCATTATTTTTTTACCGGTGTTTACAATATTTGAACATTATATTACTTAACCATTTTATAAATATATGTTTTCTGGCACCTTTGCTGCCAGATTTTCACTGTTTTGTTTTTTTTTTTTTACAGGATTTTTTTTTACACAGTATAATGTTCACCACCACACTAAAAAAAACTCACAGGTTTGCTTTCACCATACGACACAAAAAAGTCCAAAAAGAAAACAGCACACACTGCTTAACAAGAATAGGACAAAGGATATGGACTACAGTACGTACACACAGTGAACAAAACAAGAATCCAGTTCTTTTCTGGTGCAGGCAGTGTGCATATAGTGCAAATAGTGTACAGATTATTTATAGTTTGGGACTTTTTAAAAGATTAACATGTAAAAGAATATGTATTTGTTTGATCTTACTGGTTATTATCTATGGAGTAAGTGGAGTGGAGTGGATCAAAGTGTGCAATGTCTGAAAAGGACGAAGATAAACATCCAAAGCACAAATCAAATGCTAGTTGTCCTGAGTTCACCTGAAGTGAGGTGTTAATCTTCTTTAGCAACAGCAGACCGTCTATATGCTCTTTTAATGGTACACTGAGCAGCTTTTCTCTGCACCCACAGGGATTCTTTCACCAGTCTCCACACATGCTGCTTTTTTCTATAGTAATTAGCTCTTATGTGTAAGTGTAATTCTCTCTCGACACCTTTCTGCTCTGTTTTCTCTCACAGTGTCCTGGCATGGATGAGAGGAGAGCGCAGCAGACTGACAGCAGTCGCAGCCGTAACAACCGAGCGCTAATTTCCTGAGAGTTGGAGCTTCAGGATTCCAGCAGATGAGGGGATTCCCAGAGGATGGTGTGTGATTGACAGCTGGGCTGCAGCAGGGACTAGGACAGACAGGGGCTGGTAGGAAGGAGGCAGAGGAGGAGGAGGAGGAGGAGGAGGAGGAGGAGGAGACCCCCGGGAGCAGAGCACAGTCCTCAGGTTTTAATTACATCCACACATGCTGATTTTGCTCAGCAGGTGGAGTTTACTCAAAATACTCACTTCTGTCTTGGTCTGCTGTGCATGTCCTCAATATTCTATTATAAATCCTAAAAACAGTCCCCTGCTTCACACACAGCTCTGGATCTATCAGCTATGATAAAGGCAAAACATATCTGATGCTTTGACTCCCATCAGCAGGTCAGAATTAGTTTTCATGATGTGTTCAGGACCAATCAGGAATTTTGTGTTTAAATGCAGAATAAGGATGAAAAACAAACCCTTCTCTGAACTGGGAAACAGAAACATCACTAAGCCTCCTTTCAGAGAACATTTGTTTCTTTTTTTTTGAAAAATGACACATTTTCACTCAGTTTAATTTAAATAATCATTCATTCTCACATGGCACATTTGGTTATTGTCTGTCACAAGTATTACTAATTTTGGTGACAGACATTTTGTAATACATTTTGTCGCCATTAGTGTCATAGATGTCTGTAATGAAATACAATCAACTCAATATTATCCAATTATTTCAAGTAGGCCTGTTGTGTTTTAGCTACTATTACCGCCATGGCAGCTGTGGGTCAGGTGGTAGAGCAGGTTGTCCACTGATCGAATGTTTGGTGGTTTGATCCCCGGCTTCTCCTGCATTGCCCAAGTGTCCTTGGGCAAGATACTGAACCCCAAATTGCTCCCAATGGCAGGCTAGCACCTTGCATGGCAGCTCTGTCGCCATTGGTGTGTGAATGTGTGCGTGAATGAGAAACACATTGTAAAGCGTTTTGAGAACCACTAAGGTAGAAAAAGGCGCCATATGAGTGCAGACCATTTACCATTTACCACTGTTCATGGCTTCTTTACTCCACTATGGCAGTAAACAGATTGTTTTTGGGTCGTGGACAAATCATTTGTCATCTTGGGCTTTCAGACACACAGATGAACCCTTTGCACCATTTTCTGACATGTTGTAGAGCAATGATCAAGAAAATAATCAGCAGATTAATAGTCATTGATTGCAGCCTTGGTTTTTACCAGTGGTTGTAACCAGAACTCTTCACACCTGACACATGGATTTCTTTTTTCACTTCTTATCATTTATCGGGTAAGTTGATCAGTCACTATCCTTACCACAGGTGTTCAGGACTGTCACTTCATACAAGGTGGGATCGAAATTGACAAAATATCTGATTTAAATTTGGCCTCCATCCCTTTTCAAGACAATCTGCTTGTGCAACACTGCTCCCAGTGCTCCTGCCACATCTGGAATGTGCCTTGGAAGGCCAGTTTTGGCCGCTTGCAGGTATGAATATGCAGTTTCACCAAACTTGCACGGAGAGCAAACATTGATTTCTTGTAGAGGATCATCAGCATTGATAGAAGATACATCCAGAGACCAAACAGCAGTCTTCAGTGGAAAACCCTGCAGTCTCCAAGACTGAAGAAGGTGCATCAGTGGCGGACCGAGAGAATGCTCGTTATTTTCGCCGACATTCACAGGGTTGTGCACTGTAAATCTGTCCCCAGGGGTCAGATTGCCAAGGTCAAGTTCTACTGGATCATCTTTAGGTATCTAAGGGAGAGCATTTGGCACCATTGTGTCAATTACTGCCTGCTCACACTATGAGTTCTTCTGGGTGTATCAACAAAATTGGTGCTCTCCATGCCCTTGCTTCCTGCTACTTTTTCCTCTTCACTAAAATGAAACTCATGTGTAAGGGTTGCACATGGTGGTTAACAAGGGATTTCCAGGAAGTGTTCCAAGTGGGCTTGTGGCAGGAGCACTTGAAGCGGCGTATCGCTACACAAAGTGACAGAAATAGTGGCCAAATTTAAATAATGCCTGGTTTTTGTTTTGTGTGGAAACAGCCTCTAAACCTTTCGATGCATGCTAAAGTTTGGATCCATTTTCACCAGGTTGTGAACAGAGCGACTTTACAAGATGATTTCTGCCCCCCATGTTGCCATGTCTGATTAAAACTCCACTGTACATTTCAATCTTTCCCATTTTACAGTAAATGGACATCGTTGACCTTTCCAGAAAGGCGGTTAGAAACGTGAGTGTTGTTTTCCCTGGATTTTTAATTAGCAGGCCTCAAGTGGCAGCAGAACCTATTTATCACCCCACTGTGTTGATTAACTTCAGCCATCAGTGATCGTAGATGTACAACACACAGAGCTGCTTGACCTTATAAATTATTAGTTGCACAAAGCTCCTCCAAGCTGACACCGATTCAGACGTAGCCCTCAAGTTCCTCACTCTGTGCTACACCTGCAGCCGTGGCTTCATCATCTTACCGAACAAAATGCTAACTGTGCTGCAGGAAAACACCCGCAGACAAATTAGAGCCATATGTGGTGGAGGAGGAAAGGAAGGGGAGGGCGCTGATAGGAAGTGGTATAAAAGGAGCGCTTTCCCTCCCTCCCTCCCTCCCTTTCTCTGGGGAGCTACGTGAGCCAGTCTACCATGGCTAAACTGCAGTGAAGCACAATGCTGCAGAGATTAGCTCGAGCCCATATCTTCAGATCGCCGGCATGGCTATGAGACACAGAGAGGCTGAGGGAGAGTGTAAGAGAGGGATTACAGCAGGAGGGTAACAGAGAGGACAGACAAGAGCAGCGAGAAAAAAAAGACGGAACATCCCATATCTGGATAGCATCTCACCTTTTATATTATATTACAGGGAAAGCCATTTTCAGGAGCAGAGAGTATCTGGAGTAGATCAGGGACAGAAATGCTAATTATGCATGCTAATGATCAATGATTACATTATTCTGAGAGGAATTGAAAAGATCAGTGTAAATTGAAAATGAAGAAGGTGTCATATTTGAGTTTTAAAGCTCCTTAAAACCTCCAGCAAAGAGCTTTTAGAGATATTTTCCCTTTGACATGTGATGCATGACAATAACAACTTCTTTTACTTACTTAACAAATTGAAAAGTTTGCTTTCTTTCTGTTCAGTCCTAATGAAAAATGTAACAGAATTAAAGAATAATATATGATGAATATGAGAGACCCAGCAGGAAGTGGATTTGGGAGACAAATAAAGTCTGACAGGTTACAATCAGTGATAAATAAAGATGATCTTACTAAACAGAACTGCTCACCGTGTCTGATGGTAACTTTCCGTTGTCTGCTTTGATTCCTCTTGAGTATGGTTTAAAACGATGGATCTGGATGTTGCTATGATTAAAAACCCATTCAGTAGACAAATGAAACTCTCTCTCCCCTTCCAACCTGTCTGACGTCAGATTTAGGGAGCTGCATTTGCCAGTACTTGTAATCTTCTCTGACAAAGTGTGCAGAGGTGTGAACGTATGCAGAATCTGAACTTCTCAAGTTCTCATTTTTCAGTATTTGTTTATGTACAGCTGAGTGAATGCCTTTAGGGAGAGCCTGTTAGAAAGTGTCACCTATCTCTATGCCAGCAGACATTTTCGCCAGTCGAGCCTTCGAGTACGGCCATTTAGAACGGCTAAGTACCTGTGTCTAGAGATGTAATCAGAAAACATTTCATATGAAGCAGCTGTTTAAAGCATATACCTGCATAGGTCATGTTGAGAATTATTTATAATTTTATGTACTTATTCCTAATAAAGACTTTAAAAAATATGTTTGGTTTGAATTGATCCACCACACTTTGAATGTATTGTACGTTAGCTGCAGTACCTTGCTGTGCCACCAGGTGGAGCCTCTTAGTGCCTTATACTGTAGCAACCTGAGGAGGTGGCCAGTTTTGCGTTGCCAAGCAAATACCATTGTGGGGGTTTAGCTAGCAACAAGCTACCATGACAAAGATTTCTTTGATGCTTAATGACCCCTGGCCAGAGCTGATGTATCTGACTCAAGCATTCATCAAGAAGGCATTCCTATAGCTATTAGAGCAAACCTGCTGCACCGTGCTGATGTTAATGTTTGGAGTAGAGGGCTTGAAATGGGTATCGCTGATCAGGTGCCCTGTACCAGCCTCTGTACCGCATTAAGTTTGTTGCCAGTAGTAAAGTGAAGGGTTGTCTGATAGTTGACAAGTCCCAGGCTAACAGTGTTTTTTAAAATGGTAAATGGTAAATGGTCTGCACTTATATAGCGCTTTATCCTGGTGTATCCAGTGGTATCCAAAGCACTTTACAATGTGTTTCGCATTCACCCATTCACACACCAGTGGTGACAGAGCTGCCATGCAAGGCGCTAATCTGCTATTGGGAGCAACTTGGGGTTCAGCGTCTTGCCCAAGGACACTTCGACATGTGGAGGGGCCGGGGATCAAACCACCAACCTTGCGATCAGTGGACAACCTGCTCTACCACATGAGCCACAGCCACCCAGTGTAAAGTGTAAAGTCTGTCTTGCAAAGGCCACCATTGGTCACTACTGGTCACAGTCTCCACTAGAGGAGGTCTATGTTCACAGACGGGGGTGACAAGAGACCCAGAAGGAAGTGGATTCGGGAGACAAAAGTAGCATGTTCCATTATCAAGGATAAGGATAGACTGTTATGAGTCAGTTAGGGAGCACGCCTGGGGTTTGTTCAAGCAACCAAACTTTGCATTTTTGTAACGTGCTTTAATGGTGGTTTGTAACAGATGCATTTAACTATTAAACATCCTATCAAGCAATATAATACACTATAATATAATGCCTCTTCACATGGACAGGCGGTACCCACAATTAGTGGGCAACCTGCTTTACCTCCTGAACAACAGCTGCCTCTTGACTTCAATGGCGTTTATAACATTCTTCATGATATAGTTAATTTAGCTGATGGTGTTCCTGTGCATATGTACTGCACATTCATTGTTTGGAAAAAGGAATCATCTAAAGTAAGTGAATGATGCACTCATAATAATGGTATTAGGTCCCTTAATGCTCAAAACATTAAGTCACATAGTTCAGTTTAAGTGACGACTGTGCTGTAACATAATCTGACAATGCAGCAGGATCTCATTTTCTCTCACTTGCTTCCTTCCAGCAGGATGTCCACTCAAGATGCTCTTATTTACCACTTAAGGAGTCACCGACCTTCACGGAGGATCTGTGGTAAAAGCACCGACCAGTTCTGTTGTGTAGGTTTATTATTTTAAATGCATCCACAAGTGAGCACAGACACACATCCTTTATTTATGAGGCGGTGTGAGAGTGAGCTGGTAAAAATGACTCATTCTTTCTATTATTTCCCTCCTGTCTCCCACTGAGAGATGAGTCAGAATACGGGAGAAACCTGAGCGGATAATAAACTACCCTGCTCCCCCAAACAAACAAGGTTAGCGTTCTATTTTCAGTTATAAAACCACGCAATCATAATGTGGCAAGGAAAATGAGACTTGCTGCTCTGAATCTATGTACATAACTAAGACTTTCATTAAACACCAAGCATTAAGACACTTTAATAAAATCGACGCAGCTATTTTTGAGAAATACTAAAGCCAAATCACACACATTCAAGCATGCAGACACACTGTGGCACGCAGACACACAACTTTTCCCGAGAGTGGGAGAGATCCATCTAGCTCAACACACCTCCTACTCATGTATCCAAATACCTGGTGCCATGACAACCCGCTGGCAGCTCCTAAAGCAACCAGATTACAGTTGAAAGTGTCACCCACCACTACTCTGCATGCGCAATGTTGCATGTCATTAACAACACAACTCATTAGCAGCTTTCTAGCAGGGAACTAATTCCATCAACACCCAAATTTTTGTTTTGCCAATCTGTACTTGTGTTTTCTATCTATCAGCATCAACCAGAATCCCTTTGCACACCTGCAACCTTTTACTCTCAGCTGCGTTTATGGCTTGTGGAAGTTGGATTCAAGATGGCTCACCCTTGCCTTTTCCAAAATTAGAAGTCTTAATTTCACTTCTCTGTTAGATATTTAGGACTGTGTGACACTCCGACTATTCTTAGCAAGTGATCAGAACTCTCAAACTGTTCAGAAACAGACTCAGAACATGTCCGATGAGCTGATGTGCTTTAAGCTTTCACCGGGTAAATCGAAATATAAACTACAACATCAGAGCACGAGCACTTCTGTGTTCCATCATATTGCGCTGTCACTTTAAGTACTCTGCGATCTAATTTAGCTGCGTCTTCCTGTAAGTTTCAGAATTTCAGCTCAGATGGTTTCTCAAAACCCATGAAACATGATTTCAGGTATTTACAGATACTTAAATGATACATTTCAGACTAAGTGGGCAGCAATCAAAGTTTAAACCTGCAATAAACATGCTAAACGGTACACTGCTGTTGTCATTCTACTTATTCTATCCAATGAGCTTGGCTCCTAATAACAAATCAAGAGCCCCCCTGGAAACATGATTTCTAAAATCTTGGACAGCAATGTTCGATTTATGCCTTTGCTTTCTATATTTCAGTATTTTTATCTTCATGGATCATGCAGACAATGGGCTCTTGTTGACATCTGATTCATGTGTGAGTTGGATTCTTCATTACCTCATTTTAATAAAGATACAGGCATACATGCTTGTTTTGCCCTCATCATTAAAGCATATCGTAAAATGTTTTTCTTATTGAAAACATTTACTGTCAGCAAAAAAAGTGTTCTGCAGTTATTACTGAACTAAACTTCGGTCCTGATCTCTCCTCACTGCTTTTTTGGCTTCCTTGGTGCTGAAAGACGCACACAGCAGCAGCTTCTTTTACTCAGTTCTGTAACTCTTGTTATTCATATTCTTATGAATGGGAATAATGATAAATAATAATTAAACCAAGAGCTTTCTAAATGTCGTACACTGTCAAAGAAAATTGTATTTTCACGGATTTTCTCTGCATTTTTTAAAGACATAAATATCGATACCATTGGAGAAATAGCCTATGAATTTATATGACTAATATATGTAATTATATTATTTTACATTACATATGTAATGTAAAATAATGTGTACCACAAAATTTCTATTATTTTTTTTATGACAATATTTTTTAACATGAAAGGCTGTTAAATGCACTAATTTATTATAATTTTACAAATTTTTCTACACATGTAAAAGTGCCCTGCGATAGGCCTTCGCCCGAGTCGGCTGGGATAGGCTCCAGTCCCCCCGCGACCTTACAGAGGATTAAGCGGAGTATAGATAATGGATGGATGTTAAAAGTGATCAGTCATCAAGAATTAAATGAGGGTATCTCTTGTGATTATTCCAGTCTAGCTGTTAAATATTAAAATGGTTTGTCATACTAGCTGGTCAGAATCCACACCCATCAGTGATGTTTCAGTGCACTGGCATAACACAGAGTACACTTCTGCATCACTGCAGCCAGACAAAGAAGTTTAATGGCTGCAGGTCAACAAAACATAATTGTCAAGGGATAAGCTGAGTTGCTCTTTAAGTTGACGTATTTTAGTCCTCATAAGTGACTTCCTGTGTGGCGCTGGGGGCGTGTCATGTTGTAATGTAACTGTGTAAGAACTACTCTGTAGAGTGTGGAAACTCACTGCAGTTGTTGGACTGATACAGTAAATCAAAAACATCCAGTGTATTACGTGACCATGTCATTTTAAAGGGGTTTTCCACTGTCATGCACATCCTTACCGAGCCATCCGGCACCAGAGTTGGGGACACACATGTCTGTCTCGGCACTTGGCAGGACGAAGCCCACGACGAACACCTCCACGCCGTCCGACATGAGCGCCAGGCTGAGCACAAAGAACAGCTGCCACTGGAATCTCCCGTGGCCACACTCCTGCATGATCAGCTCGTACTGCTGGGCCAGCTCCTCCTCATCTGCCTGTCTCTCATTTTCCAGCTCCTTGCGGCTCTTTAGGCTGTCAGAGACCGGCTGGCCCAGAGCCACCTGTCCCTCCCGCGGCTTCCCGTCATTGTAGGCAGGCACACCTTGGTACTCCCCCTCGTAGATCTCGTCTTCGTCGTCGTGGCCCTCCGTGGCATCGCTGGAGGCCCCGTCGTCGTCGTTGGCTGCGTTGCCGGCATAGTGACCGTCTTGCTGAGAGTAATTGTTGTAGTTGTTTTCTTCTTCATCCTCGTTCTGGAAGCGGTTGTAGCTGCGATGGGTTGAGTATTCATCAGAGGCACGATCAACAGCTTTGCTGAAATTTTTGGCAGCGTGCCTCTTGGCTTCTTTAGCGATGTCCTTGGCACCTTTAACCAAGGAAGTCCTGTTGTTTTGCGTTTCATCCATCTTGGCACAAGGATAGCTGGAACTAAATGTCTTTTATCTCAGCTCTACTGCTCTTTTATTCCACCAGGTGTAACAAATGTAAACTACCTATTTTTATTCTCTCCTGCTTTTTTTCTATTGTTCCCAGACTGAGCAAGAGTTAAGGCAGTTTTTTTTTAGCACTGAGAAGCCAGCCGACTGCCAGGAAACTAATGATTAAGTAATGATGTCTAATTCCATTGGATGGGAGTAACCAGACAGTGCTGAAATGGAGACAGTTGATCTCAAATTGGAAGGATCCTCAGTGCTGTCAGGGCTCAGCAGAGGAAACCATCAGCCTGTGGGCACACAAAGAGAAAGGCGAGTTTAGCTCGATTAAAAGGTGTCTGTCACAAATACCTGACTGCAGCACTTCTTGGCACGCTGAAAAGAGCTCCAAAAGAACAACTTCCCACTGAGGATGACAGAGACTGCAGTCTACTAATGAAGTGGAAATGCTGCACTAACAGGGGACTAACAAAAGATGAAAGAAGAAAAGAATTCATTGAGAACAAATTATGCAGTGTCATTGAGTTTTCAGACTGAAGATCTAAACATATTATTAATAATTTCAGGCTATGAGACGCACAAATACGTCATGTCTTGTGAAAAGCAACTGCTCTGTTTTTTTTATCATCCTAAAAAAGCAGCAAGCTTTAAATAGAGCTCTGTAATGTAAATCCAGTGACATCTGTGAATAAAATACAATCCAGCACAAGTTTTGACGCAATGTCAACATAAACACACGATCAGATTCTGCAAAGGCAGGATTTATTTCAGGGTTCTAATATTCAGAAGTAAGTGCTGCATGTCTTGTTGACTTTTTTTTAAGGTATTTTCTGGGTCGAAGGCTTCAACTTTACTCAGAGTTTGGTTGAACTGCATGTTCCTCTGCATATTTTAAATCATATAGCTGCTCACAATAAGTCAGTCAAGGATTCAATTAGAATTAAACACAAGGAAACAGCCAAACAAAGGTGATTGATTGCAAACAAACTATGTACTATATGGCGACCAGTCTGTTAGCTGTCAGCCAAGCTTGTAAACCAGCAACTGCAATCCAAGAACAGAGCTCCATTTAATTACAACTCATTCACTTCAAGTATTTCATGAGTATTTCCAGGCTCCAACCGGTTCACGTTCCGAAAGTGTCAAATAATACAATTTAATCAAAGCCGCTGGTGTCTCAGAGACACACTCAAAGTCTCTTTTGGTGTCAGTGCCATGAGCATCAATATTCCACGTTGACAGATGTATGGGAGTTTTTCTACTTCAAGAGCACCTCATAGAGATGTTGGAAGATTTAGGATGACATAAGTCACAGGACTTTCACTTCAAAAGACTAAGATTTATTACTTTGTCAGTTAGTTTAGCTTAATTGTGTAATTTCCACTCACTGTTTGCTTAGAAAAAGATCATGGTTTAGGTTAAAATACTCCCTCTCACAACATTAACCATGTGTTACAAAGCAAACTTCTTTTTCTCTGAAAGGACTGAAAGAACATTTTGCTACTGACTTGTGGCATCTATTTCTGATATTCAGTGACTTTTCTAGGTCTAATGAACTCCCTGAACACTGAAAAATCCAATGAAGGGTGCCCAATGATGCCAAGAGGTCCTGCATACACTGTAAGAAAGAAAAAGGAAAGGAAAATGTTTCCAGAAAAGAATTGCATTTTTTTAAATAAAAAAAAACACAGAGTACAGTGATGTTAAAACTGTGAAAATATGAGTAGCTGATTCAGACACAGAAAAATTGGTGTTCTTTTATTGCTGAACATTGTAAAAGAATGAATTACAAATTGTGAAGATACAGACATTGTTTATTCACAGTTTTGGCCTGTTTTTTACGGTTAATATGTAAATTAATTAATATTAATAATCAATTAATTATCTGTAACTTACAAAGCAGAGAAAATATGCTAAATAACAGTAAATCTTTTCATAACATTGTTAAAAACTGTTTAAAAAATACTTAAAATATTTGTAATGTATGTTTGTTGGTTATAAATACTAGCTACCATCTTTCTGATTAGCAGTATTCAATATACATACAGACATTATAATCTATTGGAGAATTTCATTGTGCCGATGTTGGTGGTTGTATGTCCGGCTAATCTGCCCCAGCAGCCAATCATCTGCTTTGTAACAGCTGAACCAGGAAACATCCAGTCAACTGTGGGTGTTACCAAGATGGCTACCAAGCTGGCTCCCAAGATAGCTACCAAGATGGTTACCAAGTGGCAAGACTAACCCAGAAGTACGGTGTTACACATTCATCACTACAAACTTCGAAGCGGTTGACGGCCAGCTGTGGAAATTATTTTGCTTTTCGAGAGTTATGAAGACAAATCGCTCACAATATCATTCTCATTACTGTGCAACTGTAGGCTGAAGCTGGTTAGCTTAGCATAACAACTGGAAATAGAGGTTAAAAAAAAACAGCCAGCTGCAAATCAAAGCTGACTAATTAGCTTAGTTAGCTAATCTCTTGAAGTCCCATGCTGACCTCTGTAAAACCACAAAGATATTTTTTTGTATTGATTAAACAGAACACTTGATATTTAGTGAGCTTTAGAGACAAATTTAGGTTATTTTTTGCTACGTTTGGACAAAGACAGGCTAGCTATTTCTCAGTGCTTCCAGTCTTTATGCTAAGCTAAGCTAACCTGCTGCTTAATGTAGCGTCATATTACCAGTACAGTCATGATAGTGGTGAATAAACATGTTTCATAAAATGTCAGACTATTCCTTTATATAATATTGTTGGGCTCTGATAATAAGCTGATCCTCATGCCACACATGGTGCTTTCATTTGACTGATTGCAGTCGAGTTTCAAGACTGTTTTTATTTTTTTCTTTATTAATATTAAAATCGTAGGATTCAAAGGTTTACCAAACAGAGTACTATATCATATTATACTGGGGCTATACACTGCCTGTTGCACTCTGTATGTGGGTCTTAGTATCAGACTTGCGGTGGATGAGATATGACAGAAAGACCTTCTTTACATGCAGTGCAGATAAAACTGGATTAAGTCGAAAAGATATTATTCATACCCGACATCATTTATTCATTTCTATTATGCATTTAGAAATATGAGATTCTTGGAAATGCAGCTTATGTGGCCATGTTTTCTGTCACAGTTGATTCATTTCTGGTTTGTGTTCCTAGGCTTGGAATATGACTGACTCCCCTCAGGGATTTCACTACTATGACACTGGCACTGGCCTCTCAGAAGACCTGTCAACACACCAGACTGCAGTCACCATGGTCAAGCAATGCTGCAGGAGAAACACGAGCAAGCTTTGGGTCCTCACATTCCACTCCAAAGTCCTTCAGCACCACTACACTATTAACATAGGTCAGACTCAACCAATACAAGTATACCAAATGTGCAAAACACACAGTTGAAGGTGTTTTGTATTAAACAAATCACAATTTATCAGAGCCAGAAACTGTAAAACCAGAATGAATTAGTGGATGATGAATTTTCTAACGGTCTTTGAACTATCAATCTGTGACGTGCTGTTTGGTCGAGAAAATTAGCCAAATTAAAGTTGCAGCTCGTCAAAATCACTTTACATGTCTCATTTAAAAATTTGCAAAAAATAAACTCTTTGATTGAAACACATTCTGTAAAAACGAACAAAAAACTCAGCACTTGTTGGCACAACTGGGAAGTCATTAGTGACTCTGATGTGACAGTCATGTGACAACTGGGCGGTTGAACTGGGCTGAACTGCAGGCCATGCTTATACAAAGCAGGTCGGAAACAAGTATGGAAATAAATCAAAAATGTAAGTCGGAAATTATCTATAGTGTGTAGAGTCACCATTTGTATTTTTCAGTATTGGCAATGCCTGTGGGCACCTGAAAAATGTTGTACATGTTGATTCCAGGTTTTTAAAAATTTCTGTAAAACAAATAGTTAAAGAAATTCAGCTTATTCTGTCTCTTCCATGTGCCATATTGCACCAAAGACACTTTTCCAATCTCAGAAATTTATATTGCAGTGAAAAATAAGCCCACGGTAAGTAAAACTGTGACAGCAGCAAAAAAAAAAAAGAAAGAAAGAAGGAACTGCTTGGAGCTCAGAGGGTTAACCCAAGTTGTTAACTTCAGCGTTGACCTCGAGAAGAACTGCAGTCAATGACATCTGGTTATCAAAAGCACTAACAACACTAGCAGATAACCTGAATATGTGAAATGATGCTCAGCTCTCTATTGTTGCAGTTAATCAAAGCAATATCCGAGTAACAGGCCTTGAGATTAAATTTTCTTGTAGGATTCAGTATTATAATGTGTATTATAGGTGAAACAATGCATCCCATGAGTCCATCTTTTGTACATTAGGCTTAGCATGCTCCTCTATTTGTATCTGCGGTCCCTGGAGTGAAAAGCTCACACTGAGGTGTTGGGACTGGGTTAAGCGCCCAAATAGACCATGGCAGGTTGATGTATGGTGTTTCTGCTGACCTTTGCTCCGCAGGATTAGATAAAACATCAGTTGGGATCCGTCACTTGAGCATAAGCGCCGGCGCTCCACAGCGACGTAAAGCAGCCTGAGAGATTTTGGTGCAATGCAGCAGTCAAATGAGGTAGGAAAAGTGTCCTAACTAACTTTGTACACAGCCAGATGATGAGACACTATCCCCCCCCGGCCATGAAGCCATCTATGCACCAGGCCAAAGAGAACAGTCTTTCTACACTGCGCCTGCATATCCTACAGTAACATCAGTCTGTTGAGTTGCAACTTGTAGGTAAAAGTGAAGTTTTTTAATGTCAGTATTTTTGTAAAATGAGTTCTGCTTGAATGAGCTCCAACACCTAACTCCCCTGTCATTTTTTAGGTTGTGTATTTCACCTTTTATGCTCATCTAAACTACAGACATATATAAAGATGAGCAAAACCTCAGATGGATGTCGAATATACTATAGGTTTCCTGAAGAGCGATTCTGAGGCTCAGTGTGGTGGCTCCGGCATCTTGGCAGTGCATAACTCACAGCTAATACAACACAGCAGAGAGGTGGAGCGTGGCTGGAGCTGAGGTAGGCCGAATGCCATAACACAGGATCCACCTGTCACTCAAAGCAGCCACAAACCTTAATTATGCATAACTTTAAGCCCTAATACAATTTAAACAGGTGAGTTCTATTAATATCTAACCCCTGTACAGTTGTCATAAAAGGTGACATTAACTATAGAGACCACAATTGTTTTTAGCACCAGGCTGTAAACTTGTTTATTTCTACTGTAAAGTTGGACATTTTAGCATGCGGGTCTATGGGGACTGACTTGCTTTTAGAATCAGCCTAAAGTGGACATCTGAGGTTTATGGCACTTCCCTGCAGGGCTGAACAAATTTTGGGAAAGCCTTTAACTGCATTTTTTCCGACAGATATAGCTACATGTTTTGCAATATAATTGCTGAAATCAAACTTCAGTTCCATATTCACTGTGTAATAGGCTTGAACCATGCGACGCAGCAATGACCACATGAGATACCATAAAAAACGTCACATAAAAAGGATAAACGGTCTGCAGTTATATAGCACCTTTCTACCTTAGTGGTACTCAAAGCGCTTTACAATGTGTTTCGTAATCACTCATTGACACACACATTCACACACCAATGGCAACAGAGCTTCCATGCAAAGTGCCTGCCTGCCATTAGGAGCAACTTCAGGTTCAGTGTCTTACCCAACGGCACTTCGGCATGCGGAGGGGCCGGGGATCGAACCGCCGATCTTGGGATCAGTGGACAACCCACTCTAACACTTGAGCCACAGCCGCCCAGGGTGGAATGAATTTATAAAAGCATTGATATGACAGTTTAGGCTCTGGATCAAACATGCTGCATAAAGTGTATTTTATATGTTCTTAGATTTTTTTTCTTCTGGAGTTTTTCAGCTCCAGAAGCTGGGGCTTGAGCCAAACCTAATCTATTTGCCTCTTGGCTCCACAGCTATACAGTGGTCACATAGACATGACAGTGGCATCAGCTTCTAAATCAACTCTTGGCAAAAAGGAATTTTATCCCCCAAAATGACGAACACTTCCTTCAACTGGAACTAGAAGCTGTCCATAGCCTTCACCAAGTACTTTTTGCTGTCTAAACTGAACCAAAACATCATAACAAACAGGGCTACAACTAATTATCAAAGATCAGTGTTGATTGATCTGTCGACTATTTGCTTGATTAGTTGATAAGATGTTTGGTCTATAAAAGTCAACAAACCCACAGACATTAGGTTTAAAAATCACTCAAAAGGATTACTTTTAGCTGGTTATTAGTTGAAAACTAATCAATGAGTCACTGCATCTCTAACCATGAAGCAGCAGATCACACAGACCACATGTGGCGCTTAGAAACTACATATTGTGTTGTTTTCGGTGTCACTGGACACAGGTGGTCATAAAAAAGAACTCACACACAGTAGCACTGAATTTTATATGCATCCACAGCAGTGCTGGTTATCTGTTCAAAGCTGTAGATTCTTTACTTCTATGTAGCTGAAAAACTGTATTACTGGAGCAAGCCTCTCTTCTGAGCGCACTCTTCTTTGCAAACTTCCTCCGTACTCATTCCCAGCGACGCAGCTCCTCCAGCTGAGTGCTTGATGTCTGGGACAAGAGGTCGGACTCTGTGATAAGCCTCATGATATGCTCTGAGAGTTTCTGCACCAAATGGCCAAGAAGAAAATAGCCAATCAACTCTCTGTCCGGCAACACTGAGAGAGCTCTTTATAATAGAGGGAAAATGAATAACGGCGCGTAAGAGGCAGGCAGGTCTGTGTACTGTAATCCCTGGTCTCCATGCTGATCTGCGCTTACCTCTCTCTACTGTCAATCTCTCTTCACTTCTACTTTCTTTCTTTCTCCCTCTCTCTTCCTTTTCCTCTCGTCTCTCTTATCCAAGTGAATTTCAAAGTCATCGTCTTGATGGCAATGCAGAATACGAAAGATATGCCTCTTCTGTTGACATTTCATTATTCATGATAGGCTAACCGTTCTCCTCCTTATGCAAATGGCCATTAATGCTGACATTTAGAAGTCTTTCAATGCAGTTTGAGAGATAATTCTTTCAAGTCCGGTCCACATGTCCAGTCCTTTCCCCGAGGCAACCTACAGTTGATGGCATTTTCCCCACAACAAACGCTGCTTATGTTAGGAAACACATACAGAGCACGCTGAATTATGGTTCATATAATTAGTCTTTTATGACAAGAATTTACCAGAAAAAAGACTCTTTCAAGTCAAAGTGAAAACCAATTTCTACAAAGTCCTATCATGTAAGTAAAAGTACAAGATGTAAAATAAGTAATTCCGTAAGTATTCACCTCCTGGCTATAATTACACCGTCTAGGCAAAAGAGCACTTCAAGTAACTCTGTAAAAAAGGCTATTGACCACCATAAGTTAGGGGATGGATACGAGAAAACCTCCAAGTCACTGAATATCTCCACAATTAAATCTGTCATTAAAAACTGGAAGGAATATGGCACATGTGTAACTAAAACATGCCGTCCTCAAAAATGGAGTGACTGTGTGAGAAACCGGCTAGTGAGGGAGGCCACCAAGACACCTATAAGGGTGGCAAGAGAAGCCACTGTTGAAAAAAGCTCATCTTAAGTCTCTGAAGTCAGCTGGGAGAAGGTTCTTTAGTGTGATGAGATCAAAATGTAGTTTTCTGGTCATCAAACTATGTGTAAAATTTTTCGTCGGACACCATCTTCACAAACACACTACCCCCAGCGTGAAGCATGGAGGTGGCAGCATCATATGTGGACGCATCTCAGCAGCAGATCCTGGAGGACTTGTAAAGGAGGAGGGTAAAATGAATGCAGCGAAGCATACAGGGAAATCCTGGAGGACGACCTGAGACAGTCTGCAAAAGAACAGCGACTTGGGAAAAGATTTGTTTTCCAGCAAGACAATGACGAGGTGAATGTTCTGCAGTGGCTGAGTCAGAGCCCTGACCTCAATCCAAATGAGAATTTGTGGCCGTTCGCTCATGATCCCTGTGTAACCTGACAGAGCTTGGGCAGTTTTGCAAGGAAGAATGAGGTAAAAATGCAGTGTCCAGATGTGCAAGTCTGACTGAGACCTATCCACACAGGCTCAATGCTGTAATAGTGCCAAAAGGTGCATTTACTAAATTCAGAATTGGAGGGAGTGAACAGCTATGCAATTACTGATTTTACATTTAATAGTTTTTATTTATTTGTAGAAATCGGTTTTCACTTTGATATGACAAAATACATTCTTGTCCAAAAAAAGCCAAACCTAACTGACCACGTTTCAATGTTTAAAAAGAGTAAAAGGGAGAAATCTAGAGCAGCAAATGCATTTTATTGGAAGTCAACACACAACCTTGGCCTTTGCCCCCAATAAACAGCCCAGCTAATCTTGTTTATGGCTGTTTTTATGGCCTTTTTGATGGCGCCTTCTGCTCCGATGCTGTGATTGGGGTTATTATAACAGCACCCTTATGATGTGATTTTAGCAATCAGCAAAATTCTAGTGAGCTCTGAATCAGCAGTCCACAGAGGGAGAAGAAATGATTTCCTTGCAGTCGTGCTGTCATGGCCCGCTGACGCCATCCAGCCACGTTCATTAATCACTCGCAAACGCGCACACGAAAATACAGTAGACGCATGCACGCACACACGCATACACTCTGCAGGTGCCTGGGACAGACTGTGCAGGGCGAAATGGAGAAATCATTTTCTGCAGGACAGCGTTATATTACAAAAAAAAAACTTTCTCTGTTCGAAAAGGAAACTGACTGTGAGAAACAGCGGAAGATGCACCTCAGACAGATGAGATCCTGTATCTGCATGCGACATACTGGTTGACAATATGTAAATGCAAGTGGTGTGTGCAGAGCCCTACAGGCTTTCTGCGGTGTCCACAGATGGCTGCAGTGAGCATTTGCTCATGCACATCATGTGAATAAAACTACACGCCAAGCTCTGCAGATGCTAGGTCTAGGTTCTGAAAGAAACAACACAAAACCTCCCATGCAGTCAGAAATACACGAGCAGGACGACATTTATTCCAATAGAGAAATTCAATCGACTTCAGGTCTGTCAAAGTAAACCCTTTAGGTGAATTTAATGTTTTTAAAGGACTGAAACAACAAGAATTACTGTCCCTGATTTGTCACGTATTGACCTGAGTCGTTGATTTTAATAAATATGCTTAAAAACAGCCAGGCAAAATACGAACAAAGAAAATCAAGCTTGCTAAAGCTGCAGCAGGGTATCGTCTCCTTTTCTTTAATTTGTTTTTACTTACTTCTCATGACTTAGGAGCATTTTGTTGGTCATCAGAGTCCCACAAGATACAAAAAGTACAACAGCTATGTTGGTCCACAGCACAAAGCCCTTTTTGTCTTTTTTTACAAAAAAAAGGGCTGTAAAATTGTGAGATGCTTCCATTTTCAGGTTCTGCTCTTAGGGTGGAGTCTGTCACCCTAATAGTGTCGAAAGCAACTTGAGCGCTGTGCTTGTCGTTTGCTCAAGTATATTTTAAACCCAAACTGTGACTATTCCTAAACTTTTTCTAAAAAAAAGTTGTGCTGGGAAATTTTTCAAGTTTTATTGCTAGACAGAGTGAAAGAGGGTAGACAGGAGAGAGACATGCAGCAAAGGGTTGTGAGCCGGACTCGAACTCACAACCACTGCGGGCGATCTGCACCCACATGGTAGCGCCTTAACTCAGCGAGCTATACAGTGGCGGCCCACTATTCCTGAACTTGACCAATTAGTTGTGATGCATAAACTTAACCAATTATTTTTTTAGCATAAATATTTTCCAAAATGACCATAACTTAATGCAACACTGTTACTCTCCATATCTCTTTGAGCACATTTCTACACACTACATACATGTACATGTGAATGTTTTACATGGTGTAAATAGCCATTATTATCTTTTTGCTTTGGTTCTTGCATAGGTGTAGTTTAACTCAAACCAAGATCTTTTCCTAAACCTAACCAACAAGTTTTGGTGCCCAAACTTAACTAGTTTTGAAGTGTTAGCAAAAAGCCAAAAGCGACTGAAAACAGCAACAGAAACCAAAAGTAAACAGTGAGTAAAAACGCCACAGAACAGTAATTCAACACAGGGTTTGACCCTCAGTCGCTTTGGTAAAAGTTCAGTCTAAACTGCACTGCCTGCGACATGGAAACTGATTTTAGGACACCATCTTCAAGAACCTATCAGTACCAAAAAGTGCATCTCGAGGAGAGAGGATGCTTGCCGGAGGAAGGTTTTCACCTGCTACTATGTGCTTGTAAAAATCTGCAAACTTACAAAAGCCCAAACTTCACACCACACAGATTTATTCTCTCTTCTTACCGGTCTGAACCACCTCGTTTGAAGTTCAGACTTTTCTTCTGTTACTCATCTACATCACTATGCAACACGTAACACCTAACTAGCAGCTAGCTTGGTTCTTTAACAAAGAATTAGTGGCCTCCAAACTGTCATTATTTCCTCACTAGAGCCACTTCAGCCAGAGCTACGCCCTCCTGCCTGTTCTCACAGATCTGAGGATAGGGTGCGTCACCAACATCACCTCGCATTCATCGGCCCAACTGACCAATCAGAGGACACTGAGCTGCAGCGCTGACTAACTCTGGTCTTTTTTCAGAAAACAAAAGATGCTAATAGCGTCTCTTCTCCGAGTATTTCTTGAGTTCAAGTTTCATCCACTACAGTATAATTTGCCCTGGATTGATTTATTCTTTTTCTTCTAGGGGGTTTTTAGGAGAAACAGGTCAGAATTCAGTGATCTCTAAATAAGATGATGATTTATGACGAGCCAAAGAAGAAACCCGACTGTCAAAACGTTCCTCTGGAAGGCCTTCAAACGCATGCATCTACAATTCAAGCTGAACTTCTCAGATCATTTTCTCACTGGTGCCTGAAGCAACTCGCCCCAATCCGTGGGCCCTTTCCATTTCTTTAGTCTAAAGAGAGCTGCTGGCACAAAAAGAGAGTTTCAATATGATGTACCTCTCAAAAAAAATGGCTAATTTCAAAAGCAGATTATAAAAGATGCCTTTCATCACACAGGTAAGCCACTTACTGTGGAGGATTCATCGTCAAAAACAATCCCCAAACTGTGACCCATGCGTCATGTCTGTTGCTCTTGTTAATTCCAAATCAGGACATTGTAGAAAAGTAAAGTTCAGCCATGTTTGTAGTTGAAGAACGTCACTGTAATCTGTGGAAAACATTTTTTCATCCCAAGCTGACCGCAGTCACCCAGAAAACAGCTTTGAAGATGCAAGTAAGCAAGTTTTTGATTTTTAAATCCTAAGACTGACTGGAAAGACGCAATGTGACCAAATCAGTCAAGTCCAGAGGTCACAGGTGGTTATTTTGCAGCACGACACACACAGAGCGACAGCTTTTTTAAATTTATCTGAAGATTTGCAAGCAAACTTAAGTACATTACTTTGATGACAACCTTCAACAGAAACCCAAACATCTGAAACTGAAAACTTTCCGGCGCTGGAAAACACGCGCTGGACTTTTCCAAAGGGAGAAACAGACTGATGAACAGGCACTTTAAACGGGCCGCCTCAAGAGGCCGTTCAAGCAGTACGACTGCCAGGGGAGCAGGGAAGAGGAGGTTTAGATTAAAAGTAACGGACACACACTACAATAGACATCGGCGTCGTGCCTTAGAGCTCAGAGATCCGCTGAGCACGAACGAAGAGCAGAAACACAGAAATTCATATATTCACAAATGCACTGATGCAGAGGGATGTTCCAAACAACGCCGCACTTAATGTGGGATCTCCTCCTGCACACACACACACACACACATGCGTACACACACCACACACACACACACACAGCTGCCTGATTGCCTGTATATAATGATGGCTGTGAGGGTTTACCGACTGCTGGAGCTTGGCCAGCTGCTGTGGGGGTCCCTGTGTGGAGGCTCAAATCGTGATTGGATAGAAACTGTGTGTGTGTGTGTGTGTGTGTGAGTGTGTGTGTGTGTGTGCGTCTCCATGATCAGTGCAGTGAAATGTAGAAATTGAATTTTCTGTATTTTTCTGTATTAGGACACACAAAATAAATGACATTTCTTGTCCTCTACAGTAAAATTGCCCTTGCAGTTTTTTTTGACATTTTGAAAAACACGTTTGAAAAATGAGAAAAATCAGCTGGATCAGTAAAGTGCTAAGCAACCCTGTCTCAGTAGAATTACACTCCTGTACAGCGCCTATTGCTTTTTTTAAACACTGAATCGTGGTCAGTTTTGATTTGGATCCATGGGCAAGAATTTAACAAAAGAAAAACACCCTTTCGTGTCGTATTGAAAACAGATTTCTGCAAAGTAATTACAATTAATTAAACATGTAAAATGTAAAATCAGTGACTGCGTGATAATTCACCCCCTTTAAAGTGACTAATTCAACACAGATACAGTTGGTCAGTTGGTGCTACAAAATGGAGATCATCTGGGTGCAGTGAATGTATCTCAAGTGACTGCAGTATAAAGACACCTGTATCTGGAAGGTGCAGGCACTGGTGAATCAGTATTTGTGGCTATAAGACAAAAGAACACTCCAAGCAACTCAGTAAAAAGGTTATTGAAAAGCATAAGTCAGAAAATGTCTACAAGAAAATTCCCAAGTCACTGAACATCCATTGGAGTACAGTGAATTCCAACATTAAGAAATGGAAAGAATATGACAGAAGCGACTGCCCTCAAGAACTGAGTGACTGCACAAGAAAGAGACCAGTGATGGAGGCCACCAAGACACATGTGACTCCTCTGAAGAAGATTCTGAGACTGGAGGGACTGTGGATACAACTGTTGCATGTTCTTCACCACTCACAGCTTTATGGGAGCGTGGCAAAGCCAAGTTCACATTAAATCCCAACTACAGTTCACCAGAGGTTATGTGAGAGGTTCTAAAGTCACCTAGAAGACAATGCTTCGATCTGATGAGATCAAAATTGAGCTTCTGACCATCAGACAAGGTGTTTGGCGGACACCAAACGCTGCACGTCACAAGCACATCATCCCCAATATGAAGCATGGTGGTGGCAGCATCATGATATTGGGGTGATTTTCAGCAGCAGGCCCTGGAAGACTTGTAGGAGTAGAGGGTAAAATGAAAGCAGGAAAGTATAGAAAAATCCTGGAGGACAACCTGATGCAGTCTGTTAGAAGTGCCACCTGGGAGAAGATTTGTTATTCCATGAAGCATACAGCCAGCTCTACACAGAAAAGGTTTAAAGACAACAAGGATGATGCTGTAGAGCCGCAGAGTCAGAGCCCAAACCTAAATCCAATTGAGAATTCATGACTGGACTTGGAGAAAGGCTGTTCACTCATGATCCCTGTGTAAGCTGACAGAGCTTGAGCAGTTGTGCAAACACGAGTGGTTTAGAGTTGCAGTGTCCAGGGCCGCCATATAGCTCACTGAGGTAAGGCGTTACCATGTGGGGGCAGGTTCAAGTCCGACTCACGACCCTTTGCTGCATGTCTCTCTCCTCTCTACCCCCTTTCACCCTGTCTCTCTCTCTATCAATAAAAATGGGGAAAACTCCTCAAAAAATACTTTGAAAAAAAAATCTGCCGTGTCTAGATGTGCAAGGCTGACTGAGACCTTAGATGCTCCAATTGTGGCCAAAGGTTCTTCTCCTCAATACTGACTTGAAGCCACTGACGCAACTATTTTGCAGAAATCTGTTTTCACTTTGACATGAAAGTGTCTTTTTTTGCAAATTCTTGTCAAAAATTACAACATCTATGATTCAATGTTGAAAAGCAATCAAAGGGGGGAAGTTGCGAGGGGGGGTGGATACTTTTTAAAGGCACTCTACATGAAGCTTCCAAATGTCAGACTAGTCACTAGACTCCAGGCAATCTAGGAGTCACAAAGTTAAATCTACACGAGGACTCCAGCTTGTGTTGCCATCAAAACCTCACTGCTCTTCTCTGCTCTCTCAGGTTTATTGACCTGCTGCCAGGATGTGCCCTGACTCTCCTCTCTGACCACCATCCTGACATGTGCTGCAGACATAACCCTCCTCCTCTGTGTTTAGTTTCCTCTTGTATAAATGAAATGGAGATAATGCACAATGGAAAACGCTTAAACTGAGTGATTGTCATCTGCCCAGCTGAAGCAAACACTGAGGTATACTGAACCAAAGGCAAACATTCATTCATTCATTCATTCACCGACTGGGGTGTTTGACAAATATCCATTCAAACGGAACATTTATCCAGTCAGAGAACCGCCTGGAAGCGAACACCTGCTCAGAATTTCCAGGAGGCCTCAATGGGAAGTTTAGGGGAGGGGTGGGAGCTCTATTGCACAACTCATATGTCACTTTCCTCCTCTTTTGTTCCACTTGCAGCGTTTTACTACTGCTGCAGCCTGCGCACAGTGCTGCTCCACAGGCTGGAGCGCAGAGCACGTCCAGGAAGCAACATCAATCATCGCACGGAGCCTTTTGACGCAAGTCGCGTCCCATAATTAGATTTGGGGCTGTCCTGCTGCCCGGGAATCAATCGTGCCCGTACAGTTAGACGCATCGAGCTGCACCGACTCCTGAGTAATGGATGGAGCCGCTCTCCTTCCCTCCTCCTCTTCTTCTTCCTCTGCGCAGCTTGCTGCGGATTCACTCCGCCTGCAAGTGCGCGCTCGGGGGAAGCTCGGGGTTGCCTCGCCGTGCGCGCATCTCTCCGCGAGCACTGATCACGTCAGGATGGCTACCACCCCCCCACCATCAACAGCACCCACCCGCCCACCCACAGCACCCTCCCCAAACTCAATGAATTGTGCTTTTTTTTAGTCTTTGCTGCATTTCATAAAAACTTCAGGAGCAAACGCATTTAAATCCAGTGCACATTTTCTAGCTCCATGCGCACTCGGCGATGCTCATGCCGCACAACTCACAAAGTTGCCCAACTTTCCCGTCAATCAGCGTTGACACGATCCATAATTTCACCTGCCCCCTGCAAGAGTGGAGCGCTTTACACGGGCAGGCGAATCCGATGTTTGCATAATAAATGACAGAGAAAGACACCATCTGCAGCTGCTGGAGATGAAGTTGCAGTTGGAGAGGTTTAAAATAAAAGAGAGAGTGAGAGAGAGGGAGAGAGAAGAAACACTTACAGTCCACAAAGGATCAGATGCATTGCACCGATGCGCTCGATCAAGTGTGCGCTCCCCGGTCCCCTCCTCCTCTTACGCGGCAGCAGAGGTGGCAGGCATCGCGCCGAGGTTTCTTCTTTTCTTGTCTTCTTCGATGCAGCGGTTTCTCTGCTGCAGTCCAAGAAAGCCGAGAGAGGCTGAGAGAGAGAGGGGAGGTGGGAAGCGTGAGTGTGGAGTGAGGGAGGGAGGTGGGGGAGGGAGGCAGCGGGGAGTAATAGGCAGACTGAGATCAATAGTGGGTCTGCATCCAACAGGACAATAGTGAGCGTTTCCGTAGAATACAGTACAAGCGTATCTGGCGAGGGCTCGGTGATGCGGGGTGTTGGCAGCATCTCAGGCTGCTGGGTTTGGATGTAGGATGAGAACAGTGAAGATGAAATGTGGCTCCTGGGAAGAAGTTTGCTGACATGATCTGCGACTTCACCTAAAAACCAGGGGAGTCAAGTTACTGTTATTAAGGGAGTCAAGTTACCGTTATTTACAGTATGCAACACAAGCGAAGAGTCCTCTGTGCAATATCACATATACATGTCCAGTGATACAGAAGAGCATCATCTGTCAAGAACTGCATCTTTTGTAAGCTGTGAGAATCGAGTGAGTTGAGCAGCCGAGTATTTCCTCTTAAACACAGTCAAAAGATTGAAAATACACCTGAGATCCCAGGAGTTAGAAAAAATGTGACCAATAAATCTAAGTACACCTGTGATTTCCTGTTAGTCTAATTCAAAGAACACTGTTAGTAAAATGATCTGTGAATATCGCAACTTTCCCAGTTTTGTACCTGTGAGCTGTGTCTGTCTGCATGTCTGCATCATGGCTCCACATGTAAGAGAACTGTAAGAACATCTGAAAAAAACATATTGCAAGTCCTCACAAAGATGGTAAATACAGAAGCTCTAAATGGCCATGGCTCAACTTCATTTTTTCACTCTGTTTTCTCGAGAAAACCAGATAATTCTCCTCTATTTTCTCGTCATAATGACATAATTTAGTCGTTATCACGCGATAACAAAATCCGTTATGTCATGATAACGACTAAATTATCTCGTTATAACGAGAAAACAAAATTGTGTTCTCGTTATAACAAATCAATTTTCTGGTGAGGTACAAAGCGAAACCATCCCGCCACACCACTGTTCAGGATGATAACTTGTATCCGCAGACTTGCAAAAGTACAAACAAACACATGAACAGGCTTAACTTCCCTCATTATAGTGTACAGCTGCAGTAGAGCATGCCCAGGCCTGGCTTCAGTCGGTAGTGAGAAGCAGCAGAGCACCTTCTGGTCTGGTGGGTTGGCTTTGCTTTCTACCTCCATGGAAAATTAACTCATTATAACGAGAAAACGATTTTGTTTTCTTGAGAAAACGAGATCATTTTGTCGTTGTCATGACATAACGGATTTTGTTATTGCGCAATATCGACAAAATAATGTCGTTATAATGAGTAAACAGAGGAGAATTTTCTTGTTTTCTTGAGAAAATGGATATGAACCATGGCTGTTTAGGGCTTCCGTAGGTAAAGGATACAGGAAGATCAGAAACCAACTAAAAATCAGCTAAAGCACAGCTGAAGCAGTAACTAGGAGGTATAGAACGAGCCATAGCACCGCCAATCAGAGCTGCAGTGGTCATCTTCCTAAACAATGCTACAGACAGCACTACTTTCACAGTTTTGCTCTGAGAGCAGACTTACAGGCATTATCAATGTGAATCAGAGTTTCTGTGACAGCTCTTACAGTTTGAAGGTCACAGCAGCTCATAACATCAACCTCTATATACGAGAAAAAAACTCTTTGTTTGAATAAACTGTGCCAAAGAACATGAAAAGAAGCCTGATCAATGTTGGGAGATCACATTCTTTGGTCAGATGAGACCAAGATATGTTTGTTTGACTCAGATGCAGTCCAGCACGGTAGCTGTGAACCTGGTCATGACGACCACAGTGGGTGCATAGTCCTGACAGTGCAGCACAGAGGTGGGAGTGTGACGATATGGAGCTGCACGAGTGTGAAAGGTGTTGTGGAGATGACATTTATAGATGCACCATGAGTGTCTATAGATACACCAAAACACTGAGACGACTTCCAGCCTACAGAAGCTTGACAACGAGCACATAATCTGTTAAACTTAGAAGTAATCTTATTACTTTCAGGTGATATGGTTTTGAATCATTAAGCATGTAGATGGTATTGCTTAGGGGGTGTACTTACTTCTGTCCACCCCCTAAGCACATTCAAAACAACAGACGCTGAGCCAAAGTGCTCTCCAATGTAGAAATAAGACTGGTACCATGGGGGGGAAAGGGATTTTTTGTTTTGTTTTTTTTAATTATTTTTGATTGTGACACCTGAAATAATTTCTCCATTTTTGATCCTGTAAGAAAAAAACATCATTTCATATTATCCATTGAAACCCAGACTGTGATCTTTCACTTAATCACCTAATTACCAGTTGTGGACAGCAGCAGCTACAGCGTGTAAAGCATTCAGACTTCGGGGAAACATTTTTGAAACCCAAAACGTGAAAACCACAATGATCAAGTACCAATTAAAAGATACTGACTGCCCCCTTCATTTTTCCTGGAAGTCTTTGGTATATCACAGTCTGAAAGGAATCCGAGGCACTCTGATTTAACTATAAGTATCCAGTTTTAATTAATTTGTCCATGCTTTGGATTTCATGGATTCCTTTCAGACTGCCCCCCAGCACCGAAGACTTTAATTAATAATAAGAGTCATCCCTGAAGAGCACCTGATTCTTTTTTTATTTTTATTTCATTTATGTTTTGGGGGAGAGTTTTTCCATTTTATTGATAGAGAGACAGAATGAAAGTGGGGGAGGCAGGAGGGTGACAAGCAGGACATGGTCTTGAGCTGGACTCGAACTCATGACCACTGCTAAGGGACTGAGCCCGCATGGTTTCGCCTTAACTCAGTGAGCTAAACGGCGGCCCCGCATGTGATTTTTTTAACGTGGTCTTTTGCATGTCTTTAATGTACAGTTGTTGATGATGATAAAACTTTCATTGGTACATTGTAGGTGCCACATTTGGACAAGGAAGAATAACGCATAGAATAAAATAGGCAATATATCTGTTTCCCTTTTGAAAACTGTCCATCGAGAGGAGGACAATTATGGAACTGCTTTTTTTTTAACCCTCTGGACCCCAAAAACTGATTTGAAAGGCTTGAAAGGCCCCTTTTACACCAAACTGTCAGATGGTCCTTAAACTAATCATCAGTGGCGTGCAGCTCTGGTGGCAAAACAGTGCATTCAGGTTGTAAACATCCATCCATCCATCCATTATCTATACACCGCTTAATCCTCTGTAGGGTCGTGGGGGGGCTGGAGTCTATCCCAGCCGACTCAGGGCGAAGGCAGGGACACCCTGGACAGGTCGCCAGTCTATCACAGGGCAACACATAGAGACAAACAAGTACACTCTCATTCACACCTACGGACAATTTAGAATAATCAATTGACCTCAGCATGTTTTTGGACTGTGGGAGGAAGCCAAAGTGGTTGTAAACATAAATGATAAAAAATCTCCTGGACCCTTGTGAAGTCGAACTAAATCCAAGCTGAAAACAAAGACATTTCTTCAAAATCACTGTATTCTACATGTCTCATTTAAAAATGTACCAAAGAAAAACCCATTGGCACCGGATTCTGTAAAAATCTGCAAAAATTCTGCATTTCAGTGCAACTGAGAAGCCATTAAGGACTTGGCTGTTGGACTGTTGTTATCCAGAGCTGACAGGAGACAAGTATGGAAAAAAATTAGAGAGATTTAAAGGACAAGGTAGCCTATCCGATCAATGAAACAAAAGCAACATACAGCAGAGCAAGTTGTCAGGGAGTTGTTGGAAGATACATTTAGCATGGTGACACATCTCTTTAGAGCTAATTTGAAAAACAGTGTGAAAAACACACAAGTCTGAAGATTTTCTAAGAATGTAAAAGTTAAAAAATACACCACTTGTGTATGTAATCACATTTTTTTCCACTATCAATAACAGCTGTGGGTGCTTAGAAAAATGTAGTACACGGATTCCTGGTCTTTCAAGTTTTATAAATTTATCAAAGAAAATCCACTTCTGTTATTCCTTTTTTTTAAATTCAAGTTTTTATTTCTTTTTGACAACTTTTAAAAGCCAGCAGTACACCTTATCTTCGACTTACATTACACGCTCTATTCGGGCCCGTAACCTGTTTACAAAGTGCCTGTGCCTGTATGAGAAAAAACAAAACAAATAAACAAACGCACATTCTTTGTATTCACCCTATACGCTTGAGTGATTGGACTATGATCCAAAAATGTCAAAAATTTATCAAAATTATCCATGTCATTGTTTATTCTGGCCGATAATTTTTCGTATGAAACAATTTTAAATATATTTCCTTTCCAGCTAATAGCCCCTTGACTCCTGAATTTATTTACAATTATATAAAAACAATAATTTAATGTGTTTTTCATTTCAAGTTGAAGTTCAATTAAGTGGAAATTGTTAATTTGTCTATAGCACATATAACAGATATAAAGGTGTAATGCAACAGGCATTAATTGTAATTTTTTTTGTTGATGCCACAAATGCCATTCAAACCGGTCCTAAGAGAAACCAGTGCTTGCAAAAGGTTCCTTGGTATGTATTGAATATGCACGAACCAGCATTGGGGGAATGCATGCGCTATCTCAGCTGCAGCGGTACGTTGCAAATTTGCGACAACCGGCGTTAAGGGGTTAAACTCCGGAGGGGTAGGGTCCTTCCACACGCTCACAATTACCCGTGCTGCTGTAATTACCCCCACCTTTACAACCACATATTCACATCTTGTTCCCCCTGGCATTGCTGACTTACCTCCCAACAAACACAACCTTGGTGATTTTGGTGTGGTTCTGCTGATCCATGTCCCCATGTGATCTATTACTTTTCCCCAAAAAGGGTAAACTTCATTGCATTCCCAGATAGCATGCATGAACGTTCCAGTGGCTGAGTGACATTTCCAGCAGGTATCAGTTGTCATAGTTCCCATTCTTTGGAGTTTAGAGGGAGTTAAAGACCACCGATGTATTAGTTTGTACTGAATTCATTTCCCCTTAGCCTCCTTTACAAATTTACAGGAATTTAACAATATTTTATCCCATTCTTCCTTATTTATGGTACATCTTAGATCCCTTTGCCAAATAGTTCTTAGACTCTCACATATGCCCCCTTTTTAAAATTATTAAACAATTAATATAAGACTGCTGCCCTGTGCGCCCCCTCTGGCATTCCACAAAAGTCCACTACTGGATTTGTTGTTTGCTTTTCCTTTTTTAAATGATTTACGGCTGTTACAGTCCACAGGAGACATCTCTGGGTTCTCTCCACTTCTACCCATGGTTGTGCTGTTTCCATAGAGGTGCAGGACTTTATACTGCAGTGGAAAATGAGCCCACAGTGAGTAAAAATTTGACAGGAGTTCAGATGATCCAAGTCTGAATTTTAAATTATTCCCTTAATTGTATTTAATTATTTAGCTTGGAGTTTTTTTGGTAGCGCTTTCATTGTGAAGACACGGCAATGAGGAAATGCCAGTGAATAAATAAAAATCTTGCAAGTCAGCTGCTAAAATATCAAAATGATTCCCTTCTGTTTCCATTACTTTACACTCTAATCCTTGTCTCCTGCATGTGTGTGTGTTTTTTAAAAGTCTGACCTGAGTGTCTTTGTGTTTGTCCTTTCTGAAGAGTGTCAGGGACTCATGACTCCCCCCCACCAAAAAAAAAGCGTTCAAAAAAGAGTTCAATGCAAAAGTCTGGGGAGAGAAAGTAAGCAATCCCCCCCGAAAAAAGCCTCCCTATTCTGGTGCGGCGAGAGAGGGGCCATTATGAAGTGGAGTGAATGAGCCCTCCTCTGCTCGGCTCTCAGAAATAAACCATTACGGGAGAAATCTCAATGAGCGAGGAAGGAAGCCTGGAAGGACGTCCCTCTTACTCAGTCAGATGAAAATGCAGATAGATTTGCATTTCTATCCAGCAGCTGTTGTTTAATGCGACGGCTGAAATGAATAAAACCACACACACACACATTATTAATATCAGGACACACACATGCACAGCACAGACCAACCCAACTGCTGCTAATTTGCTCATGAGGCACCATACCATGAGCTATATTCTAGACAGATGGACATATAAACCCACATTTTCACATGAATATCATCTCTTTTCCTTTTTTTTCCCTTCGCTTTTCCTTTCCGTGAACCTTCACCCACAGTCTTTGATCAATCAGAAAATATGCTCGTCTGCAGGATGCAAATAGGTGAGTGGGTGGACGCAGAGAATAATATTAGGAGGGGGAGAGATCTCTATGTTCTCTAAGGTGGTGCATGGAACACAGAATGATTCCACCGCTCCTCCCAGGTGCTTATCTCTGTGCTTCGACGTCTGCTCTCATTCTTTTCTTCTAATTATTTGAGGCAAACTCCATCAATTTTGCAAATAAGTTTAAGTGTACTCATCATGAGGGCTATTCACCCTCTAAGAACAGTTACATAAAGTCTTCTCTGGATCTAGCAGAACAAAACCTGGATGATGCCGTCATCAGAGTGGGCTTGAATCTGTGGTTTGTTTGTTTGTTTTTGACAAAAAAAAGCCTGCTTCTGCGACATGGACATTGACTGATGTGGGTGTTCTTTAACAGAGACTGTCAAATAACAATCTGATCACCAGACATGAATGATAATATTGAATAATTATGCAAAACTGAATCTCCAACGCAAGCGTTTTTAGATATTTGTCACTTTCTACAGCAATTGTCCCTGGAAACTATTTCAAAATATAGAACAGTTTAAGCTCAGGATAGATTAACTATGGTTGGGATAAGGCAACTAAAGCTGCTGCTTAAGTTTAGGTGAAGACTGTAGATCAGGCTGAAGATCTTCTCTGGTGGAGAGGTTTTTCACAGTGATCACATGCTAACATGCGGTGTGTTTTATATGCAGGAAGACACATAATGAGCAAAATAATAAGCAGTCCACACCACAGCTGATCATTTCCACCTTGAAACTGCAGGCAATGAAGTGACTCCTCAGACATTTTCATACAGGAAGCAATTATTTAAAGGAAAAAGCTTCAAAATAAGTAACCTGCTGCACATATATCAGTTTTTGTCATACAGTACTTTGACTGCACAGTTCTTAAATGATTGCTGTGACATCCATGCATCCATTACCTATACACCACTTAATCCTCTGTAGGGTCGTAGAGGAGCTGGACCCTATCCCAGCCAACTCGGGCGAAGGCAGGGGACATAGAGACAGACAACCAAGCACCTACAGACAATTTAGAATAATAAATTAACCTCAGCATGTTTTTGGACTGTGGGAGGAAGCTGGAGTACCCGGTGAGAACCCACGCTGCACAGGGAGAACATGCAAACTCCACACAGAAAGATCCCAGGTGTCCTAACCGGGACGTGAACTGGGGATCTTCTAGCTGGGAGGCAACAGTGTTAACCACCGAGCCACCGTGCAGCCCCTGTTGCGGCATTGTGTGTGTAAATTTGAAAGTTCTCCAGGGCTCTTACATGTTTACACATATACGCTGTAAAAACAGAAGAAAAAAGAGACTTTAAAAAGGGTAGTATTCTGGCAGCTGGGGCAGCAAAAATACCTAAAAATAACAGTTTAACTATCTCATAGAGAGACAGTAACTTTCCATGATAGATAGATAGATAGATAGATAGATAGATAGATAGATAGATAGATAGATAGATAGATAGATAGATAGATAGATAGATGTGCAAAAATCTGTAAAATTAAAAGGAAAATTCCCCATAATTTTTATTTATTTATTTTTTTTACAGTGTAGGGCCCAAGGATTTTTGAACGTTAGGAAACTGGATGTATGGATTGCACGATGAAAATGTAAAATCCAGCATCTTTGGTCCTGGCCTAACTCAACTAGCAAAACACAGATGCACACCATACACCATGTCCGTTTTTCTACGGCATCATTTTCAGCTCTTACTTAAGGCCTACAAAGTGCTTCTGCCTCAGGGTCTTAGTGCAACAGTTTTAAATCTGTATTAAATTACCTGCTTAACCATACAAAATAAATTAAAAAAAATATGCAAGTCTGCATCTGTATGGCAGCTGACTATCACACAACTATTCAAACACTTTCCTCTCGTTAATTTAATACACATAACTGCCCTCACATCCTCTTTAAAACTTGTGCATAAACTTGACATTTTTGCAGTCTTCTCCAAACCTCTCAATATTACAGCCTTCGGGGAGTTCACTTCGAGAATATACTGCAAAATTGTTTTGAGCTCTTTAGTTGGATGTGTGATATGGAGTTTAATTGATTTCTAATTATACGCCCTGGTAGGCGCATAATTTCATGCGTAAAAAACAAAGGGGGTTGTTAGCAAGGTCTGCTTTAGAATGCATCAGGATGCACTGCTTTGTTTTCCCTGTAATTACACACTCCACTCATCTTCCTGCTCATAGCTTGCACACACACACACACACACTTTTGAAAAAAATGTATTTTGAGAGGCAGGCAATCACTTGTTTTTACAGCCACTTCCAAACCACTGAGTAAGTACTTTCTGATTCATACAAACTAATAGAAAATCATGTTCCAGGCGGGAATTTACATCACTAAAGTCTACTGAAGTCATCCAGGTTTTGTTTGATCATATCAGCAAAGAATGAGATGTCATTCACAAAATGATCAACATCAGCAATTTGATCGCTTCACAGACGTAGAAACGTTGACTCCTATTCACTTCAATACAGCATGGGCTCATCGCAGGCTTCTGCCTCCACCCTCTCATAAAACTACATCAAAAAGCCCGTGAGGGTTGAGATGCCAGTAAATGGTGTTAAGTAACAAGAGAGATGGCCTCAGGAATAGCCTTGCAGGTTAAAGCAAGGTTAATTACATTTCTGGACACAGGGGGGTAAAGGGTCACAGAGGAAGAGGAGGAGGAAACTGCAGGAGGATGGAGGGAGGGGAGTCAGATGGAAGAGGCGGCAACGTTCAAAACCAGAGAGGAGGAGGTGGAGCTAATAAAACAGATAAATATATTTTTGCCACCAGGATTTATTTAATGTGTGAAAGAAACTTTCTGCTTCTGGAAACCTGAGCGTGCCTTGAAGTATGCCACCATGTTCCCAATAACAGCAGTCTAAATATGCTTCTGTATTACACTTGAAGTCCCTTCTCAGCCATTGATTAAAACCCTAGTAAGTCATGTTTGTGTATGGCTGCTGCTTTCTTTCGAATGTGCAGAATCTGCAGTATCTCAAATGGCCACTAGAGGCTCCAAAGCAAGCCAAGCCCCATAGACCCCCATGTTAAAATGGTAATTCAGGTTAAAGTTAAAGGTTAAAGTTGTGCATGACTTCAGGGATTAGCCAAAGTTAAGTCTTGATGATGGTTGGAGGTGGACACAGACAGCTGCAGACATCATGGATGCACAGCTGTTGCTATAATACAATTCTGCTGGTTTGCTAGAGTCTGCTTGGAGGACTCAGTTCCATATGAGCACAATAGGTCATATTTGTATCTAAGATGTAGGCACCCTACTACCGAGCACATTCACATACATGTTGCCCTTGTATCGTTGTTGTGTGTGGACACAAATTTGAAGCTGCACTCAAACATCTGCAAAAGAGGCCAAAAACTGCTCTTTAGGAAACCTTTAGGGAACATCATGGAGGGTTTGTCCATCTTTATATACAGCTTATGATCTACACCAATCAGCCACAACATTATGACCACTAACAGGTGAAGTGAATAACATTGATCATATTGGTACTATGTGGTGTTCTGATGGAAAACCTTGGATTTTAACATCCATGTTGATGAGACTTAGACACCCAAATAAACATTGTCCCAGAACAAGCAAACTCCCTTGTGCAAATAGAAATGTCACTGACCTACCCCTGCAGGAAAATGCTCCCCACCACATGGAAACAACATCAAACAATCAGGAACATGTTGAGGAACATGACAAGTAGACACATCTACAAATGACACATGTTGATTTGACCTCCAAACTTACCCCATTGTGATCAAGCGTCAACAGGATGCAGTGGAACAAGTTTGATTGACAGAGACCCCACTGCACAAGCCAGAGTACCCAAAGGATCCAGTGCCAACGTCCTGGTCCCATAGGACACCCTGAGAGGTCCTCTTGTCCATGCCCAATGGGGGACCAACACAATATTATGCAGGTGGTCTTAATGTTATCAACCCCTCCCTACTCACTGCAGCTGGAGCACACCAGCTCTCCTACGATTCTGCTCAAACACGGTGAAACTATTCTATGATAAGGAAAGCCCTACTTTGTATGCCGACAGGTTTGGCTCCTTTGGTTTGTTAGGCATAAAAACGCAAAAGTTTGAATCTCTGTATTTCAGACTGTCATCTTAACAACCTATAGTAAAGGTAGAAATGCTCAGCTATGCTGTTGACTACTTATTTTGCTCACGATGTGTCTCCTTGCATGTGAAAAACACCAGTTGGACATATTTAGAAGGTAAAAAGAACTAGATTTTTATTTATTTTTTATCTGGGGATAAAATTGAGAGACACCACAACGAAAGCCCTCGATCAATGATTTAAACCTGACGATGAAACAAAATAGATACAGCCAGTGAGCCCGCGGGTGGAAATGCTATTTATAAAACCCATTCATTGTCTCTAACCTGGAAAGTTCCATGACAACAGCCCGATTTGCCTTCGCCCTGTGATCTTTTACGTGTCACGTCTCCAAACCCCAAGGAGAGCGGATACTTTTGTGCACAGACCTCCTGCAAATGCCAAAATGTCAAGTCGTTTTTGCCCGTGACGCAAGCGCTCATAGTGATATTGTGGTTCGATTGCATGGAGAAGCTGAAAATCTACAGGTGCAAAGCAACCTGCAAGTATTTCAGTATCTTTCTATTGTCATTTTCTCCATTCAGCCACACACACAGCCCATTTTCCGACCAAACTACCCCCCGTTTAGACATGAACCTGATGAGGCTGGAAAATGCTTCGGGGGCTGCTCCTTCATCTCTTCTCTCGTGTCTGTCCTCACCACAAAAGATTCACAAGGAGGAACAATAGCATCTTTGAAGCCCTCTGCTCTTCACAAACCGTTTGTGCGCTAATTACAAGCACTGCAAATACCGCTTGTGTGTACGCGTGTGTGTAGGTGTACAGATGCTGTCAAATGCATGCGTGAGCAAGTGTCACGAGAAACCTAATGCAATGAGGCAAGTGTGGGCGGCGGGATAGCCAGGACGCATCAGTCAAAGCAGCGTGCAATCCCTCGGAGGCTATTCAGTCGACCTGTGGACTACGGGAACAGAGAAAAAGCTGAATGACTAACGGTAATTCATGAAAGACGGGTGAAGCGGTTGCGTGGAGATGCTAAATGTTAAGAGTGACCAAAGAAGAGCAGGGAGGGAAGAAGTCAGGGGAAGGGAGCCTTGCGGGGGCGAGGCTTCAAGGGTCATGGTCCCTGAGATGAGAACACCGTGGTCCACACAGAGAAGCATGGTGCGCCTCAGGTGGAGTAGAGGTAGAGGTTTCTGTTGGGAGAGAAATGAACACTGACTCAGTTCGTCCCTCAGGTGCTGAAGCATCGGAAGATGTCGGTGTGGAGACAAAGAACTCATCGCTGGTGACCAGAAGTGAGGAGAAAAAATGAGCTGTTAAGTGATGAGAGGTTGCCTTAATTTGGAAATAGATCTATTTGATTTATTACTAAGAGTGAGATGAAAATAGGAACATGTCTCTTATTAGTGTTTAATGTACACTGTAAAAAAAAGCAAAACAAAAAACTGCTTTTTAAATTTATTTTCATTTTTACAATTAACTGTTACTTTATAGATTTTCCCTGTTTTTGTAGTTTACATAATCTAATAAAATTACAGAAAACTACACAATTTTAAATGTACACATTAAACATAAAAAACAAACAAACAAGATGCCTGCTAAAAACTGTATATATCGTACACATTAAAAATCTGTATTTTTACAAATGGTAATTCATTATTTTATAACATGTGACCATACATTGCACTGTTTTATAGTCTTTGAATCTGCAAGAAATATTATTAATTTACAGATATTTGCCATTACTTGAAATAAAAAAATATATTATTGTTTGAAAAATGATAAATATTTTTGGGAGCGTGCCTATGTTCCCACAGAACTATGTTCCCGCAGCCCTGTGTTCCCACAGCCCTATGTTCCCACAGCCCTATGTTCCCACAGTCTATGTTCCCACAGCCCTATGTTCCCACAGCCCTATGTTCCCACAGCCCTATATTCCTACAGCCCTACGTTCCCACAGCCCTGTGTTCCCACAGCCCTACATTCCCACAGCCCTTTGTTCTCCCAGCCCTATGTTCCCACTGACCTGTATTCCCACAGCACTACATTCCGACAGCCCTATGTTCCCAAAGCCCTTTGTTCTCCCAGCCCTATGTTCCCACTGACCTGTATTCCTACAGCCCTATATTCCTACAGCCCTATGTTCCCAAAGCCCTTTGTTCCCGCAGCCCTATGTTCCCACAGTTCCCACATTTCTACCCTTGTAGTTAGGGGTTTACAGCTCTATCCCACGGCTGGCAATTTGAAGGAGAGAGCAAGCTTCCAAACTCTCTCACTCTCAACACCGTTACTCCAGTATGGGGGTTGCTGTGGAGTGACGAACCCTCATACCGAAATAAAACTCACCTCCATGAGGTAGTGCAATTTAGACACAGCGCACATTTAACTTTCTATAACTCAGCAAACGGGTGGCCAATCAGAAATTCCAAACAAATGAGACACCAACGTGTCACAATCCAAAAACGCCGGTTTCCCTGTTTACATGCGATCGCTAAAGCGGAGTTTTCCAAAAATCTCCACTTTTGTGTAAATGGGAGGTCAAACCATGTGGAAATATCTGTGTTTTCCCTTCATGTAAGTGGGGTCTTAGACATGTGAGACATGTGGGAACATAGGAATGTGGGAACATCGGGTTGTGGGAACATAGGGCTGACCACATATTTTCAACTGCTATCTTACAGATGCTCCCTGTTTTGTTAAACTACAGATAATAGCTATAAAATTACAAAGATAAATTGACTTAAAAAATGTATTTTTTTACAGTAATTGCTTCTTTTACAACGATGACCTTGAAATTAAGAGGTTTACTCTGTTCAAATCAGCTAAAATAGCTTTATTTTACACGTATGTATTATTGTTTTCACAGTTTTTAGTTTTTTAATACATTTTTTTTACTGATTTTCTTTTATTTTTGACAGTGTATATGAAATTCAGTTTTCACTAATATCACAACATACTTCTAGATTGATGTGACATGTACTTTGGCTTTAACCGTATACAGATAGCCTAAAAGTTTAATCAGGATTGTAAAGAGGAGTGAGGAGTCGTGCAGAGTATCAGACTGTCCAGGCACTACTGAAGTGAACGGACATGTCCAAGTAAGGACAAGTGATTCAAGCAGAATGTGTGGTGCAAACACAAAGAAGAAGAAGGATGGAACATGTAGCTGAGCGGTGTAATTCTTGTACTGGTGGACAATATTATGTCTAGTAAAACCTTTCTCTCCTTCTCTGTTCTCCTTTCTGTCTACCTCTGCTGCTGTCTCTTCACCCAACCTCTAGCTGACAAGGAGGGGAAAACCAATTAACATCACTGTCACTATCCATCTATTATCCTCCATCCTAATGGAAGATGACAAATTATGGAGAGCAATATGGGATGCCATGGCCCACCTCCTATGTGCATGTGTGTGTGTGTGCGAGAGAGAGCGAGGATGCAGTAAAGTAGCTTCTTCCATTCGCCCTGAAAGTGCTTCCATAACTCAGAAAGTCTGCCCAAAGAGCAGCCTGTGAAGCCTGTGTGACTGCATGTGAGGAATCAGAGGGAATGATAAGGGCTAGAGAATGACCACATGACATACAGTATCACCAGTATCCTGCACAGTTACCTTGACACGAGCTTGACAGGGAGTAAATGTCATAAATGACAGCTGAGGTGATGCTGCTGGGAGGTCTTCATGACAGACACACTTTGCTGCTGCTGCTCTGTTTTCAACCACAAGTAGTTTGTTATATATTATGTAAAAGGCTGCTTCACCCAAACTACTGCAGAGCTGCAGAGGTGATGTTTTTTAAAGAGATGCTCTGAATTTGCAGTTTTTAAAAGCTCTAAACAGCACATGATTCCCCTACTGCACTGAGCTAAACAGAAACATCAGGAACTATGTATCTAACAGGACGTCCAAGTCTAAAGGCATAACAGAGACCGTGATGCTGCATTTACAAGTAGTGGAGGTTTAATGACATGCTAATGTGCTCAACATATCCATCCTAACACGTTGTATCATATTATTATAGTTAAGGCCAAGTCTAGAACAATGAGGCTGGATTTGGGGTTATTGAGGTAACTTCAGGTTTTTGAGATTTTGAGGTTGCAGAAGTCCCACTTCTGCAAAATAAAATAAAATAAAATAAAATAAAATAAAATAAAATGAAGCATAAATAGTAATAATAATAAAATAAATACATAAATAAAATTAAAAAAATAAATTAAATATTTAAATAAAAATAATAAAATCTGTTACAAAAAAGTAAAAAGTAAAAAAAAAAAAAAAGTAAAAGTTTGGCAGTGTGGATGCCAAGAAAAATGTAAAGAAAAATAAACAAATAATGGATTTCTGTAACATATAAAAACTATAAAGACAGTGACAATAATGAAAAATATCTGTAAAATAATGATATTTTTGCGAATTTAAATGCAGTGAAATTGTGTAATGTTACAGTCATATGTAATAAAAAACATATTAATATGTATAAGAATAAAGGTTTTTGATCTGACATTATTTAAATATTGTACTTTACCTTTTTTTACAGGATTGAAGTAAATTGAATTAATGTTTTTTCCTATGATTTTAAAATTTGTTGTCTGTAATAAAACAAAACAGGGAAAAGTGCAAAATAACATTACATTGTTAAAAAAAATCTGATTAAAAACTGTTTGAAAATGTTAGTTTTTTACAGTGTAAAGCATCTATCAGCTGATAGGAGAGTGGTGGGGGACGAATGAAGGTGCTCTAAATATTGAGGGAGATGTGTCGCCTGCATCTCCTTCTAAATCTGTGAGTTCTGGTTGACATAGCTGGAAATGAATTAGCTTATCAAACATTGCATAACCGACGTCGTGTGGGTTTGTTGATGCAGAAGTCAGTCAGCCACTGACATGAGAAACACCCAGACGCTTGAAGTAGAAGCACTGCTTCCACAAAAAGATAAATACAGTGGCTGCTGTGTAATTACAGTTTATCTTTTCTTACAAAAACATAAAGGCAATTCACCTCACCTCGCATTAACTACACTGACAAAACACTAAAAAAAAGTCATAATCTGGCAGCAATTGTGCCAGAAAAAAAAAACTGTTAAAAAAGGGTGAAATACTATGATGTTGAAACTGTAAGAAAAATGTGAATGGCACCAAATCTGTAAAATAATGATATGTTTAGCTGATTAGAATATAGGTCACACATCACAAAACAACCAAACACTATAAAAATACATATTTTGTTTGTTGACACTATGTACAGCTTTGTCCATGTTTGATTTTTTTTTTTTTTACAGTATACATGAAAAATAAATGATAAATAATTCTGATTAATAGTGGATATTTTATTATGCTACTCGATATTATCTGGGATTTAACAACACAGGAGAAACTTGTAAAATAACAGATATACAGATGATTTACCATTTCTTTCAATCCAATAAAACGGTAGTGTTTTTGCTGATTTAAATATTGTTTAAAAAATAGTGTAGTTTTCAGGTTAAACAGAGATTTTCGATGCACATATCATTTAAAGTTTTTTTTAGTGTTACAATGTAAATGAATAATTTTTTATTACTATTTGCAATTTTACTAGTTACTTGTAAAAAGGAAAAATTTTAAAAATAGTCACCATATTTTTTACAGTGTACACCTACATTTGTATGTTCTGCTGAGGTGTACTCACTTCAAAAAGACAAGAGTTGCAGTTAATAGGATTATCGAACATCAGTTGTTATTGAATCTCCTGCTCGGCAGCCCAACAGAAGAAATGGCGTGGCTACATAACACCGAGGAAAGCTCGGTCACGATGGCTGCACACCTCCGGGTGAATTATGTAGCGCAGAGTGACAGCAGCACTATGAGGTATTGACCGCCGCTCGCAGCTTTGATTTATCGTCCAAGACAGACATGAGGCGATACAAGAGAGCCCAGGGTGAGGGTTAAAGAAGAAACTACCAGCATTGATTAATGGCGGGGTGGCAAACAGAGTGGGGGCGCAAAACAATGATATTTAACATGGAAGCCGGTGCAGGGGGAGGGAACTTCACAATCAGTCACTCACATTTTCCCTGTCAGCCACCGAGTTCTTAAAGAGGCTATTGAGGCTTTGTGTGGGTGTCACAAGTGGACACACAGTTACAGGCAGGTGTGTGGTGCGAGTTTGCATGCATACGTTTAATTGAATTAGGGCGCACAGAGCAATGTTACAGTGCAGAGCCCTTCCAGAAATAACTGTATATGACAAGAGTAATCCTATTATGGTGCCATTCAAGCCCTCCTCTAACAACCTCACGGTCCACCGATGTCATGTGGCTCCAGCTTACAGGAACAAGAGCCCAGAAGCGGCTCGCTGTGATGTTTTGCTGGTGTCACTGGCCAGGTTCTTACTGAGTGTCAAAGACGTTTCCCTTCATCTGCGGTCACAGTGACTCAGCACGAGGTAGATTTAAGCAGAGCAGTCATCTCTGAAGAGGACAGTGGAGGTGCACAGTCAGTGACTCTCACTACCATCAGGGGTGCAACAGTACTGCACTTAAGAACAATTTGAAGGTACCTAATTTGAGGGTATTTGCAGGGAAATGTTGTCCTTCTTATTTCAATACATTTATCTGGCAGCTGTAGTTACTTTACAGCAGATTAGGACTTTGAGAACCAAAATTAATCATATAAAATAAAATAAATGGTTACACAGAAAATAAAGCAATTCAGCAAAATATACATATAATATAGTTATTCAATACATTTAATGGAACACTGATAGATGCTCCTCATGCTTCAAGGACATTTGTCTGACAATATTTACATACTTTTACATACATAAGGTTTGGGATGTAGGACTTTCACTTGTTACTGAGGATCTTTAAAGTGTGTGTTTTTTACTTAAGTAAAGGATCTGAGTACTTCCTCCTCCACTAATTTATCAGACAGTCGCACTTAATGTCACTGGACAAATAAAAGAGGTTATCTGAAATAACTTGAGCAGGAAAAAGTGTAAACTGCACTATCCCCATTATAGTTTCACTATATGGGCAGCTGTGGCTCAGGTGGTAGAGCGGGTTGTCCACTGATCACAAGGTTGGTGGTTCGATCCCCGGCGCCTCCACATGCCGAAGTGTCCTTGGGCAAGACACTGAACCTCAAGTTGCTCCCAATGTACATTTATATAGCAGCTGTCAGAAATATAGTTACAAAGTGCTTTACAGTAAAAACATATATTAAAAGAAATAAGAGGCAGAACTTTAGATATAAACAGGATAAAATAGTTAAAATAATGCAGCTCAGTTATGAATAAGCCAAGTTACAAAAGTGGGTTTTTAGCAGAAATGGTTGCTAATGAACAATAATAAAGTTATTAAGCATTCACACACTGCTCATAGTGCAGTTTAGGAATGTAAAATTGGCAGATTTAACAGTCAACATTCGTATTAGGATGCAATATGGTTTCAGACAGAGATCAACAAAAGAAGGTTTAGCATTTCTAGCCCACAACTATTGACAGTGTTGTGCCAGTTCATGCTTGAACAGAACTAGCTCAAAGTTCAGTTCACACATATGAAAATGAAATAGTTCACGTTCATAGTTCACTCTTAAAAAGTTTGACCTAAGTTCACAGTCCTAAAAATAAATTGGTTCATGTTCGTTTGTTACATTTTTTTTAATATAGATAAGACACTATGCTACTCAATAGAACCTCTTCTTAACCATTCATCACCAGCTGTGATGGATGTGACTGACATTCGCACTTGTTTTTTCAGACCAGGTGGGCACAGTTTGCATAAAAACGAGAGGTTCTTGCTGTCTGTTTCTTCATTTGTTAATTCATGAAACTCCTCTAGATCTTCTGCTAAACGTCTAGCCATGCTGGACTGTCATCGGTGTTTAACATAAACTGTCGTAAAACCTGAAAACCGCCTTCTCTCGCAAGAGTTTTCAAATGAACGTGAACGTGAATGGTGCGTGCTGCTCATCCTCGTGACAGTGAGCACATTCCCGTTCACGCTCATTATTTGAAAACTGATCCGTTCAGTTCAGCGTTCACCGAACATGTGAAGGCGTTCAGTGAAGGCGTTCATGCACAACACTGACTATTAATTTTGCCAACAGAAACAACAGCTGGCACATTTTATCAGCTTTGGTTTGCTCAATAGTTTTGCAAACATAAGCTGGAAACTACAGACTGTATATAAAAGATAGACATAGTAACTGTTATTGAAAAATAATGGAAGAAATATGTCCATAGGAACATGGGGTACTAGTACAACCAAAACCATATGATACTTTACCACATGTACTGAATGCAACACTGCAGTCTGCAGTACAGTTCTTCATGACACTGAGCCACATCATGCAATCAATACAGCTATCGATCAGTTCCACAGCACAGAGAACATACCAGTCTTTTACTTTGCAGGGAAGGAACACACTTAACACATTTGAACCTTCAAGTGTGACTATTAAATTGTAAGGTTCTGTCTAATCTCTCTCTGCTTTGTAAATTTGTCACTTGTAATTGCAAACACTTGAAATGAGGTGGACATCCATGTTTACATCAAACTGTGGAACCAGAGTCACCCTATCTAGAGACATAAAGACACACATGGAGGTTTTAGGACTATAAGAGCATGGAAGGAGTGAAAGTGGAAGGCCATTTTTCATCTGACATGTGATTCTGCAGTAAACACATTCTATACTCTGCAGGCTGTGCTCTAAAGTGCTGCAGAGCTTTTACACTCCTTTCATGTATTGCATATGGGAGCAACAATGTTGGCACTAAAGACACCAACAAAAACTGGGCCACGTCTGTGCAGCGGTTTTCAAACCAGAACAAAAACTGCTGACATGTTCTGGCTGAACTTGCTTGCGGTCGTCTTCTTTTGTTGTTCCTTTGTATTCAACCAATTCTCACAACGCCATTCTTACTAAGTCACACTGGTCGAGGTCGCCGGGGTAGTTAGAAAGTTCCCCAAAGTTCTGCCAAAGGCAATGAGTCGGGGGGTGTCCTTAAAAAGCTGAAGGGTGTGTTCAAGCCAGAAATGGAATAGATACGTGATCTATGTGCTCAAGTAGCAGCTGGGCTATTCAGACCAGAAGTGCTTTTCTGCATGGTCTAGTAGGCCGATCACAATATCCCAAGAAAGCTGTATTTACAATGTCCTTCCACAGCTGAGGCAACATGAGCCCAGAACCTTGTCTTCTGTAAATTTGCCTCGGAATTGAAAATATTGTCAAATCCATCATCTATAACGTCACATAACTGAGAGGAGGGTTAAGAAAGGAGGTGTCATTTACTGTGTTTGAAGAGGAATTGCTAATGTGGAGCACTTTCTCTTCAACTGTTTCATTATTTTATTTTGAAATCACTTCCATGTAGAAATCTCTTACGATGTTGCACCAATATCTGCTCACTTAATCAGTATCAATGCCACCATTAACCCTTCACCGATCGCAAAGTGTTGCTGTGATATTGCAGCAGGAGGCTTGTATGTACTCGCAGACAAGAAGAAACGAAACAAAACTGGGTCATATGGTCCGAGAGAGAGATGCAGAAATGCACAAGTAGACGCGTGGATGAAAGATGTATGAGATGGAGATGCTGTGAGCTGGTTTTACTTTGTACCATCATCTCTTTTTTGGCGTCATCAGCGCTGATTTGCACTTCACTGAGGCAGATGAGCGGTGAAGGGATTCAGAGATTCCTGCAAGACGGCTTTCCCTCCCACTCCTGCATGTCTCACACATCAATACACCATTGTATGACTCACAGCTGGGAAGTCCTCGGGTGGTGAATCTGACTGTGACAGGGTATCCTTGCCTCAGCACTTTCATCTGGAATGAGCTGACAGGTTCGACTCATAAATGAATCCCTCTCTTAATTACTTCCTTTAACAAGCAGCTATTATTTGTGAAATGCACGGAGATGCTGCTTTGTCCTATTAGTTTACTCACCGGTTTGGCAGATCCATCAGGACTCCCTCTGCTGTAGTTAGCGTGCAGATAATGTGCTTCAAAACCCACTGCAGCCATTAGTGGCCCAGCACTATCATCCACAGCTCCAGTTTAGGATTTTGACACAGTATGGGGGAAGAAACACAAATATTGGCATATGATGCATCTCTGCCTCATATAGAGTATTTTAAATCCTTCTAATAACATCCAAGAGGTGCTAAAAAGGTCTAAAGTGTCTCTAACACAGCTGGTTCCCACCATAAAATAACCGTTTTATCAGCTTTGCAAGTCATTATCCACCGAATCCTTCCACATCAGAGCCCACACACCTTTAATATTTTATCAGTTTTGTCAACCTTTCTCTGAAATAATGCAGATTAACTGGATTCATGTCCCATTTTTGAAGAGGCGCTTTTTTTAAAAATGCTGCATTCATTATTTAAAGGCTAATGCTTCCACAGCCAAGAGTATAGAGTTGTTTTCTCATGTCTAATTTATAGTGTAGGCTTCCGATTTTAGAGAATTATTTCTTCATGTCATGTTCACATTTTGAAGCAGCCCCTGCGTGGGTTCATATCTGCCCCGGTTCTAAGCTGTTTGTCTGATATGATGTTGCTGCTTCAGTTTGAGAACATCTTCTCAGACTCAGACCTTGTCCACACGTAGCCGGGGTTTTGTAAAACCAAATATTCTGCCCCCTCCGTCTAGAAAAAAACTTACGTACACACCACCTCGTTTTTAGAAAAAAATTCATCCACACCTAACCGCATAAATGCGCTTTTAAGCACATTCATAAGCATACCAGACCTTTAGGTGGCAGTAGTTCCCCAAATCCTATCCAATCAGAGTGAGCTTCCGGTGTCTTCGAACCTGCCTCGGACGTGGAATGGCAAAGTGATGGAAAATAACCGTCCTTAACGTCGTCCTTCGCCTGTGTTGTTGAATGTGAAGCAGTATCTGGGCTCGTAAAAACAAGCAAGAAAAAAGCACCTACGCCAAAAACCTTGTGAGGGCATCCATACTGTTTCCCAATGTAAACATAGGTCGCATATGTGACGTAAGAACATATTTTGTTGCAGGCAGTGACATTTCGAAGCGCAAAACTCCGGTTATTGACGTCCACATGCAGACGCATAAACAGAGAATTCGCAAATCTTCACTGTGGTCGGAGGTTTTTTAAAAATCTGCCTTTTCGTGTGGATGACAGGCCAAATTGTAGAAAAATATCTTCGTTTTGTGAGATACCCGGCTATGTGTGGACAAGGCCTCAGACTCCTTCTGTGACTTAGAACTTGGGCTCTCGATCTTTGTGAAACAACCCTATGAAAAATCCCCAACCAATAAAATGTTAGCCATGGCAGTGATTAATGAAGTCGCTGCTGCCTCCTTGCACAAACTGAGAACAGTGGCAGAGTTTTGACGGGAAGCCCTACAAAATAAACATGAAATCACAGAAATGAACCTCTCAAGTCTAAAAAAAGATAAGAGAATTACTCCATACCAACGACGTGATTAATATTTTTATATGAAGAATTGATCAAGTGTCCATGTAAAGGTGTCACTGGAGCAGTTTAGAGATCTGATGTACCTAAAAGCATGACTTAGGGTGCCAAAGTTACATTTTTTCTGGTTGAGAGCTTAAACAAAGTTCATCTCTGACATGCAAGCAAAACACAAATGCAACAAGAGCCCAAAGACAAGCAAATGACACTTGGGAAGGCGGGCGGGGAAAAGGGGCTAGAAAGCTGTGAGTGCATGTGAAATTTGGAAAGGGGGATCTGAGAGTGACTGGTAAAAAATAACTATTCAGCTAATGAGGATAATATTACTGAGGAGTGTGAAAGCAGGTTAGTATTCGGGCATGGAAGCTCAGATGGTTTGGAATGACAGGACAGTAAGGCCTAGTCTTTAATAAAAGGTTTTTTTTCCTCCTTCATTCCACAAAAAAAAAAAAAACTTCCCACACAAAAACACAACTTAAGTGCTGTCAAGGCCGTACCAACCCAACAGGTGGAGATATAAACCTCTCCAAAAGCTGGTTCAGACAGAATCCTGGAAAAAAGCTTTTACAGCTTCTGGTAAGCTACCAACAATGGTGCATCACTGAAGGGGAGAATCCTGTGTAGACTGGTAGTGAAGTGTGATTTTTCCTCAATATAATTAATGTGCAAACATGTTAAAAGTCCTGTTTGTGAGGCCACTGTTTTGGCCAGGTATGCCATTTAGATAGCTGCACACACCTTCATGTCACAAGCCAAGAACTGAGTTTCTCCCTGTCTACATGTCCATCTATCCATCCATTTTCTATACACTGCTTGTTGTCTGTAGGATCTTGGGGGCCTATCCCAGCTGACTTTAGCAAATGCAGGGTACACCCTGGACAGGCTTCCAGTTCATCACAGGACATCACAGGACCAACAGGCATTCACGCCGATGGACAATTTAGAATCACCAATTAACCTAAGTCTTTGGAATGTGGGAGGCACTCGGTAAAACCCATGCCAGCCCAGGGAGAACATGCAAGGCATGCAAACTCCACATAGATTCAAACCCAGGACCTTTGAGCTGTTTCGCCTTATCTACATGTGACTACTGTAAATGGGGATTCTGAAAATCCCTAATCCAATAAATGACAGCCACTATCTGTTCTTAACCCTAGCCATTTCATCATCTGTCATCATCCATACCTGAAGTGGTGTGCTACGCATATGAAACTCATGACATCATGTAAATAGACAAAAGTATCTACTAACACACTTGCCATCAACTTCTAAAGTGATAGTTTGTTAAAATAGGTCACCCTGTAGTGTCTTAGTAGGAAGAGACAAAAGCAGACTTTTCATTTGAACAACTAGGTGAAGAAATGTAAGATTTAAAGGTGATGCCATTTGATTGGAAGAAAATTACAGGAGGCATTGTGGTAAGGCAGGATTCCAGCTTTCCTCACACTTTCCTTACACATGCTCTATAAGACACAGAGACAGTTATCCTGAAACCAGGTTATAAAGCGCAACTGGATTTATGACCATTCTAGTAACAGTCCACTACAGTGTTGTGAAACTGTCGTCTGGTGGCCTCAGGCTATTTGTCTTGGTCTTCTATGTTATTTAATTAAGATCAGAACTGAAGAGGTCTTCCTGCCTACACATCTTATCTTATAGTATTTTTTAAAACAGGGGGGCCCGGACAAGCCCCCATTCATCTCCAACTGATTCAAGGAGAGTGAGAGGTGGAGTTCACGCAATAGACTTACTTCTATCAAATTAGATTTATTAAAGCTTATGTAACACCAAAAAAGCTAGTGTGTAGTGTGGAAGCCAGCAATATCCGCAATGCTGGCAGTGAACGGATGTGTATAACGTTTGCTGTGGAGGTGTTGAACACATGTCAGCTTTAAAGGACTCATAGACTGCACCGAGTGAACACAGTTAGAGACAACTCTATGCACTTATATTAACATTCTCTGCATAATCTTCATATGTGTCTCTAAATCTGTTTTCTCTTCTGCTTTTCTCCATAAGACTGAACTAAAGATCTTTCATATCTGGCGGCTCCACCACAAAAGTCCTCTCATAAACTATTAGCAGCCTTCTGAAGGTTAAGAGGCGTCTCTAGTACACACTCCTGTGAATGACTCTGTGAATAGGGAATCAAAGTGAATTAGAGTGAATGAGTAGAGAAGCAATAATGTGAGGAGTAAAATCTGAAAATCATTGTCACGATAAATTCCAGGCAGCTTTCTTTTTTTCTCAGACTCTCCTCAAGACCGAGACACACAGAAATACAGAAAGGCTCATTCCTGACTGATCTTATTAATATTCACAGCTTGTGTCACTGAGACGGCGAGAACTGAGCACGCTGTTTTTCTGAGAGAATCTATAGTTAGTCTTGTACCAGGATATAAGATGAGCGAGGAACACCTAGCACATGTTTACAACTGTGCTTCGTCTTATGTAAGCTCTAGTCAGGGCCCATGCTTTTAAATTCTTTCAGGTTATTCTGTGTTTAAATGTAGCATATAGGCCAGTGAGCTAATTATTCACTGGTCTGGTGAGCCCTGGATTTGTTGATATGGATATATGAATACATATCTTACAAGATTTCAATTTGTTGTTAACAAGATTTTTCTTTTAGATAAATCTTGCTATGCTGAGTTTCCATCTGTGTACATTCTCAGCCATCCAGGCCATTGTAGTCCTAAGTGCTCCAGTAGAAGGTAAATGGTCTTTTTTAGTTGACATTTCACCTCTAACTTGAATGGTGGAGAGTCTCAGGTATGTATTCTAACCCTGAAATAACATGGCTCATGACCGCTTTACTGCTAAACACCTACATGCTTTGAGGTTCCATGGAACTTCTTGAGGAGGGATCTCAAGACTGCATTATAAGTACCTGACAAGTGGTGCTGTAGACACCCTCCTCTACTGGGCATACTACTTCAGAGATGAAGTAGTATCAAATTGACATTAACCATGATTCAAAACTGCAGGTTGTTGTTTTTACTTGTACATAACAAACAGATATGATAAAACTTGTACCGAGCCTTAAAGTGAATGCAGATTTATGGTTTTGGACAAGCTAGCAAGCTATTTACCCTAGTGTCTACTATTTGTATGAGGTTAAATAAACCACCCATGTTTACCATATAAACACAAGAGTGCTACTGATCAGCTATCTTGAATGCTGACTTTTCTTTTAAAGTTTATGTGACAGTGTGGATTGCTAAATATTGCTACTGTGCTCTTCTGGCTACCTCTGTTATTATTATTCAACAGACCTGTTTTGACTAAATATTTTTAACGTGGTAGAAAAAGTGCTCATATACTGAATCTATTTTTGCAAGGTCTTGGTATTGTGAACAGTGTTTTACTTGTGTGGTTTCTCAAGGTACTGCAAACAGGTCAAATTTGCCCAGTACTTTTGTGGCTGTAGATACCTTTAAAAAAAATCTGATATTAATTCAAAAATATTGTTTTAATAAAATATTCGTTCCCCAGTGTTTGATAAAGCCATATTCAAAAATTACGTGATACATTGCTATTTTTAGGCTATGAATTTAGCACACATATCAAAGTATTCTATGTTATTATGCTGACGACTTTGCCTTATATGATAGAGCTGCATCATGAGTCATAGGCACTGACAGTTGGGAGGTAGTCATGTTGGCTCATCAGTTTGCCTGATTTTCAGAGCCAATTTTTTTTACATTTTTTCCTGATTATTTCTATCGTTATGTTTTTTTTAGCTGTTCCATTAAAAATCAATTAATTTAAAAAATATGCTGCTTTGAATCTGTCTGATTGAACATCATGAGAAACAGCTAATCACCACCAAAGGATAAATGTTGAAAGGTTTGCCTTTAATTAAACACATGTAAAACACAAACAAAAGCATTTCAATGAAGTTCTGTGTTGGGATTTGTGTCATTCTAAACTTTATGACACCAAGATTTTCATTTTTACTGCAAATGTATACCCATTCTAAATATCAGTTATCGCTTTCCTTGATTAGTAATAATCAGTATCGATACTGTTGACCCGTAGTTGGGTTGACTCTTCTATACTACGGCCTTCTTAAACCATGTGATATATAATTAGTGCTGATTAATATTCATACATTTTGATGGTTAATAAATAACTGTGCCTTGAAAATCAATATATTCCAGCAGAAGGTATACTTTCCCCATTAGCAGTTTTAGGCATGTAAAACAACCCCTGTTAGCTCAAGTGTTAAATGGAACAGTGGTATTTCTTTCACTTGTGCTGATATTGCACCATGCAGAGAGACTGTGGGTGTCCACTAAGCTTTTCTAATGGCAGACAGCTGGACTTGTCAAATACTGCTGTAAATTATTGATATTAATGGGCGATGCATTACAATGTTTCCCTTGTAGGCTGCTGTGCTGCTGCCTCAGTGGAATGACTTCTGTGGAGCAGATCTGTCATTTCCATAATAGTTAAATTACGCACCCGTGCTGTTCATACATTGCACTTTTTAGCTTGAGTTGAAATACATTAATTTACCAAAAAAAAAAAAACCCGAATTATTACATGAGCAGTTCCTTGGCTAAATAACATCCAAACCATCTAGATTACCAGAGAGAGAGGAGAAGAAACATCATATCTGAGGAGCAGTGCAGTAGTGTATCCTACTGGTTGTTTATTCATAGTCCTGGTTGGAGGAAAAGAGGCTAAAAGTATGTATATTTTCCACAGCTGCCATTTGTTATGCATGCAGCACTGGCTCTCAGTGAATGCAGCTATGCTTTACATATTTACATAAACGCCATGAGCTTCTATTGATGGATGCACCGAACAAGTGGAATGCCTGGACTCAGCAAATATACAAAAATACCAACTTAAATAAAGATTAAGGGCAAACGTCCCTATCAGATCATATCAGTTTTACTTATGAAGCCCCAAACCACACAGTTTATCAGAAGTTTCACTGTTTGATCATGTGTCACTCTCAATCATGAGATCCAAATGACTGAAAACTCCACTGCTCTCCTCTGGAAACATAAACCATGCAGTAGCTTTTTCAGCAGATGAGCAGTAGAAATACAATAATAATTGATTATATTTTGAGTATCATGTCGATGTTAACTGTGTCACTTGTTACTCATCCTTGTTGTTTTCTGCATTTTGGAAAAATAAAGTATATATATATTTTTAGTCATCTTTTGTATCAGTCCTCAATTAAATATTCAAACTTTGTGTGAAATGTTTTTTTGTTGTTGTTGATCATTTGTTGCATAAATGTAGAAAATTAATAACTATTTCACTCCAAAATGTTAAACTAAAGTCTTACAAGGCCATTTTACAAAAAGATTTTTAACTGATAAGCACTGTGTAATGTTATCTAATTAGTCTAACAGTCCCTTATTTCATGCTGGGACTCTTTAGTTTTGTTGTGGGATCATGGGCTGTAAACAAAAAAAATATTATGAAGACTTAAAGATTTTAAAATAAAATGCACCTTGTTTTCTCATCTGTTGCTCAGTGGAGAGTTTATAGCATTGATTGTGTCGCCCACGCAGGAGCAAACGCACTAAACTTCGCTTGAAAGGTTTTCATTAACCTCCGAACTGACAGTTACAGGATGCTGTATTCTGAAGCGTTTGACCGCTGATGCTGCAACTATAAGATCATCTTGACGCATCATTTCTTTCATTTTGCTGCTGGATGTCAATCGACATCTACATCGACTACTACACAGATGCATGAGTGTGTGTGAACAAACAAACACACACATTGGCTGTTTTAGAGAAGTGCCGCTTTCCCACATTTGTGTGTCTTATTTACAAGAAACCAGCAGGATGTCTGTTCTGCCGAGCTCCTGAATATACTGCAGACACACTCAGAACAACGGAGGAAGCTGTAAACATGTCATCTACCCACCAGGTGTCAGAAAATCACCCTCCTTTTAGTCAGAGTAACTACTTAAGTGGAGAATCTATAACCAGCAGCACTCAGTGTCAGTTTCTCACTAAGGATATAAACCAGTTTCATACATGGATCTATTAAAACTTTTTAAATAAATTTTGGGGCGGCTGTGGTTCAGGTGGTAAAGCAGGTTGTCCACTGATCGAAAGGTTGGTGGTTCGATCCCCGGCCCCTCCACATGCCGAAGTGTCCTTGGGCAAGACACTGAACCCCAAGCTGCTCCCAATGGTAGATTAGCGCCTTGCATGGCAGCTCTGTCGCCACTGGAGTGTGAATGTGTGTGTGAATGGGTGAATACGAAACACATTGTAAAGCGCTTTGTATACCAGTAAGGTAGAGAAAAGCGCTATATAAGTGCAGACCATTTACCATTTACCATTTATAAAACATATAGCATGTGTTTATCAGTGCTGATGCTCTGTAGATGTCTTCAATGGCAAACAATGAGCATAAGTTTGACCTTAATGAAGTGTAATTGAGAGAAACACAATTAAAGGATTTCATATTAGTCAGTCTGACAACACTTTTGGTGTGTTTCAGTGCTTTTCAGTCATTTTTAAGGATGGATAATGATGACGTGTCTTTGTAATCATTACTGCATGTCCTATTCTGAGTCAAATAGGATAGGAGAGGTGATCTGGCCTTTGCTGTTCGACTCCTAAGATATGAGAGTCCCTCCTAGAGAATCTTAGATTGGCTCCATCACTGTCTTCCTGTAAACCATCAGTAAAAATCATAAAGCTTTTTTATTTTGGTTATTTCACTGTGTTCCTGTATATTTTACTCTGTTCTTACATATTTTTCTAGGTCAGTGCCTGTTTGTTCACCTTTTACACTGTAGTCATTTCATTATTATTCTTTTCTATCTGGTGTTAGTTTTCTTTTTTTTTACTGGATTATAAAATCTGCTTTGCGCAGCACTATAAAACTGCCATATAAATAAAGTTGTTATTATTGTTGTCTTTAGAAATCAATATGTTTCCGTGTTTAGTACTGACCTGAGCTCATAAATACCTCAACCCACCTTCTGAGCGTCTGCTGTCGGAATCATCTACATTCCATCCTACACATATATAGATATCATGTCACATAATTTAAATTGTATATTTTAGTGAAAATGTCCCTGCCTGTGAACTGTATGTTTTTTGTTTATTGCAAATAAGTCAAGAGGCAGCACTCGTGTCGTATCACTTTTTTCCACAAGATCTATTTAGATTATGGATTGGCATAAAACCAACACTTTCACAAACAAGAAGAACAAAGGGATTACAATATTGCTCTCCCTCACCAAAAGGAAAAATATCAAATTCATGTATGAGACTCCCCAAATTTTAACACATCAACACACAAAAAGTCTTACCTACTACTAACCAATTGTCCATTATCATAGGAGTAGCAGCGATACACACCAGACCAGGCCACATTATCACAGAGGCTAAACTTAATCTTCTGAAAATGGTTAATTTGATCCCGGACGAGCCCCCATTCGTCAAAACCCGTCTTAACACAGGACAAAAAGGAGAAGTTACACATGAGTTGTAACTGAACATAAGTTTACTTTACAGAACTAAAATGAAATTGACCTCAGTCCAAGCAAAAGAAGTTGGAAGCCAGGGAAGAGGGACACTGGCTGACTGCCACCGCCTTACAACACATACACTTTGATGGATCATCCCTGGAAGATAAGAAAAGTTTCAATCCTCTGTGAATTTAATCTGTTGCTCTCTACCTCCACACACTGTAAAGCTATAATTTCAATCTCAATCAAGCTTGGAAACAGGTATAAGGCTCCTTTCGCAGAGTATCAGCCAAACTAGCATGTTGCAAGCTGTTCTGTATTCAGTGACTGGACGGATTGCTCTGTATGGTTGTAGAATAGGTTTGATATGCAGTCATTTTACAGAGCCAGGGTGAAGATGTTCGACTTTTATAGAATTCCTCTATTCACGTTGTCATGGAAAGTCCAGAATGCTCTCCGAGGCAGGGCAGCTGTCCACATCTTATCCAATAGACGTCATTATTTTTTGTGTTCTGGAGTATTTATGGCAAAACTGATTTTCTTATCATCTCCAAAGTACTGGAAGGCTTTTCTAGTCATTAAAACAGTGCAGAGGGTCAGAGGCTGTTGTGAAGATGAAAGGTGGCCCAACTCCTTTGCAAGTGTCCAGTTGTAGGGAATCTTTATGTGATCTTTTTAAACCAGGATTGACTGCTTTCTGCTTATTTCTCAGTGATATCTTCCCACGCCTCGTTCTTTGCCTCGGCCCGTCATTGTTAGAGGCTGCTGCTCGTTGTGAGCAGTGCTTTTCTGCCCGGTGTGAGGGGAACCGTTCTCACTCATGCGGATGACGATTGTAATTCGCCGAGAAAGAGAAACCGCTGAGTCGGCAAAGCCTGCCTGTCTTGGGAAGGTCAAAGCATTCCTGTGTCACTGACAAACGAGCTATATTTCAGGCTGCTGCTCGCTGCCGTTCTGCTCTGTTGTCTTTAAAATAGGGGTGGAGGGAGGACAGGATACACCCACAGTACACAGGAAGACTGGGAAAATGTGCTCAGTTTGTTTGGGTTTCTCAAGCCAAGTACTTCATCCAGACCACACTGCATCCTGGATATGCAGCATGCAGATTAAAACATTTTAACTTTCAAATTCTAATATGCAAAACCTGCTGTTGTTGTCCAACTTGAAGAACCATGCGAAAACACAAATACATTCCATGGAAAGTGTCGGCTTTTTTGCATTACTGGACATGCAAGCATTTGTTCTGCGTTAAAGCAGTACCCTCAGATAACAGTACCTGAAGGACACCGCAAGGAACTTTAGCTTCTTTGATTTTTTTTATAATAAATTGCTAGTAGATGCTATATTCTTCTGTACAATGCACAGGTGATTAAAGCATAGTGCATAAAAGGTACTTAGAAATGTTATTGTGACACTGACAAATCGACACAACAACGTTAACCTTAACCACTGGAGGTCATGTTTGAAGAGGATGTGGAGGCAGACTGAGCTTTATTGTGAGGATTACATTTTCTGATGAAAACTACGTCTGTTATTTAAACTGCATTTACATTCTTTCTACTCACTGTGTAAAGACAACTAACCATTGCTGATGGCTGACACTTCAATCTGTCAAGAAACCTGCTGGTATAATTAATGATTTTTAGCTTAAGTCTTCACTTCATCCTCCCTTTACAAAGACTGTATTCTTATTGAGTCTCATGTGTCTATACTTTCAAAGCTTTAAAACTTTTATCTTCCAGTTTATTAAGATTGTCTAAAGATGTCTCGGGGGGATCATGTTTTTGACACCTGAAGGCCCAGAGCTGCCAGAAACCCTGAAGCTCCAGATTCCATTTATTCCAATTTAATTAAAATCTTACTTAAACACAATCGGCACTGATGAGATGAGACTTTAAAGTGCTGCTCACCGACTCATCCGCTGATCCCGAGTCAGCTCCTTTGCAGAAATCGAGTGAGGTATGGCAGGTATGTCTGTTGGTGGCTCAGTCATGGGTTTTCTATCTCTTCTCAATTTATTAAATCTATTCTGGTGCTTTTTGCTTTTGATTTTGAGTGTCAGTTACTTTGGCTGTAAAAAAAATGACTATAATTATTGCTGCCTTGTCTCTGGTTGCTTCCACTGATGGTAAAGAAAGTTTGTACTCATCAGCATTGGAGCAGAAATTAACTCGAGTACACTCTAATAAATGACTGTAAAAATACAACCAAAAGTGTTTTGTTTTTCCAAAATACAGTTAAAAACAATTTGATGCTTTTTTGGAGCCAAAAACAGAAAAGGGCATTACCAGCAGGCTGTTGGATAAACTGACAGTGTGAACTGAACAAAAAATATCAACACGAAGCAACACAAACAAGACACAAAACAACTAGAAAAAAACATAAAATGACACAAAGAAGACACAAAAATCCAGACACAACACAATGTAGACAAAACCGTCACAAAGACACACCAACAAAATGTCACAAACAAGACATAAAAATGAGACACAACATGACAAAAAACCAGACACAAAACAACGTAGACACAACTGTCACAAAGATGCACAAACAAAACTTCACAAACGAGACACCAAAGAAAAATCCAACATAAAATAAAACAAGACAAACCAGAGCAAAACAACAAAAAAACAAGACACAACGATCCAGACAAGACACAAAATGATGCAAATGACACGCAGGACGACACAAGCAAGATACAAAAGGAAAATGAGACAAAAAGCAACAGAGAGGAGACACAACATGGTCTGCACTTACATAGCGCCTTTTTCTACCTTAGTGGTATCCAAAGCACTTTACTATGCATTTCGCATTCACCCATTCACAAACCAATGGCAACAGAGCTGCCATGCAAGGTGCTAGCCTGCCATTGGGAGCAACTTGGAGTTCAGCGTCTTGCCCAAAGACACTTCAGCATGCGGAGGGGCTGGGGATCGAACCATCAACCTTGTGATTAGTGGACAACCCGCTCTACCTCCTGAGCCAGAGCCACCCAGAGGGAAGGCGTAAAAGGAAAATGAAACACAAAATGCAAAAAATAAGACACAAAACGGCATAAGCAAGACAACACAACACCAAAGGACACCATACGACTAGACAAGACACAGACACGGGACAAACGAGGCACAAACTGAGACACAAAACAACAATTATGAGAGACGAAGTGTGACAAAATAACAAAAACCACACACAAAGGAAGACAAAATTATACAAAAAAATGAGGCCCAAAACTACAGGTACAGTTCATTACTTTGGCAGCACTATAGAAAGTATATTATTGTAAAGTCTATTTAGAGTATTAACAGTACACTTCATATTCTCCTTTCGAGTGCTGGAATCAGTTATACAGTAATTAATTGTTAAAGTGAATGAAAATAGCAACACTGTGAAAATACAGTTAAATACTGACCACCACAGCAGCTAGTATTTTACTATAGGAACACTGGTTACGGTGCAGTGTTGTACTCGGGTACAGTTTGGGAATACTTTTACACTAAGATAAACACAGATCAGACAAGTTTATAGGAGACATTGCATTTCCAAACATTTAACTGACTCTGACAAACTTTTGGTTTGTGATATGTAACATTTCAATGTCAGTAACTTCTAGGAGGGTCAGAAAGGAAAACTTACATGTTAAAGTCTAATATTTGTAGTAGAAAACTTGAAGGTAAGCATCATAAATTCCACTAAAGCAATGAGTTTAGAGATATTTTCAATTGTGATAGAACCAGCAGTGGACTCAACTAACACAGCTGATGGAGTATACTGTACTACTGCATGTAGCTAATGCTAGTGTAGCATAGCAGTGGAATGTGGCCACTCTATCTTTAAGTTTAGCAAACTAGTGGACCAGAAGGATGAAGTTTTATTTGACACTGCTATCCACTCACATAGAGAGGGTTTTTAATGGTAATTTGTTGTTTGTCACCATTTTAATTTGTGTCGTTTTGTTTCTAACATTTGCATATTGAGTGTTGAAATACAAAAGTGCAGTTCAAAACAAATCATGTTAATTAACAACTAGTTTTGTTGCTGAAATAATTATTTCTTAAAAGCTGAAAGAGGGACGTTGACATCTTAGGTAGTAATTCTGAACAGCACATCCACATTTCAGCAAGTATGTTCGATTTTAAATGAAAAATGTAATTCTTATACCATTACTAACCTGCATTGCAAGTCAAGTAGTTTGTAGCTATCATCTATTTCTCCTTCAGTAATACCAACTTATCATTTACTGACAACAGCAAACAGTCCATACTTTACAGTCTGAATGTCGCCCACACATAATCAATTCATGCAACAACCTGACAATTCAGTATAATTCAGAATATGGTGTGTAAGGACTTGAATTCCTTGCAAGGGGGAGCTTTAATTGCTGTTTGGCCTCCAGACGAGACAGAAAGTCCAGTCCAAACTGGCTGCGTGTCTGCCGCCTGGAGCTGGAGGGAGGCTGCCTCCATTGTGAGGTTGGTTATAGAAGACCAAGCAGGTGAATGTTGGAGAGGAGAAGAGATGCCAGATCCGTCACTGCAAGCTGGACCAGTGAATCTGCAAAAGGGTCGTCTTAATTTAAAGATACCGTCTGGTTTAGTGGCTCAAACTTCCTCTACAGACTGTTTCCATTCATAAAGACGGTGTTTAAATCTGTCTTTCTGTTTGATCATTTGCATATCTGTGGCCTTTCTTAGCTTTGACAGCACGTAACTGTAAATTACGCTAAAACAGCAGGTGGGAAATGACAGGATGTAAATAAGAGTCTCACACTGAGTTGTCATGCTCGTCGTGTGAAACAGTTTTAGGACAGAAATACAGCAGCCAGGCTTATTACAGCAGCTCTGAGAGAGAGTCCAGTGCAGCATGACAAAGTACTTTAACGAGGCACTGCAGGTGTGGATGATTGACTGTGTGTGTGTGTGCGTGTGTGTGTGTGTGTGTGTGTGCTGCAGCCACTGGGTCATAATGAAATTACATACGTATCATATCATTGTTATTCATTTTTTAGGTGAAACCATCAGTTTCTTTTTATTCAAATACTTCCAGTGTGTCCGTTCAGTCCTTCATAAGTAAAATTTCATTCCCACTTGAAGTTAATCTTCATAGATTTGACCTTCATTTGGTTCTGATCATCTATACTAACTAGTACAACTGATGTCAAAATGGAAATGTGAAGATGTTAACTGTATTTTCAACACTGTCAAAATTAACTAAAGTCGTATGACTCGCACACTTTAACAAAACTTGTACAAAATAGTTTCACAGTTTTCTGGATTTTCAGGTTAAGGATGGTGTATAATCACATAATTCTCTTGCTGCTGTAGCACAATACTAACACATTTCCAATAGATTTTAAATCTGAGAAAGATGAAGATGATATTTACTCTCAAGTTTAATTATGCTCATCTCTGACAAACCCAATATATATGTAATATTAGGAAAAATAACAAATACAGTGATCCCTCGTCTATCGCGGGGGTTAGGTTCCAAAACCCCCCCACGATAGACAAAAGCCACAAAGTAGCAACCTTATATTTATTTTATTATTAATGTATACTTTAAGGCTTTATAAACCCTCCCCACTCTTTTATTAACCTTTCCCACACTCTTAGAAACCGCCAATCAATCAGCGACGGAGTAGCTCAAGCGGAAGCGGCCGTAGCTGTGTTTTCCATACCTGTGTTTACTCATCTACTGTACGATATGTATTTATATACAACCCGCGATACAGTGAGACCACGAAAAGTGAACCGTGATATTACAGTAATCCCTCGCCATAACAGTGAAGACATTACAGTTATGTCTTTGTTTTCCAGTTGTACTTATTGTGGTTTGGTTTCAGGTCCATGAAGGAAGTGTCATCAACAAAACAAGACTCAGGAATAATAAAATGAAAAACAACTTCATGTTTGACACATTTATACAGCTGCTGCCATCCCAACATCAGACACACAGTATTTTGTGCAGGTTTGTTGTAGATCATATTAAAGAATTATGACCTGGACTTAGCTTCAGCATAAATGGCAACATTGCTAATACTGCTTTTATACTCATCCTTATTATGTATATTTTGTAGTCGTTTAATAGCTTAGAAGGTGTTGGACCATATAAGTGTTTTTCCATTAGTAATGATATTAACCAGGTTGGTTTGTTGTCACCAGACTTGTTCAACATGTTTTAATGACTTGTTCAGACAGCTTTTTGTTAGAATCTGCTGAATATTAAATAAGAAATCGAGTGACTTGACCATAATGGATGTATTTTCTAGTTCAAATTCTGAATCCACCTTCATAGTACACGTCTGTATTTAGGGGAAAAGGGCCAGAGATAGACATCAGCAACTGCTTTGTTGGAATTACACAAATGAACCAGTGGAACCTGTTACTACAGCTGTTTGCTGTGGTTCTGATTTAGATCAACAGTTCGTTCTTCTGAAACAAAACTTGTTTTTCGAGTTGCAGCATGCCTTTTTCCTGGCCTTACTTCCAGAATGTGTTTTTCTATTTAATACAAAACTGCCACAGTTTGTCACACTACACTTTCTATGGTCACCAGCAGCCTCTTAATGACATCTTTAGCTGGTCTTCATACCTCTGGGCACCCGGGCCAGCATTTCTGTTACTGTGACAAACAATAAGGAAAAAAGATGTCTTTATTTCCTAAGAGAATCATTTAAAAACAACATTTCTCTTCATATGTTAAGCAAGATTACTTTTTTTATGTTCATATTTGAAAGTTTCAGTTGACATACAAACACACAAAAACCAATCCCCAATGCAGACAGTATGGATGCACTGAGGACAAACACTATAACATGCACACATACATGCAATGCGATGTGATACATGCAAGTAATCATTTACAATAATTACTCACAGCTGATCAAATGTGTTCATTGTTACTTCTACTTCAGTGTTTGTTTTATTGGATTATTTTTGTGTTTTCGAGGCATTTGCAGCAGCTGGGAATAAAGTATCACCTGGTCAAAGTGTTCTGTGGTCAAACCAACAGTGGTATGACTTTTTCTCTTTTTTTAAGAGAAGGAAGTGGGTATGGACCAATCAGACAAAAAAAGAATACTTCAGACAACTTCTCTTTTTCGCACAGCTCACTGTTTCTCTTCAGGTTTCCCATGGGGACAAAGAGGACATAACTGGCAGACAGAAGAAGTCTCAAAGCATCGGTGCTGGATTTAGGGATGGGGCACACTTTGCTGTCCATCCTGTTGTTACCTTGTGAGTACCACTTTTTTTTTGTTGCTTCAAACATGTTGACAAGATTTTGTGAAGGGACTTATTCTGATGTGTGAAATCATCACAGAAAAACAACAGCATTGGTTCATCAGCAGTGATAATTTGATAGATTTTATACATTAAACTTGTTTCATATTCCACTGTAAATGTCAGTTATGGATCCCCAGTTGGTTCATTTTATTAATGTCTTTTTAATTATCTCCTATCTTTATTTTAGTGTTGAACGCACTCCTCTACTACGGACATGCTCAAGGTAACTGCTCAGTTTTACTTATCTATTCATGCCATCAGTTTAACATGAGTCCCATTATCCTCTGCCTTTTCTTTTTTTGTCAGTGTATTCATTTTTTTTAAACACATATACTTAGAGTTAAGCAAAACGTAGTATGACAGCACATGTTTGTATTGGGTTCTAGATGCTGAGCTTACAACTAATCCCACCTTTTTCATTGACTGAGAGAACGCCAAGGGTGTGCAAAGCTTTTTTCAAAGCAAAAAGGGGGCTACTTTGAAGAAATCTAAAATATGAAACAGATTCTGGTTTGTTTGACACTTTTTTTTGTTTACAACATTATTCCATGTGTGTTAATTAATTAATCTACAATGTAGAAAAATAATTACAATAGATACAAACCATTGAATGAGAAGGTGTGTCCAAACTTCTGTATTTAATTATTACTACTGTGTAAACTGGATCTTTCCATCTTTTACCATGAGAATATGCCGTGCTAAAAAGCTCAAAGATGTCTCAAATTCACCCGTATGTTCTTTTGTGTGCAATAACACCTGCTGCAGTTAGAACATGCGAACTAAAAATAAAAAAGGAAACATAGCTGAACTCTCCACATCAAGAATTCTACCTAAGTAAGGGTGTCGGCTGATCATTTTTCCCCTGTCTAAACTGAAAACAGGACAGACCCCTGTGGAAGTAACATCTCTGTGTATCTTTTAGTAGTGTAGTGCATTTGTTGACAGTAAATGTTATCAGACAAAAGGATGCAGAAACTGTAATAATGCGCTTATTGAGATTTAAACCTAAAAGGTCTGTCTTCATGTTGAAATGGACATAAATTTCCACTGATTGAAAATATTGTAAACTGCAGTGAAAATGACCATTAATGATTACAATGTGTTAGATTAGGAGCAATTACATTTTTAGATATAAAGTAGATAAAGATTTTTAAGCTATAACAAGAAAACATAGCTAAACATATTTTTTCTGGAGTTCTTGACCTGAGTTCTGCTTTTGATACTGTCGACCATAACATCTTACTAGACAGACTCAGGCAGTGGGTTGGTGTCACAGGGAGTGCCCTTGACTAGCTCCGCAGCTACCTGTCTAATAGGAATTTTCCAGCATCCGTTGCTCCTTATGTTTCTGAATGTGCTGCTCTGTCTCGTGGTGTGCCCCAAGGGTCTGTCTTGGGGCCTATTTTATTTTCCCTGTATATGCTTCACCTAAGCAGTGTAATCTGCAGGTTCAAAGGAGTGTCGTACCACCTGTATGCTGATGATATTCAATTGTATATATCATGTGAACCAAATGAAATGGATAAACTTCTCGTATTGCATGACTGTTTGGCTGCCGTTAAAAGCTGGATGAATGATAACTATCTCCAGTTAAATACTGAAAAAATAGAGTTTCTCATCATTGCTTCAGAGACCATGTCCTCCCATGTTGGCAAATGTCTTGGTTACATGTCTTCATCTCTGAAACAAAATTTTAAAAACCTTGGGGTAATTTTTGATCATGCTGTGCATTTTGATCAACGTGTTAAGTCACTGACCTGCTCCCGTTTCTTTCATTTAAGGAATATGGCGAAATTGAAATCGATTGTGTCTCGAGCAGAGCTGGAAATGCTCATTCATGCATTTATTTCTTCCCGGCTTGACCATTGTCCCTTTTTACCTGCTTAAATAAATCCTCACTTCATCGTTTACAGTTAGTTCAGAATGCTGCAGCAAGGTCGCTAACTAGGTCCAGCAGGACGACTCACATCACTATAATTTTACACTCCCTACACTGGCTTCCTATCAAACACTGAATTTAATTTAAAATCCTTGTTCTTGTTTACGAAGTCCTACATGGACAGGCACCTGATTATATTATTGATCTGCTTCAACTCTATATTCCCTGTAGATCTCTCAGGTCATCGGTTCAGAGTTTTCTAGTGGTCCCTTGGGTCCGTTTAAAAACTAAAGGTGATCATGCTTTTGAAGTTGTGGCACCAACCCTTTGGAAATCTCTTCCATCTCAGCTACGCTCAGCAGATGTTTTCAAAAAGGAGCTGAAGACACATCTTTTTAGATTTGCTTTTGTGCATCCTAATCATTGGTTTGATCATTTGCATTTCAATGTCATATTTCAATGCCTTGTTTTTGTTGTTGATTTGTTGTTTTTATTGCTGACTGGAAACGCTTTGTGACCCTGTGCTGTGAAAGGTGCTATACGAATAGAATTGACTTACTTACTTCTTGGAGCCATTGCCATGAGAATAACTGCACGTGTTTTTGTAATAGCAGCCATACCCACAGCCACCCTGACACCAGGCACAACAACCACATCAGTAGGAGGCAGTGTGACACTGACCTGCTCTGTGCAGAGCTCTACCACCTGGAAATATGAGTTTCTCAGAGTCACCCAGGACACCTCTGAAGTTGTGGTGAATCCAGCTGGAGCAAACGACCAACAAAACAGCGTTATCAGTGTATCACAAGGAGGAGTCTACCGGTGTAGGGGAAAAGGGGAAAACCCAGTTTCCTACACTTATCCAAGCGATGAGGTCACCATTAGGATAACCTGTGAGTTCAGTAATTTGTTTTGAAATGTGCTTGCTTTTATTATTACCATTAGAGTTAATGATGACTCCTGCAATGTTAAGTTTTCTTGTTAAGTTCTCTCTGACTAACTGTTCATATCTGGTGGAAACAGTTTCCAATGAGGCTGTTTTAACACGACAACCCACCTGGCCTCAGACATTCAGTGGTGAAAGAATCATTCTGACATGTGAGATCCTTGGAGGTGAAACCACCAAGTGGGTGTATGAATGGAGCGGAACCAAGTCATATATACACTGGACAAACAATAATTACCATGTCTTCAGCGTTTCTGAATCCAGCAGTCGAGACTACACGTGTAGGGGTAGACGCAGAGATGACCTTTATTCTTTGACTGAATGGAGTAAAGCCGTCCCACTGTTAGTATCACGTAAGTCGTGTGTGTTGTTTGTTCTGTCAGAGTTCTGTAGTATGCAAAATTGTCACCCTGCACATCAATTAAGGGGTCAGCCATGACTTCACATCTTTAGTCACACTATAAGTTAAGATTAAAATATGGTTTAACTGTGTCAGACTCAACCTGATAGTTTGATAGAAAGGTTTTGTTCTTTGTCTTATGTGCATATGTGAATATTTATTTTAAAAACCTGCACAGCACCAGTGCTGAAGTGAACCATTGTAAGTTTTGAAGAAGTAACTCTTCTAATCTAGAGTTTTTACATTACGTTTAACATGGAACCAGAAGAGTGACTCTTTATATTGGTGTTGAAAGTAAAATTTGGCATTAAGATCAAGATGTGAACCGAAAAGGGAATTTGTTTGCATAACATTTTGCCGTTCTTCGTTCAGTTCGGGTCAAAAGCTTCATTCATCAGCTTTTCCAAGTTTTTTCTAAGCATGACTTCTTGAATCACATGTTAAGAAGCAATTCATGATGAAGGTTAAAGTCGTGTAGAAATTCCTTGTGTAGACCTGCATCTTATCCTCCTTAATTAAATGACATTTTTCCGCTCATTAGTGAGATACAACATTCTTTATTGATTAAAAGATAAAGCTGACTCATGTGGTCAACACTTGGTGCAGATTCTAACTAGAAAAGCACTCAGAGAATGAATACCTCCGCCAAGGAGCTTCAGTCCACCCCCAACACAATCTCCCAATTCACATACTTTGTATGGAACGTGACAGATACAAATGTAATTACATGCAGTTCAAATGACCTACCTACAGTGCAACGTTCACCCCATCCGACCTAATGAACAGGCGCGGCCTGTTTTTGGGGTTACCACAAAAAACAAGAGCGCTCTGTGGTGGCTTTTAGAGTAAACGGCATGTAATTGTCCACCCCAGTTCCATTTACATTAAAAAAAAAATCCCTGGATGGAGACGGTGATCCAGATCAGTCCCAAAATTCCATCATTTGTTCCTTGTCCCATTTCACACATTTCCTGAAAATTTCATCCAGATCCATCCATAACTTTTCAAGTTATTTTGCACACAAACTAACAAATTAACAAACAAGCAAACCAACACCGGCCATCACACAACCTCCTTGGCTGAGGCAACAAAGCGCCCTGGCAGAGGGTATCTGAGCCTTCACCAGATGAGAACACTTGAGTCTTCTGGGGGAAGGATGTGGCGCTGGAGCTCGGCCTCATCAGGTCTTCTGTTTGTTGTAAACTGAGGAGGTAGACCAGCAGTTTCCACCATGTAGGTCAGCAGATGTTAGAGCAGTCAACCATCAACATAGTCTTTGTGAATCAACTTGTCGGGTAACATGAAACTTTTGTTGCATTGAACAACAGTGATGAATGAATGGAAGTATTCTGTCCATGATAATATTAGCTTTAATACAGAATGAGTCCAATATGTTCTTCTTTTTGCCAAGTTTCTCAAGTTACGCACAATGACAGTGATTAACTTTTTTATTAATCATTATCATCATTACTCTAAACTCACTGACAGGTAAACCAAAGGCCCTGTTAAGAGCTAAGGTCAGAGATATTCCAGTAGGAGGCAGCGTGGCCCTGGGCTGCTCAGTGAACCAGTCATCTGGATGGGAATACTTCTGGTACAGAGATGAGAAGTTCTCTAAACCTCTGAGCACAAAAGACGCTGGTTTCCGTTCAAATGGAAGAATCAGTGTCGCACAGGGAGGACTCTACTGGTGCAGAGGAGGAAGAGGAGACCCTGTTTATTACACGGACTACAGTGATCCAGTTGGAATCAGAAAAAATGGTGAGTTTGAGGTATAAAAATCTGCCTGTGATGGTGATTCTTGAATATGAACAGTCTCAAAAGGGGTAGACTCTGCAACCAAATGCTTGTTGTACTTGTTGCTTGTTGCATAATATTTCTCTGTGCCGGCAGACTGATACAGAGAAATAAAGACAATATGCAGGATGTAAATGTTGCATGTGATCCGCCAACAATACACAGTAACTTGTTTTATTTCAAGAAAACTCTCTTTCCAACAGAAACCAAAGCTGTTCTCGCCGTGTCTCCATCATGGCTGAGTCCTGGAGCCTCAGTAATTCTCAACTGTAAGGTTGAACATCCGTCTGGAGGATGGAGGTTCTACTGGTACAAGGCAGTTCCCAAAGCATCAACCAACTCTTACCGTTATGAGCTGCTGCCTGGTAGCACCAGTGGCACTGAACAAGATTCCTACACCATTCACGGACAGACACACACAGCTGGATATGCATGCAGAGCTGGGAAAGGAGACCCAGTGTATTTTACTGGTTACAGTGAACCAAAGTTTGTCTGGTCTGGAGGTCAGTTTGTATGTTATAACAAGCCTTAATAACTAAAGAAGACTGTCTTGTCAGTTTTTATTGATTGTGTACATTTATATGTCTGCAATGGAAGAAATGCATTGACTGTTGTGACCAGACGATGTTTCCTTCTCATACAAACATCTGGTCAAACCTTTTATTTTCATTTTGGGGTTTCAATGTTGTTTGTTAATTGACATTTTTACATATCTTTGTATAGCTTCACATTTTATTGTAAAACAGTTGTGCTGAATTTAAACATATCTTATCGACTTGCTAAATTTGTTATTTTCCTATGGAAAGTGATTATTAGCAAAGTATTTTATTATTATTATTGAATAGCATATGTCATAAGGTTTGATCCTTTATCACGGTTTGTTTTGCAGATCATCATTCAGCAGCATCTCTTACAGTGAGTCCTGACACGGTGCAGCACTTCCACTCTGACTCTGTTTCGCTAAGCTGTGGGGGAAACGCCGCTGAAAGGAGAGTGAGCAGGTTCACTGACGGCGGCTTCCTGCAACACTGTTCTGGCTGGGGAACAATGAAAGGATCAACATGTTATGTTCATATGATGCGGTACGGTAATGCAGTCTACTGGTGTGAGTCTGGATCCGCATTCAGCAACGCAGTCAACATCACCATACAGTGTGAGTTATGATGTTTTTTCCAGTATTATTTGAGATAACAATCTCCAGTTTGGGAATTTGAAAATGAGAAATATTAATCAAACTAACATATTTTATATCCTGTCTATGCAGCCTAAATTGATGCACCATTTTAACAACAACCTTCCATCAGCATCTGTCGAAGTTTTGTATTCAGTTTGAAAGTTGTAATTAGAATTGATATTTCCTGAACAAGATTTTCCAAATTGTTCCAAAACAAAATGCTCTTAGTGTTTGGGGTGATCTGTACTGTAAATATATGTCAGTTGGTGAAATAAGTGGTGCTTGGTTTATTCAGTCTCAAATTACCAGGGTCCTTCTGCTCGACCAGCTTGATGTAACAAGTACTTTCTGAGATCGAGATCACTTGTAAAAAACAACTACCTGTTGACATGTTTTCATATACAGTAATGAAAAAATTAAAACACCCCTAGAATGGTGTATTTGGTTTATGTCAAACATGTCCTCTGTTGTGGTGTCCAAATAATTCAATTGTAGACTCATCAGTCCAAAGAACATTATTCCAGAAGTCCTGGGGCCTCATTTATCAAGCGTGCGCAGAAAGAGTCCTAAATTCTGTCGTACGAATGAAATTTAGAATGTGTGTAAGTACAAAAAAATCTGTATTTATCAAACGTGCGGACACCGGTCGAACACACACCAGTAAGTAACCGGTGATGATAAATCCCACCTGTTCCTAACGACCATGCCCGTGCACGGTTCGGGTCATTTGCATTCGGAAACGCCTCCAATTGACCATATATGGTAGCAGCAACCCTTAAAATGCATGAATGGATTTTTGATCCCGTCACCGAAATCATGGCAAAGAGGGTGAAGAAGGGGAATTTCTCCGACACCGAGATTGAGGTATTACTAGGCGAAGTTGAAACAAAGCAAAAAATACTTTTTGGAACACTAAATGCAGGTGTGATCACCAAAAGAAAATGCTGAGTGGGAGAAGGTGACGACTGCTGTTAATTCTGTTGGGTAGAGGAAAGATGATTCTCAGAAATTACAAAGAAATGGTTTGATATCAAACTCGGTGCCAGAAAACGCATCACAGCCCACAGACGCAAAATATCTGTAACTGGAGGAGGACAAGCAACAAACTTTACCCATGGACGCCCGTATTGCCAGCATCATCGGGGACACGGCACTATGTGGCATTATTCCGAGGGTGCTGACGGAGGCAGTGCTGCAGAATCAACACGACACCACCAAATCCATAAATGAAATAAGCTATCAGCTGACCAACATCGCCAATACTTTACTGCAAATCAACGAGTTACTGGCACAGATTGCTGCATGCACATCGCAAATGTTAAATAAATAAACTTTAAAAATGTTGAATGATGAGATTATTTTTCCCTACACACACTTTCAATCTGAAACATGCAGGTTTACGTAAAATCTCCGTATGATCCTCTCGTTTGAATGGCAGCGACATTAGAGGGTGGGACAGGAGGGATCATTAGCCACTGCTTCAGTGGATATACCCAATCTCCTATGGAGATGTTACAATAAACCATACGAAGCCCAGAAAATAATTCTGAAATGCTCTAACACTCACCAATGAGCCAGCCATCCTCAACAGCTCCTGCTTGGAGGCAAACACCCACTAAGTAGTTCTGCAGAATGAATGAGTCATGCGTTCCTCCAGGCCACCGGGCAACAACGTTTAACAGAGACAGATGTGGATCGCAAATTATTTTTGTATTAATTGAATGAAATCCTTTCATGTTCACGGATCTGAATTCATTGTGTGATGGTGCTTTGACTGAGATGCGGCTGCAACCTATGGCTTTATTTATGTTTGGGAATCCGGCGATGGCGTGAAATCCTTGTTTAGTTTCGGCTTGCTATTGAACACTTTGATTCTCTAAGTGCATTCTGTTTGTAGTTTCTCTGTTCTACCACTAGGTTTTGTGTGTACGCATGGTCAGAGTTGTGCTTAAATTTGCGCATGTTTCTACGCACAAGTACAAGTTGATAAATCCCATACTTTGCGTGGAAATGCTCGTACGCACTCATTACGCACACATCTGTGCGTACGCACACTTGATAAATGAGGCCCCTGGTCTTTGTCTACGTTCTCTCTGGCAAATTTCAGTCTGGCCTTCATTTTTCTCTTTGAGAGCAAAGGTGTCCTCCTTGCACCTGCGGATGCGATGAAAGTCTGCCCGCGTTATGTCTGACCAGGTCACCTTGCGCTGCAAAGTACTCTCCCACCTTGTCCTTTCTTTCTGCTGCCGGAGTCTTACTGCCCTGCACACACGCTCTTCCTCCACACCTGCTCGGACCTCCTCTTGGAGTAGCTGGTGTCTTTCCTTGCCCTGGGCCTCGCTGACCTGCGTCTTCGGGACGTAGCCAAGGCCAGCTCCTCCTGATGCCAAGACCCCCACAAATACCTTTTGCCTTAGGTGTGGCTCTGCCACCTCCACTGCTTTCTCTGCCTTCCATCTCCTTCCTGTCCTGACCTCAATCCCGACTGATGAAACCTTGCAGTCCTTGGAATCCCTGTACTGTAGGGCTTCTCTTGTGCATGCCACCTTGAACTCTTCAGTGAGCCCACTGAAGAGAATCTGCAGGGTGTTACTTGTCCCATTCAGTGCATCACTGGTGAGGCTGCAAGGAAGGCCCAGCCACTTCCGAAGAAAGCCGCATTACCCTTTATATGAAACACCTCTTGGATGAACTGGGATGCATCATCAGTGATGTATCACATCAACAGTAGCAAGAGCCTCCTGTAGGTCCTGAGAAGACATTTTACAGTTTTTGGAGACTTCTTTTAGCATCCTGCAGTTTACTCTCGGGGTGAACTTGCTTGGACAGCCAGACCTGGGCATGTTGGCAGTGTTTTTTTGAATGTCCTTCACTTGTGGACTATTTCCCGGACAGTGGAATGGCTGATTTCCAATGGTTTAGAGATCTTTTTAAATCCCTTACCAGACTCATTAGCTGCTACAGTCTTCTTCCTGATGGCCTCAGACAGCTCTTTCGATCTCACCATGGTGTTCACTCTCACTTCAACAGTCAGGACCACACCAAACTAAAAGTCTGAGGTTTAAATAGGGAAGGCCTCCTTCAAAACTGAGCAACGATGTTCTAATCATGTGCACCTGATGTGATACAGCTGTGTGTGATTTTAGCCATTCTAAGTGGTAATAATTGTGAAGGGGGTGTAATTTATTCCTCACCAGAAATTGCATTTTTTAAATTACGTTTTAAAGAAAGTTTGAAAAAGCATTTTCTTCAGTTTTAATTGTTTAGTTATATTACTTCTATCTCTCAGTATAGTTAAAATTGACATTAAATATTCATATGTCTAAATATGTTTGAAAAACACATAGGCTTTCATCGGGTGTTCTAATTTTTTTTTTACATGACTGTATTCACGTATGTGTTCTATGATATTATCTCAAACTATTAATGATAAAAGCCTAAAAATTTTACGGTTATTTCTTTGACCCAATGTTATGGGTGAGATAAAATATGAAAAAATAAAGCCCTAATGAAAAGTCCTATCTTTAAACACATATTAACCAAAAGGTTGATAATACAGGAGGGGACTGGAGTCTATCCCAGCCGACTCGGGCGAAGGCAGGGGACACCCTGAACAGGTCGTCAGTCTATCACAGGGCTACATATAGAGACAGAAAACCAAGCACACTGTCATTCACACCTACAGACAATTTAGAATAATCAGTTAACCTCAGCATGTTTTTGGACGGTGGGAGGAAGCCGGAGTACCCGGAGAAAATCCACGCTGCACAGGGAGAACATGCAAACTCCACACAGAAAGATCCCAGGTGTCCTAACTGGGACACGAACCGGGGATCTTCTATCTGTGAGGTGACGCTGCTAACCGCCGAGCCACCATGCAGCCACATTTAAACAATTATTTTTTTAGGTAGAACCCTTTTGAAACTCTTTCACTCTTTTCTATTTGGATGAGGCTATCGAGCAGTATTTCTGTTTTTGTGGTACAACTTCACACTTTTTCAACTGGTTATGCAATATTCCATCAATATTACAGATTCTGGGTCGATGACGTGATGAAAAATGATATAAATTTTAGGCTTTTATCTTTAATAATTCCTGAGGTGTTGTTCAAACAGCCTCAAATTTCAATATGTGAAATAACTTTCTGTAAAGCAGGCCAATTGGTATTTAGAAAAAACTAAGTGTTTCTGAATTTCAAGGCAAATCAGAGATGGTTGAGCAGAATCTGTTTTAAAATATGATCATTTCAGATGAAATGACCCACTGGCTTGTTGCTGAGTTTAGATACCTGCTATATTCATGATTGAAAGGTACATTTTAGACACTATGTAAGATGAGATTAAAACATGTGAGATGTATCCTAATAATTGCCCATCAGACTACACCAGATGACCTCTAATTGAGTATTCATATTGTTTGTACTCCAGATGATGATGGAGTTATCCTGGTGAGCCCTGTCCATCCTGTGACTCAGGGAGATCCTGTTACTCTTGGCTGCAAGTTGAGGACAAAAAATGCTCTTTCTAAAGTGTCATACTACAGAAATGGCAATCTCATCAATGATACCATAGGAGAGATGAACATCTCTGCAGTGTCAAAGACAGATGAAGGTTTCTACAAATGTCAGTACGCAGGAAAGGAATCACCCCAGAGTTGGATGGCAGTGAAAAGTAAGTGTGAATTAAAACTATTTTCTTTTGTTTAAGCTTGAGATAAATGTGCTACAAAATGCCACATAACTAAAATGAGTAAGTTTTATTAGTTCCCTAACAATTTGGCATGTGCAATAGAAGTTGTATTTTAATGTATGTGAAATACAAAGTATGCATGTATTGTCATTTATAAAGAACATGAATACGTAGCTGCTGCACTCCATCAGTAATTACCAGTCAGTATCCCAGTAGTTTAATGTCTGTATAATCTGTGTGTTACATGTGGTTCAAGTTACACAACAATCAAAATCTATTCTCATCATGGTATTTCTTGCTTCTTTTGTTTTATGATGGTATTTAGAAGTGATGACAGTACTTAATACAATTGTTTTAGAGTTTCTGAACCTGCATTGTGGCATTAAAAGCTTCACATAATTTAAATTGCTAAATTAACTGTGACACTTGCAGGTTCTGGGCGTGAAAGCTCCTCACTTTTGGTCCCATTTATCATTGCACTGGTTTGTGTAATTTTACTGATTGTGATCCTGCTGGCTCTACTGATGTGCAAAAAGGGTGAGATATTTCCCAGTCAATAATTTACTGAAAGCCACAGATAAATTCTGATGATATGACAAGAGAAGAACAGTTTGGGTACAAAACAGTGTAACATGTCTTGTCTTTTTTACAGATCTAAAATGTGACAGGTTGGTCAAACACTCTTCTTTCATTTTGAGCATTGCAGCAACACTTACTTAACATGTTTCTTCTTAAATTCCTTCATGCACTTTAGGCTCACTCAGTCTCTGAACATCAATCAGGGCCCTGCTATGGATCAACCAGAGAGTCAGAATGAAACTCACATTTACTCCTCTCTCCTCTCTGGTCAGCTTTTCAGATCATTAGTTTCACAACTATTTCTACTACTCAGTTTGATTCTTTTCTTTCTTTTTTTTTCGACTAATTTGATGCTTGATTTTCACCGACCTGTAGGTGATGCTTCTGTCTATGAGTCAATCAGAGGCTCTGGAAAAACTGAGAGTGGTACAGTATAAACTTTGGTTAAAGCAGAGTTGTGAGAGATTGTATTACAGGTGACTCATTTTCATTCATCAACATTTTTATTTCAGATGAACCAGCCAGTGACTACATTAATGTCACACCTCTCCACCAGCCTGAAGCCTGTGAAGGTCAGCGAGTGCGTAAGTAACAAATACACTAATTTAGTAACTATCAATGTGTAATTATGAATAGGTTTGTGTGTGTGCAATGCCAGATCTCTAATCTGGCATTATTATAATTAAGTAATGCCAGTAATGACAATTCTTATAAGGTTTTACTCCTAAGAATGGTAGCAAAGCTCTATTTTTAATTTGACTCTGCTCTCATTCGGTAGTAATAGCAGAAGAACACATCAAATCAAGTTGTATGCGAGTCCCTTGAATAGGAAATAGCAAAACAAGGTCACTAGTGAAAATATAGTTTTAAAAATACTGTATTTTATATGCCTTTAAAGGCACCTAAATACACTTAGGTTACATACATGAAGAAAGGCTTTCATTCACTCTATGTTTTTACATACAGGACTATTGCAGGCTTTAGAAGACCATGTGCTTGTTGGGCATTGGTCAGGGTTGCTGGTGCCTTCTTCATCTTTTTTTAAATAAATCCAATTGATATTTGCAGTTATTTTGAAAGAAAAGACCTCAAAAGATTATTTTTCATTTCATTAAAAAGACCAGAACCACTGGTCCCCTCTTGGAGGTGTAAAATGGTGGTCCACTGTTGGTAATATACCAGTGTGTGTGTGTGTGTGTGTGTGTGTGTGTGTGTGTGTGTGTGTTTAGTTCAATTGTGGTCGTCTCTGACAAACCCAATATTTGGGGGGGAAAAGCAAATACTATTGCATCCTCACTACAGTTATGTCTTTGTTTTTTGGTTGTACTTATTGTGGTTTGGTTTCAGGTCCATGAAGGAAGTGTCATCAACAAAACAAGAGACTCACGAACAATAACATAAAAAACAAGTTCAAACATGTTTGACACATTTATACAACTGCTGCCATCCCAACATCAGATACACAGCCTTTTGTGCAGGTTTTTCATAGATCTTATCAAAGAATTACAACTTGGATTTAGCTTCAACATAAATGGCAACACTGCTAATAGCGCTTTTATACCCATCTTTACTATGTATATTTTGTAGTTGTTTAATAGGTTAGAAGGTGTAGGACCATACAAGTGTTCTTCCATCAGTAATGATATTAAGCAGGTTGGTTTGTTGTCAAAGTTGTTTGTAAGAAACATATTGGTGGTAATCTTGGTATTCCTCTTCTTACTGATATTGGGTAAATGTTTGTCATGTAGGATCATGTTAAGAATATGTATGAGGAAAAGTAAGAACATAATCATGAGTGTGAATTTTGTACTGGATTCTATAGACAGCTTCAAGCGGCTTATAAAAACTCACCTCTATAGACCAGCCTTTAGCTAAAACAGGAATGCGTAGTGTGTGTACGGATGTCTGTTTATGTCTATATTGTGTATGAAGTGTTGGTTATGTGTCTGTCTAAGGGGTCGTTGTGATGTATGTGTGTTGCGTATGTGCCACTTGTGTCAGAAAGTTTTCTGTCTGCATGTTGAAGTTGTTTCCTTGCTCTTGTTGTTTACACGTATTTGTATCTTTTTCTCTTGTGAAGCACTTTGTAACCATGTGTTTTTAAAAGCGCTATGTAAATAAAGATTTTCTTACTTACTTTTGTATTTGTGCAAAGTGAAGAGGCTTATGTGTTTGTTGCATAATGGCATTATATATTAAAGCTATATATTTTCTACATTGTACTGTGTCATCTTTTCTTATTATATCTAATATTTTTTTCTGCTGAATATTAAATAAATAATCAAGTGACTTGACCATAATGGATGTATTTTCTAGTTCAAATTCTGAAAAGTCCACCTTTCATAGTACTGTTGACACTAATACATAGTGTATTTAGGTGAGAAAGGACAGAGATGGACAACAGCAACTGCTTTGTTGGAATTACAAATTAACCTCATTCTAGTAATCCTTGCAGGTTTTAGAGAGGTTTTTTTGGTCTTCCAGACCTCAACTTGACCACCTCCATCTCTCTCAACTGCCATTCCATAAAGACATACAAAAATACATATGAACAGCTTCCTGAGAAGTCCATAGCAGAGAGTCCACAGCTGCTGACTGATGGGGCACGGTGTAAAGGGTTGTTTAAAATATTTGTTCTTTATCTTTATGCCTGTTGGGGATCAGTTCATCTTCTACTCACTTAACCTTTCACAGTGATAGATATTTGATTCAGGGGTTCCCAAACATTTGCTTATCAGTGTAGATAGTTGCTGTTGTCATGCAAACACACACAAACCTATTCATAATGCAGACACTATGGGTGCATTGAGGACATGCACTATAACATGTACATAAATACAATGTGAAATGTGTAGTGATGAGTGCAAATCGGCAGTTGATCAAATTTGTTCCTACTTCGGCCTTTGTTTCATTGGATTCTTTTGAGTTTTAGAAGCAAATGTTGACTTCTTCGTGTTTGCAGTAGCTGTAAAAGAAGTATCGCCTTGTCAAAGTTGTGTGGTCAAACCAACGGTGGCATCAGTTTCTTTATAGAGAAGGAAGTGGGGATGCACTAATCAGACAGATAAAGAATTCTTCAGACAACTTCTCATGTCATGCTGATATGTAACTTCCCTTTTTCTGTTAGTAGCATGTTAGGTTACATACAATTACATTTTTGTTTTTGGATTATGAAGATTAAACATTTAGAGCTAACATAAAATGAAAACATACCTAAAAAGGGGAGGGTTCTTAAAAGGTTTTACCCCTTAGAATGGCGACAAAGCTCTATTTTTAAAATTTACTCAGCTCTAATTTGGTTTTAATGGCCGAGGAAAACAGCAAAGGTTGTATGCGAGTGACCTTAATAGAAAATGGTAAAACAAGGTCACTGGTGGGATATAGTTTTAGAGATACTATGTTTTTATATGCCCTTAAAATTACATGAAGAAAGACTTTCATTCGCTTTATATTTATACATACAGGACTATTGTAGGTCGTGGAAGATGATGTGCTTATTGGTCAGGGTTTGCTGGTCACCTCTTAATCTTTTTTAAATAAATCCAATAGATGTTTGCAGTTATTTTGGGAAAAAAGGGCCTTAACAGAGTCGTTCTAATATCATTTAAGACCACAAACAACAGTGGTCCTCGCTTGTAAAGTGTACAAAGATGATCCACGGTTAGTATATAGGAGTGTGTGTGAGTGTGTGTGAAGCCCTACAGTCAGAGACACAGCACAACCACAGCCCATGTTCTTCAGTTGTAGGTGCGTCTCACTGTTATGTTGTAATTTTTTGCGGTCGTTTTGTGTTTCATTGTGGTCATTTTCAGCTCTTAGTAAGATGCCCTGTATCATCAGTAGAGGAACGGAACAGAAGGTCACTCAAGCACACGCAGGGCAAAAACGAGGCCCAAAATGACACAAATGAAACACGAAACGAGGCAGAACAACAAAAGTGAGACACGAAAAGAGACAACATGGCACAAACAGGCCACGAAACGACACAAGACAAAAGGAAAACGCCACATGAATGAGGCAAAGTGGGACATGAAACAGGACACAAAACAACAAAACGTAACACAAAAAGAGACAAAAAGAGACAAACTGATGGCTCTTTGTTGTTGTTGCATGCCTCATTGCGATCATTTTTGCATCTCTTCGTGGTTGTTTTTGTATTTTGTTCTGTTTTTGGTTGTCATGTGTCCGTTTATGGTTCCTGTTTGTCTGGTTGTAGCTGTTTTTTGTGTATCTCTGTGGTCGTTTTGTGTCTCCTTGATGTCATTTAGTGTGTCTGTCTGGTTGTTTTATGTGCTTTTGTGGTTTTCTTAGATCTCTTTATGGTCATCTTCGGTCTCTTTATGGTTGTTTTGTGTCTCTGTTGTTGTTTTTGTTTGTCTTTTTGTAACTCTTGTGTGTCCCTGTGGTCATCTTGTGTATTTAGATATTTATATTTGCATCTTGCAATATGTCTATGGTTGTCTCTTTGTGGCCATTTTTGCAGAGGAAGACCTTGGCCTCTGGCTCTGTGCCCTGTAGGCTGTTCAGTGATCCATCTATGCCTGCAGCCATAGCCAAGACACTGACACTCACATCTGATCAGACACACAAACCACTTTTGGAGTGTTATTATTTAACATAACCCTCATGATTCACTCGATAATTTGAAGGTGTAAAAAGAAAGGCACTGGTGCACCACCTCGGTATGTCGACCTAATGAAAAGGTAGTAGGTAAATCCACTGACGGGTGATAAAGACCATTTACTTGTTAATCTGCTTAACCAAAATACCACACTGCCTCCTACTGGTCCTACTGGATACAGAGATCGTTTCCTCCCAGTGATACTGGCCTGCTCAAGTGGAGTCTGGCCTCACTTCAAGAGCCACAGCAGTACAGTGTGATAAACCTTTTATCCATCTATAAGCACTTCTCATTCTTTAGACACAAAACCACCAATCTGGAGCTTCATATACAAATAATTTGCAGTATTTTTTTAAAGCAAGTCTAAAAGGTCAAAATACACAGCTGTCAATACATAACTGAAGAGCGCTGGCATTGGAAAGTAATGTGGTGGGATGACTGCATGTCTCTGATAAATATGCGGCCTGCAGACCTCTTCTCCTCTCAGTGGATCATGTTGGCTGAAGCAGCGTCTGAGGGAAATCTCACAAACTATTGGTTATCTGTCTGAAATGTTCGGTCAGCCAAATATCTACTTGATTCATAATAGGGCTTGTTGTTATTTTATTGAACTCTTTCTATACTTCAGGGTCTGTCTGTTCAGCTGAGCCCTGAGAAGTCTGAAGAATCACACAAAGATTGTACTCAGGGAGAGTTTCTGAGGGCTGAAATAGATGATGCAGACACTGCCTCAGTCCAGGTTACAGAGTGCTTCACAAGGCAGCAAAATAAAACTCATACAATCATCAGATTTTAAAAGAAGGTTGTTCAAAACGCAACACGGTGTGATAAAAACCAACAGTGCTAGAAGAGGTTAATGCAAGAAATGAAAGACAGTTCAAATGAAATAAAAACTCAAATAAAATCAGGAAAGGTGCTTTAATGATGGTGTATTTTCAGAAGAGATCTAAAAGAGGTAAAATCATATTTACATATGTTTTGTGCTGCTCAAAAGGTAAAAAGCCTCAATCTTGGAACTGCCGAAAGATCTTCACCACCTGTGAGCTGTCTTATATGGTGTCAGTATTTCTGATACGTAGCTTCAGCTGAACCAAGATGTATTTCAAAAGTGATCAACAGAATGTTAAAATCAGTTATTAATCAATCGGGACGCCAACTGAGTGGTTATGTGATGTCATCTGCTAAAACCAATTGGAAGCTGAGCTGCTGAATTGTGAACCACCTAGAGGTGACAGAGTGACTTCTGGTTGATGCCAGGAGGAAGTAGTCACAGCAGTCAGGCCTACAGAGTGCAAATGGCTAAATTCTGGAGATGGTTCTTAGCTGAAGGATTGAGCAAGATTGAGCAATGTATTTGATTTTTAGTTCGGTGTTTAGGTCTAAATCAAATAGTATTCACAAGTTTCTGGCAACAGGCTTCACACTGACAGTGAGGTCAAGTCACAGTTACTCACATAGCACATTTAAAACAACAGCTGATGCATCAAAGCACTTTCCAGGTCAGCGTAAACACAAGAAGCTTGTGCTCAAACAAAGGATTTGCAACCAGTAAAGAACCTCCTAAGCCTAATGCTACACTGGTATGGCACAACTTGACTGTCTAAACCAGTGAGCAGTGATAGCTAACATGTCTCTGGGGTCATCAGGTGGGAGCCTCCTTTCATAGGTGTTTCATCTAGTTGGTCCCACAACACCTGCGGGAGGCTAGACAGTGATCTCTGGAGTCCCAGAGACACTCCCCTGTCATCACTGCTCCTCACACCAACACAGCTACTTCCCTTATTTACCACATGGCTATCACGGCCCAAACAGCACTGCCACCTCCAACAGACCCAGGCTCCGTACATGCAAGCTCCAGGTAGCGACAATGCCGATACTACCTTCCCTAACACATGCCCTCTACAGGACTACAATCTGCCTCCTAGCTTGAAATTAATTGAGGAGATATTGCTACAAAAACAACTAAAACAGACTAAATAGCAGATGAAAAAAGTAAACAAGCAGAAGCAACAAGCAAACTTACCTGTGTGGCTTAATGGTTCCAAACAATCAGATTCAAATAGGCCACACCTACTCCTTATATACCCTCCTCTTCCTGGAGCTCAGGGCAGTGATTGGCCAATCATCTCCACCTGATGTCTGCCATTGAAGACTGGTGGATCTCACCACAGAAGAAAATGGAGGGAAAGAGAAGAAAGAAAAAAGAGGGAAAAGGAAGAGGGGTGGGGTGGGGGGATAAATACTTACAGAATACAGAAAAAAAGAATAGAAAGAAAGATAAAAAAATATGATTGGTGTTGCAAATTGACCTAACCAGTGTAAATATCTGGGTTAAGACTCTGTAGTATTATTTATGATATGAATTTACCTGGATAATTTACATAGTAGTGATTTAAACCCCCCAAAATTATAAAATATTACTTTACCCGATTCAAAAACCCACTGAGGGCTGGGTGTCATTAAATTGTGAAAATTAACCAAAGTCATTAAATAATATTGCTGAGACCCTACAGCAGTTATAATTGTGAAGATTAACTCGACTAGTTCTGAATTTAAAATTACTATCCTTTAAAATTATATGTGAAAACCCAACAAAAACAAGAATTTTCTGGATTTTATATAGTTCTATGTTATCTTATACAAGGTACCAAGGTGTCTGTCAGTGACACTCATACGGTTTGGTGGACTAAACAAGGTGATTTCTGATTTAGAGTTTAGTGCCATCCTACAGCTGCCATCACAGACACTAAATCTAAAACAGAAGTGAGGTTCTTGGATCACCTGGTCTCAGGAGAAGCTATATCTGCGTGTCGTTTGTATTAAAGCAGTGAAATGATGCTTTATGATGTGAGTGGAAACACAAAAAACAGAACTGGGCCTAAACCTGAGCTATTCAGTAGAGTCCAGCCCGCCTTAGATTACTGGGAGTCATGAGAGGAACACAGTGTGGACATCACACTGTATTTTAAGTGTGCTAGTGTTGACAGTTGATTCAGTAATATTACAGACACTTTTTTTAAAAAATTATTTTGCGTTAAAATGCAACAAATGTGTGTTGTGGAAGAGCAAGGAATGACTCAATATCACACCTTTAGTAACACATTCAGTAGCAGTGATAACACACTGAAAGTCATGTTATTTCTCTGTTTTGCTGTTTACAAATTATTCAAATAATATAGTGATTGTTGAAATACCAAAATAAAAATAATAATGATGTAAAATATCAATATATGGTAGAAAAATAAAATAAATAAATACTTTAACTAAATTCAATTCAATTAAAACAGGGAGAATCCTCTGCCAGTGTCATTTAAGACTGATTAGTCTGTCACAGTGTGTGGAATTGTGCAGAGCTCTATGCTGTGACACACATTCAAGTTCACTTTACTTATGAGGACTTCAATGTTGAAGCTCTTAATAACAACAAACGCTACACCTGTCATCGTCTGGCTGCATGAACATGTAAAATAATTTATTTTTTGCGCTGTGATGGAACAGAATACCAGCATGGTGAAACAATCACTGCTGTTTAAGGTGTCATATCATGTAAGGGTACTGTTTTAGTATTAAGACTGCATATCTATCCTTATATCAGAAAAAACAAATCAAAACATTGACAAAATAAAAAGAGAATCCTCGAAGAATCGTCAGACCTACGGTTATATCAGTCGAAGCTCTTGAGCAGGTTAGTGTGAACTGACAAGATCTACTGCAACAATCCCATTCTGTTGCTTTGGAGGGAATTGGATCCACTTTATAGCCACTTTCGTCTGTCTAGACAAGAGAACAACAAAGGGAAAAAAACTCCAGCTAGACAGCATCTATAATACATGAGTCCACAGGGATCTTTCTGACTGGACACACTGTGTAATTTTTAAGTGTGCTTGTTACTCACAGAGCTCCAACACATCACATAGAAATGATAAAGGTGTTTTTAGTGTTTTTGTTTGTCTAATTTAACGGAATATGTTTAGTCGATACATACTATTAACTTGCACAACTTCAAATCAGTTTGCTTAATATTCAGATATTGGATAATTATAACAAATAAAAAATAAAACTCAAATCCTCCATAACTGTAAGATACCCCCATTATAAGTTGGGATTTCATTTTTTACTGTTGTAGGATAAATGTCTGCATTGTAGGACTTGACCAACAGAGGGTGCTATTTCCTAAATTGGGACTTTTTAAAATTCTATAAAGCATTTTGCAACAGTTTTATGAAGTTCATGTTAATGCAATTAACTTACCTACGTGTCATTTAATGCTCACTGTCTTACATTTTTAAAAAACTCATTATTTTTCATTCTTTGCTTCTTATATTTGTGGAGACATTTAACATATTAACAGCCTCCAGGTCATCAGCAAACCCTTTAAGCTCGTTCAAAGTGGGTTAGCATCTAGCATTAAGACATACATTTTAGAATTTTTCTCAATTTGGAAATGCTGCACCTGGTTAGATCGGATATATTCTTCACTTTTCAGGTGTCCAGTTAATTTCATGGCAAGTTCATAGCCCTCATTGCATTAAGCCTGGAGGTGTAGAATTTTCATATGGTTTGGTCGGCAAGATTTAGAGGGTATGTGACGAATTGTGTAGTTCTGACATAAGGCATGACTTACTAATTGTTTTTCATGAATGGCTTTTTTTTAAAATGAGGAGAAAGAATACACTCTGTGAGACTGGTGTAGTTTGTGTTCTGCTAAACACACACATTTTCTGAAACTACAACATGTGAACCTTTCAAAGTAAGTCTCACACAGGCTTTTTGAGCTCACAGTTTTTCCATTATAAGCTGTTCCATTTGCCAAACAGGCAAAAAAAAAAATCTATAGAAAGGGGTGGATGTGAAATGGTTTAAAATGACACAACAAAGAAAAATGTATGAATCTGCAAAAAAAGAAAGAGGGACAGAAAAAAGCCATCCTTTGTCTAAACTTCTCTAAAGGAGCTTAGAGTCGACCCACTGCTCCTTGACATTGAGAGGAGCCAATTGAGATGGTCCAGGGAGCTGATAAGGATTCCCCACGGGCAGCTCTCTATAGAGATCTACGAGGCTGAGCAGAGGCCCCGGGGCCAACCACTGATATGCTGGAGGGATTATGCGTCCCAGTTGGCCTGGAAGTGCCTGAGGACCTCCCAGAAGGAGATGTAGAAGACATAGAGGCCTGGTCTGGAGAATGGATGGACTTCCATTGTCAGTCCATGAACACTTCCAGTGTACATTTACAAAATAAAGGCTGTTTATAGTGTGGTTTGCTATCAAATGCTTTGGTTAGCATTCAGTGCTCTCCAATTAAACCCCCCCACACACACATGCGCCTGGCACATGCAGACACACTGTAAACATTTTAATACTTCCTCCTGGTTTCCTGGAGACTCTTTCCAAGTGGTCGTGTTTGGGCTGTCAGGATTAGTGTCACAGCTGCTGCACCATGATGAGATAAAACCACACAGGCACTGTGCACACACAGTAAGAAGTACAGACATTAAGTGTCTTTGTACGGTGTTGGTAGACCGAGTGCTGCCAAAACAACTTCACTGCTCCTTGGAATTAATTGTCCAAGTCTCTGGAACTGTGCTAGAAGGATAAACAGCATTCTTCTAAAAGATATTCCCTCATTTGGTGTTTTAATGATGATGGTGGAGAGCACAGTCTAACATGTCCAGAATCTCACAAATGTGTTCATTTGTGTTGAGATCTGTCGACTGTGAAAGTCACCATTTAGTCATATGCTGTGAAACCTCCTCCCTCAAGTGGACCCAAACCTTGCCAGAAAACCAGGGACACTGTGTGGGGGTCAAGTCTTCAGTTGTTTGCTTTAATTTGTCACTATTGGATGCAGTGAGTGTCTAACAGCACCAGCAGAGGGCACATGAGGCAGCTTACACTCAGGCAGACCCACCATCAGTGATACTTCTTATGCAAGATTGTTCCTGAGCCTGGCCTCCCTGACACCACTGCTCAGCTGTCATGTCCACACGCAGACACTAATAAATGTCTTTTAAAAAGTTGGCATTTTAAGACTAAAACAAAAGGATATAAGTGAAGGACACCACAGTCAGTGCTACCACTTATTTAACAGCTTACTTTTAAGGAACTAAAACTTCCCCCTGGCCTTTCACTGCTATTGAGCACTTGTATTCCTGCCCCTGAGGAAGTGTATGGCATTGATATGAAGTAAAATAATCCAGCCAGGGGGACCAGCTGCTTCCTTCCCTTTTGCCCACTTGGAGCTGCTGACCCATAAGGAAAATGCAGCTCGAGAGAGGATGTGATTTAATCACATTACTGCTTGATCAGCCCTGCCTGAGTCATGGTCCTTGACTCCTGGTCTCTAAATGAATCACAGATCCACGGAGTCAGGGACAATTTGTATGTCACCCTGATTAAATCAGCTGCTTAAGTCAAACAACAGGTTATCTGCAAGCCCTTCCCCAGACAGTGCCTCCACGTTGCCGGGCGACTGTCAGGGTTTTCAGGCACTTAATGTAAAGCGAAATGATTGGATGCAGGGTTGAAGCACAGCTGATTTCACTTGTAAAGTGTGAGAGATAAGGGCCTCATCTCAGTTTCATCACACGTTTTCTGGTATCCGAATGTAAATATACTGATACATGATACTTTGTTCTCCTTCTCACAGCTAATACAGTGGTGAATATTAAACTGTCACACCTGAAAGCATGAAAATAGTAAAGTTCTTCTGTGCTTTTCATCACCAGTTTAGATTAGTGAGTTCACTATGCATAACTGTTAAGTGTCTGAAATCCCAACTTGCTGCCTCTCACTTTCTCCCCTCTAATGGAAGAGAAGCGCTGGATTGTGCTGCTAATAGAAGTCTTGTGGTTTCTTCGTTTCCAGGTCTCATGGTTTCGTGGAAGAGCATCACACTCACAGAACCCATGACATGGCTAAAAGCTCTCCTTTCCGCTCCTCTCCCATCCTGGGATCTCACTGAAACGCCGGTGTGTGGATTTCACAAGACAAGGTGTGTGAGAGGTCCGTGTTTGTGTATGCGCTAAGTCGCCTCAGGATTATCACATGACTCATAGTTAACATAAGTACAGGCCGGGAACAGGCTTATGTCAGGGAAGGAAAGGAGAAGCAGGGAGGGAACATTCCACATCAATGAATGCGTTATGTCACTTTGTATTACGATGCTGAATAAGTGTTAAACTGGAATAAGACTATAATGCCTTATGTACTTTTTCCCCATTACTAAGCTACTTTAGGATATTCATTTTAATATGGATGTGTACTATTGTTCTGTTGATTTTAACTAAACAGGGGAAATTATTAAGCTATTTTTTTCACTGTGTTAAACCCGGTTCTTTTGTTGGAAGCTCAAGAACAAACTAGAGGAATTTTCAGTTAACAGATGTAGAATTTATTTAGGTCACAGGTAAAGTATGGCAGCGCTGGTCTCAAAATGACAAAGTTCTCGCAGGAACTCCATCAGAGTGAGCCCCGATATACGGGTATAATTCACATTTATCTTCTTAGGCTGGGCCTGCCCCGTCCACAGGTTGGACTTAGACGCAACCAAGTCTCATTGGCCAGTTATCTCTGATGTGAACACGCCAACCACTGTTCACGTGGTTTTACTGAAATGTGCTAAAACAAGTGTGTGTGTGTGTTGTCTTTAAGGCGTGCATCTATTTTGCCACTCTCATGCAGAACATAGCTGAATATCGAAACTACTGAATACAGATAAGACTGGAGCTGCGAGCACTGTACTCCCTTTTTCATTTCATTAATTCATAACAATGGCGAACTGTCCATTGGAACAGGATAGGGCAGAAACTGGGAGTGCAGCTATTCCCGTTCTCATAGAAACAAAGATGAGTGCAGACTGTCTATAACCCCAAAGTCACATAAGGTTAGACGAATGATGACCAAGCTGAGTAAATAATATAGAAAATCCAATCATGGTAGAATCAAGGAATAATATAACAAATCATAAAATAACATAACAACTGTTTTGACTCCATTTTTAGTGCTCCTCAGTCTATTCTGTAGTTCGCTGTGAATTTTCTACTGCTTTACCTATTTGTTTGAATTATCTGCATATTTTGTAGTACTCCTTTAGTGTATGTTTAAATTCAGGTCAGCTCAGTTTCATTTAATGCTGCCAATTTACAAAACACACTCAAAAAACAATGTCTTGCTCATTTGCATCAATCTTTTTGACCTGTGACAACTTCAAATGAAGTCCCCTTCAGCCAACAAGTTACACTGAGTTAGGAGAATTAGCTTTTTCATCTCAAAGCACTTACAAGGCACCCTACAGTATTATAATATAGATAGTGCTGAGTCTTTGCTGTTGGTCAAATGACTATGGAAACTTACAGCAGTGCTGCTGCGATACTAGGAGCACTTCTTATAAAAAGCAAGTCCTTAATTTTATCCTTATTTAATTTACTAAAAACACTCTACAGTAACTATGAAAACTTTTACCTATTGGGAAAATCTAATTAAATAGTATGAAATGTTATGTAATGTAATGCATGTTTGTAACTGCAGGCATTTTGGCCCAGCTTTAAAGGATCCTTTACAACTACAATATTTTCTCTTTTGGCTTTTTACTGAGACTGAAGGCCAAATTCTTCCGTTGTTTCACATATAAGATGTCTGTGTTGGCTCGTCTCACTGGTTTGTGGTAAGCTGAACTCATCATGTGATGCGCTTTCATGAGTTTAGCAACGTTCGATTCAAAAATGTGATGACAGCTGTGGCTTCTCCTTATGTCGAAAAAAAATGTGACCAAACCACAAAGAATTTCTGAGTGTCAAAACTCCACATAAATAATACTTCACTTATTTTTCCAGACGTTAACACACCGACGGCTGCTGATTTAGTCATGAACGTTCAACAGATACACGTTATAACTGTCAGAGTTAAGATTTAGAAACACCTTTTCTGAGGTTTTCAGACTCACTACTTACTCGCCTCAGGGCGGCTGTGGCTCAGGTGGTAGAGCGGGTTGTCCACTGATTGCAAGGTTGGCGGTTCGATCCCCAGCCCCTCTGCATGCCGAAGTGTCCTAAACCCCAAGTTACTCCCAATGGCAGATTAGCTCTTGCATGGCAGCTCAGCCACCATTGGTGTGTGAATGCGAAACACATTGTAAAGTGCTTTGGATACCACTAAGGTAGGATAAAGTGCTATATAAGTACAATTTACTATGTTATGAGGAAAATTGGATCATAATAACATCTGATTTACAAAACCAGTCATAAACTAGGAGAGGGGGAAAGTGCCTGACCTCAAAGTCAAATGACATTGTTGGTTATACATTAATACCTACAAAGTAGTCATTTTTAACCTGGCAAAGTTACTCTCAGACTTATTACAAATATATATATTTGTATATATATTAAAAATGTTTCCACAAGCTGGCTAACTTTTGCCCTGTGGTCAATGACTGTTTGCATCAGCCATGAAATTGAATTCAGTACTGAGCTGAAATCATGAATCAGTTTGTTTTGGTGGGAAAACATCGATTTAGTTCCACAGAGTTTAAGCTGAAACAGGCTGTCTAGTTTCATCTATAGTTATCTAGCACCGCACATGTTTCACTTCTGTGATCTATTTTCGAAGCACGTTTTCCAGTATTAAGTATTTTTGTTTGTGCTCTTCAGTGTACTTTGTAGTATTCTTTGGTATATGTTTTAGTAGCAGTATTTTCTAGTACTCCATTATCCACTTTCTCATACTCCTCAGGGCATTTTGTAGTAGTCTGTTTTCTAGTATTCTGTGTATTTTCCATTGGGCTACTCCTCTGAGTATTTTTAAGTACTCCCCTGTGTACTTTCTTGTATTCTGTGTACTGTCTTTTACTCCTCAGTGTTTTTCTAGTCCTCCTTGGTGTATTTCATAGTACTCTGCGGACTGTTTTCTAGTACTGCTCTGCACGTTTTCTAGTACTAATAGAGCATGATATATTTTTTGTGTTCTTCAGTGTATTTTTTAGTATCCTTTGGAGTATCTTCTAGTCCTCTCTGCATCATTTAGCTCTCCTCAGTGTATTTTTTTGTACTCATCTGCTCTTTGTTTTAAATATTCCTTAGTCTATTTGATAGTGTTTCTCAGTGAATTTAATAATACTCCTCAGAGAATATAATAGTACTCCTCACTGTAAGTATCACTACTTCTCAGTGTATTTGTTGGTACTCCTCAGTTTATTTTTCACAGACTAATCCTCAGTGTATTAGTTAATACTCACAGTATGTTTGTTAGTACTCCTCAGTATATCTGTTTTTACCTCTCAGCATAATTTTACAGTCTGCCCCCAGTGTATTTAATACTCTTCAGCACATTTTGTAGTTCTTCTCTATGTATTTTAACAGTCTAGTCCTAAGTTTATTTATTAGTACTCTTCAGTTTGTTTGTTACCTCTCCTCAGTGTATTTAATACCCCTCAGTGTATTTGTTAGTATCTCTCAGTGTATTTGAACAGTCTGCTCCTCAGTGTATTTAATACTGCTCAATGTATTTTATAGTACCTTTCAGTGTATTTCAACAGTGTACTCCTCGGTGTATTTTATAATACTTCTTAGTGTATTTCACCAGTCCACTCCTCAGTGTATTTCATCAGTGTACTCCTATGTGTATTTAATACTTCTCAGTCTATTTGCAGTGGTATAAACAGGGGGCGGGGCCTGATTCCATTTTAGGAGAGGATTTGGTGACGTCACGCGGCCAGCGCCCCTGCGCACCACACAAGTTGGAACACGCGCTGAGCAGCAGCTAGAGGAAGCTCCGGACGTCAGTTGAACATGGCGATGAGCTGGAGGACTGTCAGCCGTACACAGAGCAAAACAAACGCCGCCAGGGCCACGGCGCTTCTCTGAGAGCCAGCGACGGATTTACCTCTGACTGCTGAAGCTTCCCCGAGCACATTCATCCGCATTTCATCTTTTTCCCTGCTACCTCTGGGACTCAGCGTACGGCGAAGGAAAGGGGCGGTCGAGCGGAGTTGACAGCTAGCGTTGCGGGCTGAGCTAACGTTTACCTGGCCGCTCTGACCACAGAGCCTCTCCTGCTAACTAACGCTTAGGGAGCTAGCTATCGATCCCATCAAGCGCTCAGCTATCTGGGTTAACTCCTGGTGCACTCAGGCGCTATTAGCCAGTCGATAATAACACAGCATGATTCACTGAACTGTTGCTCCGTTTTTGTTTGTCACACATGTCCAGGTAGTCCGTTTTAATCTAACGTGTGAGTGTCATATGCCACGTTCGTATTGCTTGTGTCAAGCTTTAGTCAAATAGAAAATGTCAGACAACCAGAGCTGGAACTCCTCCGGGTCTGAGGAGGATTTAGAGCCGAGAGAGGAGCCTGGGCATCCCGTTGGAATCGCCGAGTTCAGCGGAATCCTCAGTAAGGTAAGAGACCAAACTGAATGTATCTATCCAGCCTGGTCAGTGCCACTGCAGAACTTAGATGGAGATGTCATGGCTTAGCCCCCTCAAGATTTGTATAATAAATGAATTCAAATGAACTTATGATTGATTTGAAAGGTGCAAGTCTAAACAAACAAGACACAGAACAGTAAAGCATGTCTATGTGTGTGTTGACTCATAAGGGAAGGTAAACAAAAAGTTGATTTACAGGATAGCAAACATTAGAAAGCATTACAGAATACTACAGAATACCGTAGAGCCTCACTGCATTATGTTCCATTATGTTTTAGATTGTCATCAGTTGCCTGATCTTTGTGTTTTCCTTCACTTAAAATGTTTTCGCTATAATCTGATGCAGAAAAGGCAGAAATTGGAGCATGGAAATTCATCAGAAAGCAGAAAATGAAGTGTTTACCGCTCGGAATTTCCTGTCTTACCTGCTTAATGTGTCCCCCCCCCAATGTTCACATGAAACCTACAGTCATGCTGCCAAGTGCTAAGGGCATAACTGCATAACAGGGAGGCGCCTGTCTACATATCAGGGAGAAATTAGGTAATCGGGTGATGTTATGGCAAATCATGGCATGTCTAATTGTGGGAAGGGTTATCCAGGATCCATCTAGTACTATTTCTAAGTTGCAACAATATCAGACTGGTAATCCCCACTGAAGCAGAAGTGAAATAGATGTGCAGGGTATATATTGCACAGTTGGATACATTTGCTCTTGAGTCCCTTTAAAACTATTAAAAACTGCTGCTTCATTTCCAAAATCAGTTAATTAACTGTATATTAGCCTAAAGCCTGTACTGTGGACCAGTTGGCAACATCTTCACAATGCTGTTACCAGCTATTTTTGCTTAGTGTGCTTGCACTATGATACTAAGTAATCGCTTGTTGCAGCTCTACTACTGAAGGACTAATTTAAAAGGTTAAAGCTGACCTGGTGCGCATTTCTATTCCATGACTGCTGTAATTGTAATGTGAATAAAGCAAATGGTGTTATGTGCTCTAGTCAGATGTCCAGTGATACTGTAAGTATTGGTTTGACAACAGTATGCAAGCTGCAGGAAAACTTTTGATGGGACACCAGTACAAGTACACTATGTTTGTGAAGTGAGCACACTGTGTGAATAACAACGCTGCAAGCTACTGTTGATCTGCTCTGTTTTTCTTTGGTAAACAGACTGTTAAGTCTATGGCTAGACAAAGTCTTGGTAACCTATTTTGCCATATGCTTCTGCTCACTTCTGTGAGGCTCTGTTTTGGGAAAACTGACCAGTTTTAATTCGTTAAGCTGCTAGCAAGCTAATGTGGTATTAATCTGACTGAACACTGGTTGGTTCCAAACAGATTGCATGCTGACCCGCTAACCAAGCATATTGAGAGATTAGGCAGATCCACATCCAGAAAAGCTCACCTGTTCAATCATACTAAGCCGTCTGCACGTCATAGTCTTGTGAGGATTAATGAGGCTATACCTTACATAAAGCCTCACATGTCCTAACTGAGGTTTCCTTAGAAAAGCAAACAACAGTCCTGTAACAGTAAAAAGTTTGACTGTTGACACTGTCAGAGACTTGTTGTTTCAACTGTGAGCTGATTACTGAGGCTGTAGTTTCAGTTTCTGTAGTATGGAACTGCACCACTATAGAGCAAAAAAGGGGGAACAGTGCACATGAGGTAGGCAACTTGCCACAGAATACCTCAAAGTGCAGCCTCCAAACATACCATGAAACACCAAACATACCATTTTAGTCCCTGCTCACTGAACTGAAGTGGTTGTGTGGTGGTGTATTCCATGACATTGTGTAGGTGTTTGTGTTTTTCCTGTGCCTCAGCATACGAAGGTATTAATAACATTGATTTCTTTTCAGTGGACAAACTATATCCATGGCTGGCAGGACCGTTGGGTTGTGCTGAAAAACAACACACTGAGCTACTACAAGTCTCAGGATGAGACCGAGTACGGCTGCCGGGGTTCCCTCTGCCTTAGCAAAGCCGTTATTACTGTGAGTACCATTGAGATTCTTTGCTACTAGTAGTACTTTACCATTCTGCTAAACTTGCGCAATGTTGGGCCTTACAAAACAAGAATAAGCACTGTTGTTTGTGCAAGAAGGTTGCATTTTAGCTAGCAGAGAGGAACTACCACTCTCGCTGTTAATGCAGAATGGTGGATTACAGAATTGTGTGAGCTGCATTGTTTTCCCCAGTGGCTCTTGCATGGAAATTTGACCACAGTATGAAATTTACCAAATTTCACCATTGTTCAAACTTTTCCTCCACTTTGCATGCTTTATTTAAGTCTTATAAAAATGTTTGCTTCTCATTGAAAATGAGATCTGGTTATGTGCTGCACATTGCATTTAGTTTAGCTTGCATGTGGAAACAACTTCACTTACAGGACGGACATTTCACCTAACTCCAAATTTATAAATATCTCCAAATAAACTCAGTAGCTTTCAGCAGGAACACAAAATAAGTTTTTCTCTGTTTGTTACATCGCTCTCTTTCGCTGCTTCAGCGCTGGTTTGACCTTTTGATATGAAGTGCTGCTTCAGTTTTTACTCGACCAGTTGTTAAAAATCCGTTTCCGTTTTATTAACTTTGACACATTTTTCTGTAATGTGGAATCAAAGTATAGGGTTAGGGATATAGTTGTGTGCTTCCACAGTCCCTCCACCCACCCTCCCTTTTCCCCTTAGCCTCTCACATGGTTTTGAGAAGTTTGGCATCTGATATATAAGATGTGATTCAGATGTCAGGCATCCTCCATATGTTTCTTTTCAATTCATGAAGGAGTTCAGATGTTTTACCCCAGAGCATTTCACATTGTAGGTGAAAAGCTATTTTTACAAAGAACTGATTATGTCCCAAGCTGTGCTTGAGGATAACTGGCTCGTCAGGTGACTGTTCTAGTTTAAAAACAGCATGCTATGTGGTAACACTTTACTGGAAGCTCCATCATGGGACTCATAATGCTGTGTCACTGTATAGGTTAGACCTAGAAACACAGCTCCAACCTGTTAGGAAGATGTACTAATTGAAGCAGACACCCTCATGCTCATCATACTTTTAATAATATCCTGTCACAGAGATTACAATAATCTGTCACGCTTTGCTAAGCGCAGAAAAATTAAATTCAAGTGTGTCAACAGTGTTCAGGACTGGATGTTGACACTGTTTCACCTTTCATCATGTTTCAGGGGAAACGCAAGTCAGTCACTGACAGAAGCTCAGACTGTCTCTCTCTCCTAACAGTGACAAGGGAAATGAATAAGTTACTGTTTCCAAGCAGGCTTTGCTGTTAGGTGTATTTGTTCAGCTTCATCCATTCCCAGCACATGTAAATATTAACCTCCATGTGGTGCTCTGCTGTAGTCACCTCTCATTCCAGTGGAAATATGCCTCTTAAGTGTGGGACATAAATAATGAAATGTCAAGCTGGTGATGGTTATCCACACACAGTTGTTGCCTTTTTTCAACAGAAATATAATCACAGAGAGAAATACCAGCATTTCTCTCTATGATGGTATTTCTGTTAATTCTTAACCTCTCAACCACAGAGGCACCATGTTAAATAGTGTCAGTAGTATGCAATAGCTCATCTGTTGTGAAATCTGCTTCACTGCGTCACGTCACTTTGTTGTAAACCCTCTTTGCATTTGCACATTACTTACCAAGTGTTTATAGTTTTCAGGCATATCAGTTTTATGCCCAGAATAATGAATGTTGGAATGAGTCTGTTAATGGCATAGTAACAGAAAACTGTATTCCAGCACAGGAAAAAGAGTTTTTTCACATAAGACGATGTGCATGTACAGAGGGGTGACAAATGAATAGCAATACTAATCTTTATTTCTCTTCCACCTTTGAAAAGTAGAGTTACAAGGTCCTTTACGAAAAGACACCAACAAAACATTAAAAAAGGCAATTAAATATTAGAAAAGGCCAGTAATAAAACATGGCCAATCTGTTTGGAAGGGTTTTTAAAAGGAAAGGCTCCGGAGTGTCATGCACTTTTGGTTTGGGCCACTTGTTGCCTCACTACAAATCAATACAAAGCTGTTGTGAGTGATCACCTTTATCCTATGATGAAACATCCTGATGTGGGTGGTCTCTTCCAGGATGTCAGTACCCCCACCCATAGGGCTCAAAGTGTCACTAAATGGTTGTTGAAAATGATGTGAATCATGTATTATGGCCTTCACAGTCACCAGATCTCAAGCCAGTTAAACACCCATAGGAGATTTTGATCTGATTTGCACTCTTCATCACTAACATCATCAAAACACCAAATGAGGCCATATCTTTTGAAGGACTGCTGTTCATCTCTCTTGTAATTCCAGAGATTCAGAGAATCCTTGGTGCTGTTGTGGCAACTTGTGGTGTCCAGACACTTTACTAAGACGCTTGATCCTTTAATTTGTCACCCATCTGTACATGAAGTGTTAAGTTCAGAGGGAAGTCAGCGCCCTGTGTTGCTTCATGAGTCATTCACAGGTTTCAGTTAGGACACCGTACTTGAGAAATGTGGGTAAACCTGCAAGATAACATGTAATTTCTTCATTTAAAAAGACCTAGAGCCAGATCACAGAGGCTTTCTTAAAACAATATTTTGTCACAGTGTAATAACCCAAGATTGGGATAGAAGAAACACAGCTCTTGTACCGTGTTGCTGGTGGCTCACTCTTCCCTCCTATGTATTGTTTATAATGACTTCTCTGTCCATGGAAGTTGGTGACACTGAACTGGATAACGTTCAACTAATAAATTATAAGCAATATACACTGTATGTATACACAAAGAACTAATTTTACAGATGCATAACATCACAATTGGCAGGCTTTTTACCAAGTAAGCAAACACAGCTTATAGTAGTCCACATTATCACTGAATCATTATATAGAAACCTTAGTCAGATCAGTTTGAAGGGCAATTAGTGTTAATAATTTATTTCCTTTTGTTCTCTACATACAGCGGTTTACGATCAGTGACTCATCGCCTCACTCGTAGTTTTGTCCTTGATTAACATCCTTGATGGCATCGATGACATTGTTTTCACCTTGTGCGTCTGCCTGTGCATGTGTGTCATGGCAACATGTGGTCATGGACGAGTGGGGTGATTCTATCACAGGATGTTGTCTAGTTGTTTGGTTGGCTGCATATACATTTTGTGGTTTATCGCTGTTTCTGACTTTTATGTGTTTAGAGAGGTTGTAAAATGCTTCTGCTAACCAAGGAATTCAGTTTGGCATCATTTTTACTCCACTAGCTCCAGATTTAAATATCTCTCTTGAGGCCTGCTATCAACCACAGAAGAATGATCACCTTCTTGTTTCAGCTTCACATCTGACAAAAGCAAAATGACATAAAATCCCTGATTATGTCATCACATTAGGAGAACTCTGATTTTCATTATTTACCATTTAGTAGATGTAGTCATAGCTTTAGTGCTATTTGTCTAAGTATTGGAGGACATCTATGATGCATGTGCACACATGTGGCTTGTTTTTAAGGTAATTTAACCACTGTTGGTGGCAGGTTTACATGTATTAGTCAACTACAACTGAAAACACAATCAAATGTTAGACTGATTTCATGTGTAGTTTTATCATGCTGAGTGTTAGCAGCTAAACATCTTGCTAAGCAGTGTTAAACGATACTGTGATGTGGCAAGTTGTAATTACTGAGGCAGCAATATTGGTAAATGAACACTAGTACTTTGTGCTTTCAGTGATTGCATTTATTTACTGGTGATGAGGAACTGAAGCCTATTTCAAAATATCCGTTCTTGCAGTGCAAGCAGAGGTCAAGCTTCTTCTAGTAGACTACGCTATGAAAATTGAGCTAAGTAAGCTTTCATTTCATACAAGCTTGTTTGTAATCTCGGACTATTTCTGATCAGAACGCAGCAGAAGACCGATTGTTGAATGAAAGGGTGTTGTGCTGCCTTTTCTTTTTCACCAGGTAATGTTAGCTTGGTAGATAAAAATAATTCAACTGACTGTGCTGCTTAAAGGCTACTGACAAGTTTTAAGGTGAAAGATTTTCTTAAGTCTAATCAGTCAGTACAACTTTGACTATTCCATTTCTTTTTATTGCCTCTGTGACTTGATGAAGTATAATTGAATCTTAAGCACTTAAAAATGTATGTGAATCTCCACTGAAGTATTCGAACAACAGATATTCTGTTTTGTTGCAGAGGATTGTTCCAGTGTGTTCCAGCAGCACTATGGAGCTATGGATATTTCAAAGGTGGTGGCAAAAGGAAAACCATCAGAGTGTGTGTTGGCAGTTGATTTGGACATAGACTGTCTTGTCATGTTATTCCAAGGTGCAGGTACTTGTGATTTTCTGTTGCCGCCAATGTGGGTTTACAACTTTACCTACAAAGGCTGACAACCACCGCTGCCATTTTTAGATCCATGGTCAGTTAATAAGAGCACACTGACCTACTTGTGATTCCCTCCCTCGCTGGAATCGGTGACTGGTACAGACTTGATTCAAAATTATTTTGAGTTCTGCGACGATCTGGTTTTTGCGCCGCCGTGCCTGTTGCAGTTCACCACCTGAAATGTTTAAAGAGAGAGAGGGGAAAAGAGTTCAGATGGAGGTCGGACAAACCGTTGCAAGTGACGTCAGGCTTTGTGGAAATGTGCTAAGTGTCTTTAGCCAGGAAATGTGACTCTTCCTCGCAGCATGTGACTTCCTCCACAGAGGGGGTTATGAGGAGGGTCAGGAACCACATGCCTAATTCTGTATGTGTGTATTTGGCTGACAGAATGTTGTTCGTATGGTCACCCACGCTTATTTAGAGTTCCCTTTCCCTGTCTTTCCCTTTGACCACTCAGTGAGTCAATGTTTCCTTCATGTGGGATTCCGTTTTAGTCTTCAGGGAGTCAGCAGAAAGATATTCCTGGCACTAGATCTTAGTAATAATGTTGAAGGAATGAGACACTGTATTTGTCAGAATCTCCTTTCCGTGGGGCATAATTATACTCTTTAAATTTGTTCAAGCTACTAGTGAAATACATTTAGGTCTGTTGGAGCTTTTTGTAGGGTTTCCTAGTGTTCACCTTGGGTTCAGCCCCTCCAGGTTTATGTACTGTGATTTCAAGTGATCTCTCTACTCTTGGCCTTTTCAGTTGTGGAGATTGTGACTGCAGACACGTACGCCGGCTCAAAAGACATTGGAAGGGAGAGGACAGAAGGGGCGTCTTTTTGAAGCCCAGTAGGAAGTTTATGTTTCCAGAGAATGGAGACATGGCGAAGCCGTTTTGTGTCATCATTTTGATTTTGGCATCGTGCGACCTGCTGCACAATGTAGTAAATGATCTCATAAAATGTTGTGTCTCCCTTTTAAGTTGGAGAACTACCCAAAGCAAACAAAGACGCACAAGTGAGTCCTCAGAACTAAAGACTCTGACACTGATGATGTGAAAGAGAAATAAAAGCTGCTGTAGGACAGAACACAAAGGGAGGCGTTTGACAGACATCAGAAATAGTTGCAGGCAGAGGCTTCTCGGCATCAAAAATAGGCAAGCATGGCAACACAGTGCCCCAAATTAACAAAGGAAAAACTGCTCTGATGGTAGACTGCTTTAGTATATCAGTGAGCAAGACCTAAATGTGTCATCCAAACTGTTGATTGGGTTATTTTGTTGCACACTGGCCTTTTAAAGAATCGTCTCTGAAGTTCAAATCCTTTTTAAAGTGCATATCCTAATGGTCACAATTTATTTTCCCAGATACAATTACAATAATAAAGACTAACTGCATATTTGATTTGTTCCTTATTTTCATTTAAACCCATGAAAATGGTCAGAATATAGATTTGTCTTGGGATCTAAAGTGCCTCACTGGAATTAAATCAAGCCTTTCCATTTCTGTATCTGTATCTCTATCCATGTCTGTGCCTGCTTCTGCTGTGATTGGACACAGGAAGCTATAAGATATTGGAGGCTGGTCGTGTTGAATTGGTTTTATGTAACCCTGTGTTCTTGTGTTTCTATAGTTGTTATTTCATCTATCTACATAGACATACAAAACACAAATAGGCAGACAGCATAAGTAGACAGACAAATAGGGCTGCAGCTAATGATTGTTCCATTGTCAGTGAATCTTTCTCGATTGATCAATTAGTGGTATGGTCTATAAATTATTAGAAAATGGTGAAAAATGACAACCAGTGTTCCCCAGAGCCCAAGATGACATCCTCAAATGTTTTGTTTTTTTCCAAAACTCAAATATATACAGTTCACTCTGACAGAGTAGCAACGAAACCAGAAAATATACAAAAACATACATTTTTTTCCCTTAAAAAATGACTCAGTTTGTCGTCAGCATAGTTGGTGAATAATTTAATAGCTGACAACTACCCGATCAATCTTTGCAGCTTCCCACACAAACTAAACACCCCATACATTTTTTTTTGTCTGCTTGCCTTTCACACAGGGCCCAGACTGAGTTCATCCTCAGCATGTCATGTCGTCTTGAAAAGTAGCCCTCCAGTGATGCATTGTTCTTTGCTGTTGCCTTGGATCCCAGTATTTTGAAACCCAGCGCACTCTTCCATTCCTCAGCCCTGCTTACCAGTCAGTGCAGCCATGACCCTGTAGTCCAGAGGTGATAAAGAGCAGCCAATTTTCTCTCTTTCCCAGCAACCAAATGGCACTAAAATCCCATCTAACACAGAACTGTTAAACACAAGCTGTGGAAATTCCACCATTTGTGAGCAAAAGGTTACATGCACTTGTAAAGAACCTGCATATCCATTAAGAAAATTAAGAGTTAGAGGAATCTTTGTAAACTCAAGACTGCCATGGTATACATTTTTTACAAGTGTGTGTGTAAACTTGCTACATTTAGTCCAGTCAGTGGCTTGTTGAAGTCGCATGTTGAAACTGATCAGTGTATTCCCGGGTTTACAGAGGAGGAGGATGTTGAAGTTGTCAGCTAATCTTTTGTCTTTGTTATAACTGATGCCGAGTTAAAGATGCATCGCGCTTGTTTCCTTCCTTGCTTGTGTTTCCTCTTCTCATCTGTCTCTGTGGCTGCTGTTGATCTTATGCAAGCGCCTCTGTTAACTATTAAATGAGCATCACGTTTGGAAAGCTTTTAGTATTCATTCTCATGTTGTGCATTATTGACACAGAATATTTTTGGTCGTGGCCTCAGAGCGGCCCAGATGCCAGGTAGCATTGCCAAGTCACACTCTTGCAATGAAATCTCCTTAAAGACACTATAGTGGGCCATTTGTTGCCCTGCCAACATGCTGAAGTAATACAGTCTCTGGTAATGGTTTGGACTCAGGCTGTCTCAGGGCACTTTCATCCGCTGGGTCATATTAGATTGCAGTTGTTAATGATTATGTGCTTGTTTGATTATAGCTTGTCTCACAGAATATAACAGTTTAAGTAGTGGTAATCTTGTATAGATTAAATAGAGTTGGTAGAGGGGAATAATCAATAAAGTATAATTACAATGTTTTCCCTCACAGTAATGTTATCGATTCGCTAATCCAAAAAATCAATAATTGCATGAATTAAACGCTACAGCTGGTAATTTCAGTCACTCCCTCTTTCTCTCTGGCTTAAAGTGTTTCAAAGACTGCATTTGTAGTGCATCAAAAATGCTAAACCAGAGATTCCAGATGTGTTTATTGTATTGCGGCCAGCATAGGAATGTAGAAGTCTTTTATCTGAGGTGATTTTTCTTTCCTTTCACTGCAGTCTCTGCTCAGTTTTTTTCCAATTTGCAGTCCCTCTCTTGCCTTCGTCCTTGACTGCGCTTGAACAAGCCAGACTTGCGCTCATATATCAGCCTGTTCTTTCATTGTGATGTGAATTTAGCCTTGAGACTCACCGCTGAAGTGTCCATTTAGAGGACCCAATGCATTTAGCACATACAGGTAAATACCATCGCTGTCTCCACCTCTGCCCTCTCCCAGCACACACCCCAGCACACAGACAGACTGTGGTTGATGACCAAGCCAGCACAGCAGTTTTACAATGCTTAGTGTACACTGGAGGGCTATTAGGAATATGCTCCGTTGTGCAAAATACTTTAAGAGGCCAGTTATCTGCCACTGCTCCTCCTGCGGGACTCTGTGAAAATGGAGGCCTCTGTGCCTGTGGTACATTCTTCTTTGTCTATCATCCCTTTGAGATATATAGACTGGCCTAAATTAAAGACATCCAATTCACATCACTGAGATTGTGGTGGATTGCCATGTGCTCAGTTGTTAAAGCTGACTCAGGAACAGATTGTCGCCCACCATGTAACATAGAGGGGAGAGATTCACAGTTTGCTTTTTCAGTGTCATTTTAATAGCTATTTAAATGGGTGGCCACCTCACACATATGCCTCTCTCTGCTCTGCTGACCACCAGAGATTTGCTGTGAAAAGAACACGACAGCACACTAACAACTGTGCAGCAGAAAATCCAGCCAGCTGAGTTTCCAAAGCTGACCTCATTTAGCAGAATCACACACACTGATTAACCTCGTTTTTTGTCCTGTTTTCTTTTTCTCTGTGTGTGTGTTTTAGCCTCATGAGTTTGATGAGTGCCGCTTGGACATCAGCGTGAACGACAGTGTGTGGTACCTCAGAGCTCAGGACCCGGAGCACAGACACCAGTGGATCGACTCCATTGAGCTGCACAGGGTAAGTCATGCACAGTGTAGCGCAGCAGCCAATGAAATGCTGGTGTCAGAAGAAATCCTTGTCACATTTTCAACAAATATGAATCACTTCATACAAGGCTGGATTTGTGAATGTGTGTTTACTGTATGTTTGTGTGTGTGTTTCTATTAGAGTATCAGAGAAGGCAGGAGAGAGAAGGGAGGAGTCCCGGGAACAATAATCATCCCTCCACCACTGGTGCGTTTGTTGACAAGTCTGTAGGACTGTAGCAGTTCTGGTGTCTTTAGCACAGTACACTGTTACAGATAGTATGTGTGTTGGTGAAAAATCATCAGTAACATACCTGAATTCTTCTGCATAGGCGTGTGTTCTGTGTGGATAGTTCACTGCTGGTGCATGACTTGTGTAATGGCTTTTAACACAGGGGCATGGTCAGCTCAAAGTTATCTTAACCTTGGAGCTGGCACCAGTTAGCGTAATCCCTTTTCACACACAGACATTTAACACATGGATAACTTTGAAAAAGGTTACAAGACTTGCTGATTGCGCTGTTTGAAGAACACAACCAAAACATAACTGTGTTTAAATCATTTTTCCAGTAACACTCTGAAAAAGTTAACCCTCTGACCCCCAATCAGTTTCTGCCCCCCTATTTTCCCACCTGTCACATGTTTTTTTCTGACTTTCCGCTCATTTTTCACTGCAATATAAAGTCCTGCACCTCCATGGAAACAGCACAATCATGACGAGGAGGAGAGAGAACTCAAGAATGTCCTCTGTGTGGTATCACAAAGTTATAATCACATAAACCAATGAAAAACAAACACAAAACAAAAGCTGAATTTATCTCTGATTATTTATTTTGCAAATTTGGAAAAAAAAAAACTGGACTCAACATGTCCAACATTTTCCCAAGTGCCCACATGTATTGCTAATACTGAAACAATGGTGACTCTACATACTATAGATATTTTACAGCTTACATTTTCAATCTGTTTGCATACTTGTCTCCTTTCTTCTCTGTGTAAATACAACCTGCTGCTCAGCCTACTTCACCCAAGTAGTCCCTGGATTGCCGTTGTGACTGTTGGTCGAGGCTGAGGAACCCATGGCTTCTTGGCTGTGCTGAGGAGTGCAGAATAATCATTTATTTTGGGCAAGAGACATGTAGAATAATGTGACTGTAGTGATTGTATATTACAAGTTTAAGCTTTGACTTGATAAATGTTCCATACAAATGTTAGAGTAACATTGTTGCTTGAACAGTAACCAGTTGAAGAAGCACTGGAAAGCTGAGGATCTCAGTTTCTATTTCTGATAAATGGGGTAATTTCCACAGCTATTTACAAAAGGAACATGTTTTAAACCTGCCAGCAAGTTTTGGGGATCAGAGGATTGACTTATCCTGAAGGTGAGGCAGCCAGATCTGGACCAACGTAAGGGGTTTTCTTGGCATTTTCCTAAAATATCAGCGCAATGTGAATTTACACGTTGCTGCACTGCAGGCTCCTGGTTTACGTGCGGTATGGAAAGCCTTGTAGTGCAGGGAGAGCAGACGTAGCAGCAATTGTGTTTATTCAGTGTGAAGGACAAAGGAAGCAGGTTGCAGACCACTGGGTAAAAGACAATAGGGGCTGAGAGGACCCACACAGTGTTTACGGCCGCACATGCAGGCAAATGAACAAAATCGAATTGTAAGTTGTGTTTTGCATTGTTGCTGAAAAGACTCCCAAGTGTCGTGTAGTATTTATGGCTTTGTTATTCTTTCAAGAGGAAAAAGAACCATGATTTCCAAATGCACAATATAAGGAAAGTGTTTGTTAGAATATCTTAGTCTAAGGCAGACATGATCCAGAGTGGCCAGAGTCTGTTTGACTCAGATGAAGCAAAGGCAGCCACCACACCTTCAGTCCATCTGCCAAAACACATGCTGCTCACTCGTGGTGCTTGGTTTGGGAAATCCCCCCCTCCCCCCTCCTCCAAACTCCAGTGACTCAGTCAAGAGCAGGAGGGAGTCATTCTTGTGCACATACATACATACCCGGCCATCCCACCCACAATGAGTCACCGCCGAAAACTCTTCTTCCTAGAAGGCCCTGCTTTCCTTTCTAACCCACATTACTCACGGCACTCAGCAGCCAGCGTCTCCTAGGAGACACAACACACTACAGCGAGCAGCATCAGTCATCTTATAGCTTAAAGAAGTGGAACATCCAAATATGTAACAACACTTGTTTCTAGGATACTGTGACTATTTAAATATTATTTTGCACGTGCAACCATGTGTGATCAAGTAATGTAAGGTCATCTTTTCTGGTCATTTGATTACATTCCTATAGAAAGTAAGGAATATACAAGCTAAGTGTGTTTCTGCTTAGGGCGGGATGTTTACCAGCATCAGGTTTTCTATCTCCTCTTGTCCAAAGTCAGTCGTGTGCGCGTGTGTGCGCTCGCTGTGCCTTTAATCACCAGGCACATTCGAAGACAGTTGCACGGTATTTACCCTGCTGCATGCAGCTTAAGAACGTGTGCATGTGTGTACTGTAGAGCCGAGACTGTTGACAGGAGACCCAGCATCTGATAAATGTTTCTTTTGCAGCTATTATTTAGTATTTTCAGATTTTTATCACATATAGCAGCAGCAGCAGCAAAGCCTGTGCTTGCTTGTTTTTATTCTGTCATCAAACAGATAAAGCAGCCCCCATGCAAACAATCAGATAGAGCTATCTGTGCTGATGAAGTCAGTGGAGTAGCAATATGTCGGCTAAAGGGCGAGCAGCACTGACTGAAATCCATGTGAATGCAGGCAAAGCTACTTCTGGTCATTGACCGACAGTTACCCTGCTTCTTATAAATGCCAGTCACGTGCGTTTACTTTTCATGCCCTCTGGTGGCTGAAAACGGAATTGTCTCTTAAAGGGACACATCTCTGTGTCTCCTCTCTGCTGTCACGACCGTCTATTTTGAGGTCCTGGCAGTTATGTAAAGGGAAAGGGAACCAGTCAGGTTTACGGGAAGTCAGTCGATGTTTCAGTTGTGCTGTCAAAGTCAGGGAGTCTGTGTCATGCAGTCCTGTTGTTGATGACACTGTATCCTTTCATAATGTTTCATTACACCATTAAGAATATTATTAGATACTTGAATGTCACTCAAAAATAAGGGAAAAATGTCTTTCATTAATTAATATACTGTATCTAGTTTTCATACATAAGAGAACAAAATATTTAAAAACAAACTGATTTGATATTTAATACTGTAAATCTCAAAATCCACTGGCAGGTGTTAAAGGTATGTTTTATTTACAACGTCGCCAAAATCACACCATTTTTTTAGAGCCAGAAACTGTAAAAAGCTCTCTGACTGATCTTAAATAATCATGTGTGACATGCTGTTCTGTTGGAGAAATGAACCAAATCTAAGCGTAAAGGTGTGACATTTCATTAAAATCACGGTGTTCTACATGACTCATTTTCAACCATCTAGCTAGAGTCTGTGCTCCTCGGCACAACTGACAAGACACAACTGACTCAGCAGCGGACGCATCGCAAACATTCAGGGACTTTTCAGGTGAACTGATTTGTGGGCTGTGTTTGCACCGAGCAAAAAAGAGACAAGTATGGAAGCAACTTAAAAATGTAAGCAGTGAAATATCTACAGTGTGTACAGCTGCCTTGTGTTTTTTAAGTATTGGTAACAACCTGTGGGCACGGTGAAAAATGTTTAGCATTGTGAGGTGTTCCAGGCTTTTTCAATTTTTCTTTTTTATTATTTATAGCGTTATAACTGCACAGAAGACCTTTTTGAGCTCTGTTTGCATACAGGTGCAGGACTTCATATTGCAGTGAAAAATGAGCCCACAGTGACTAAACATGTGACAGCAGCAGATAACCACCAAAGAAACTTCTTGCGGTTAAAACATTGGAACAGAAACCCACAACTGCATGACATGAATCTGATTCTTGACTGATGTGGAGTGCCAGATAAGAGGCCTGTGTTTAACTGGATCACTTTAAGTAAACAATTAGTCATAGTTGAGCTTTATCTAATAAGTCACGGCTGTCAGTCTTCTGAATCTCACCCTGTCTGTTATTCAGTAGTTTAAACAAGTAATTATATCTTTTAATGATTGAATAAGTAGAACCGTATTTTGTTCTGTTGGGCTCTTCTGTGACTGCATGCCTGATTTGTTTCCTTTGGTTTTTCTACAGGCTGATTCTGGATATGGCTCTGAGTCCAGTCTGCGGAGACACGGCTCCATGCTGTCTCTCACATCAGCCACCAGCGGCTTCTCTGCCACCTCCACGTCCTCCTTCAAGGTGAGTTTCCCGGGTTCGTGTTTACTCTAGCTGAGGGAGTTGCTGGCTTCAGTTTGTATGTGCACACATGAGGGATGCATGAGAGACGTTTGGATATTTGAAGACACAAGCTGTTGATTTTGTCAGGACTTGCATACTGGAATTGATGTTGCACAGCAGTTCATGGAAATGTGAACGAACCACTGTGTTTCTTTATTGTTTGATCAGAAGGGCCACAGCCTGAGAGAGAAGCTGGCAGAGATGGAGACGTTCAGAGACATCTTGTGCAGGCAGGTGGACACACTTCAGAAATACTTCGACAGCTGTGCAGATGCTGTGTCCAAGGATGAGCTGCAGAGAGACAAAAGTAAGAACCACAGACTTACATACTCTAAACAAGTCTTTTATCCTGCTTTATCTCATTGTGTTTTAGGGGTGATTTTGGACAAGTAATTGGAAAAATAATTTTTTTTATAGCATTTTAGGTTTGTTTTAAGCCTGAAACAGTCAGCCAGTCGATCAGTTGACCATTTTTCAAGAAAAGTGCCAAACATTAAGCAGTTTAAGTAAAACTGGTGAGTTCTAGCAACAAAAATGAGGATTAATCACATCAATCATAATCATTCTCAACTAAAGGGCTAACTGGAAAAACCTTTAGCTCGCTTTTTCTATGCATGCATTATGAAAATGTTGAGGTTTAGGCTGACCATGCACTGTAAGGAATGTGTCTGTGTGTGTTGTGACTCAGAAAGCATTTATTCTACAAGCCCCCTCACCCTCACCCCGTCTTGGCTGGCTGAACATTTGCTCATGGCAGCCTGCGCTGGGCGCCTGTGGATGACCACAGTGAATGAAGCCCTGCTTTTGTTCTCCTCACCTCCCTCTCTCTGCTCCTCTCTCGCTTTTCCTCTCTCACCCTCTCTCTATTCTAAAGATGAAACCAGACCATTGTCATGTTGTCCAGCACAGCAGAGATCTGTCAGTCTGATGGTGCACTGTGCTGTAGCTTAAGTTGTGAATGGGCCACCCTGTCCTGGAGCCATGACTTCTAGAAGGGTCCCATAGGAAAAGGCTTGTGCTTAACAACTACCTGTTTGGTGTTTCTGTGTTCCCTCTGAATATTTCTTGTCTTTTTCAGTTGTGGAGGATGATGAAGATGACTTTCCAAACACCCGGACAGATGGAGAGTTTCTGCACAATAACAATGGCAGCAAAGAAAAATGTGAGTAATGTTGTAATTCTCACTTGCTTGTTTTCAAATTTGAATTATTTCTCTAAGAGGACAGAAAAACACAAAGTCATTGTCAAAAAACAATAGAAAAATAAGGTTTAGAGCTTGTAAAACAGTTGTTTTCTTCATAGTTAGTGCACACTCTGACCCTTGTAAGGAGTAATCTTGGATCTCAGGACACACATGACACTCGTCACACAAATCTAGTGTTTATAATTACATTTACCGTTGCCCTCTGCTTCTCTTCTATGCAGTGTTCCAGTCCTTGAGTCCCAAGGGAATCAATGGCATAGACTTTAAGGGTGAGGCCATCACATTCAAGGCAACCACAGCTGGGATCTTAGCCACTCTGTCACACTGTATTGACCTCATGGTGAAGAGAGAGGACAGCTGGCAGAAGAGACTGGATAAGGTCTGCAATATTCGGATCGCTGCAGTGTCAGAATAACCATATTTCACCTGTTTGCTTGAAAGAAAGGATATTTTCTAACGTCCGTTTCCTCAATTGAATTTTTGTGTGTGTAGGAGATGGAGAAGAGGAGAAGAATAGAGGAGGGCTATAAATCAGCCCTCAATGAGTTGAAGAAAAAGTCTCACTTTGGAGGTCCAGACTATGAGGTAATACGATTGCGATATTCATCCATAATACACCACAAACCATGGCTTGTATAACAACTTTTCAAGCAATGTTCCCTTTTTGTTCTATTGGTAGGAAGGTCCCAACAGCCTCATCAATGAGGATGAGTTTTTTGATGCCGTTGAAGCTGCTCTTGACAGACAGGACAAAATAGAAGAACAGGTAAGCAAAAGATCAGATACAGTTCTCATCAAATGATAACAGCCAAGTAGAAATGGGTGCCAAAACCTGGTATCAAAGAGGCCCTGGGGCAAAATTATTAAAGACCAGACATTAGCTCTGACGCTATCTCGTCTGCTATCAGTACTTGAAAAAATAAGGAAAATAGATTTCCCATGTAACATTGCTACATAAATGTTACCTTGCACATTTTCTCTCACCAGCTCTGTTTCTTATTCGTTTCTAATATGATGCATGTTTGCTGTTCCCAATCCAGCGGCGGGTAAAACATAGAGCCACTATTCAACATGGAAGCACTTTACATCTTTTGTTTCTCTCCTGCTCCCTGTGCTCATAAATACTGCATTTTAACACAGCCAAACTCCCAATAAAGCTGTTCTTCTTGACGTATTTTTCTCTTTCTGTTGTCAGATAATGGAGCGAGTTTGAAATATTGACTCAAACACAGCTCTTTAACACTTCATTAATCACCTCATAAATGCTGGTGTTATAACCAATATGCTGCATGACAAACTCACCACACGTGTTGAAAGTGATGACTGTGAATTCAGCTATGCTTACATGGAATTTAAAACTGCTACCATAGTTTCCAGTTTAACTCTACAGTTTGTATTTTAATACTTCAACCTTTGTTTATATGTTATGCTGTGCTGCCGTATCCAACGACATACAGTTTGTTAGAATAGAATATACTTAAATAAAGTGTACATTTTTGCATTTTTGGAGCACAATTATTTGTTTTGTTTATCTCTGGTTGCTCTACATGTGCTAGAGGTGTAGAGCCCACACACAGAGTTAACCAAATTATACAAACATGGTTATTGTGCATCATCTGCATCATCGGAACTATTATTCCCTAAATTCCGTTTGTGAGTGCTCGGAGCAGGACGGATTAAGTGATTTAGAGGCTGCAGGCAAACTCTGTCTTATTTTATTGTCACCCTTTTAGAGTAGATGTTAGTGCTGGCAGTGTACTCTGTCTTCTTAAGTAAAACTATTAATACTGCACAGTAAAAACACTGTCAAGGAAAAAGTGGTGAAGCGAATTTTTAACTTAAAAGTGAGGCGTGAGGGAGGCGCATTTTTACAAAGTGATTAAATAAAATGATCCTAATAACTAAAAGAACCGATGAAAGTTGAATCTTTGGTGAGAGTAGCAGTATTGTTTAAAGTTTTACAATACCTATCCCTATCATGAAGGTGATGTTAAATGTGCTTTTAAGTTACATAGTAAAACAGTTTTCATTTTTATGTCCAGTTTATAGTAAAACCACCTCTGTTTGTTTGTGTCTAGTGTCAAACGGAGAAGACGAGGATACAGAGATCCAGCCCTGTTCCCCCCGGAGACGTCTATTCCAGCACCGGCACACACAGATTCTCTGACAAGGTTGTTAAACTCTTCACTCCCTGACACTCTACAAGGTCCTTTAATCATTCCACCCGTCTCACCTCCCTCTTATCCTTTTCCCTAGTGTTTTCTTATCCCTCACATCATTTTACATTACTTTATTTTCCTTCATTTATTTGGTCCGTCATCCTCTGTGTTCTCATCTTCCCTGTAGCCTCATAGTCAGTCCTCCCCTGCTCTGATAGTCAGGGCCCCTCCTCATGACGTCCACAGATTCAGCTCAGAGGTAACTCACTGCCAAGGCCATTCACTCTTCCACTGTCCCACTTGTCTAAAATAAACACAGCGTCTGCATGACTGTTGAACTGGTAACTGCATGAGCTTATTCAAGAATATTCTGTAAGCTCCTTTAAGTCAGTGTAGCAGCTTGAAGCATGAGCTCCTGTTGTATTTGTGTCGGATAATAATATTTTATGTTCAGAGACGGTGTACTGCCAGGTGGCCTGTGTGACACAAATATTTTACTATCCACCTCCTTGGTACACAAGGCTTTGTGGCCACCAGGTTTCAAGTTGCTGCAGCTTGCAGAAAGAGGCAAGTTTAGTGTTGACCATGGGATCCCACCCACTGTGATTTGATTGGTTGAAATGTTGAATTTGGGTGGGGTTAAGCAGCACAAGTGTAGAAAATTCAAAGGACCTACCAGTATACTTCTAAAGATGTAGACTGTTTAGCATCTAAGCGTCAGTGCAGAAGAAGCAGTTGAAGTGCAGTGCAATGTCAAGTGTGAATGTCCTATGATATATACAGTAGGATACAGTATTAACAGAAGGAGTGGTATGAACCTAAGTATATAAACAGAATAAGCTGGAAGCAATGCCAGATAAATAACACTGTAAAGACACATAAATGTAAATATAAAGATGTTTATATTATGTATACATAGGGATAAATGACCACGTGGACTGTGCATATGAGATGAAATGGAGGATATGTCCAGTATTTACTGTACACTGAACAGTATAAATGGTATTTACAAAACAACACGCACAACAGGCCTTCACATTAATCATTTAGTGTCACTTATATCATAGTGGTTACATATAATCTACTCATTTTATAATAGTAAAAGATGTGAAATTGGCCTTATAGTAATTAATTGGGATTAACCATTTAGTTTATCCTGCAGGCTGCAACCACGTTCCCAGGTTTCATTTGATTTTATCAGTTGTTGTTTACAAAAAATAAGATGTTAAAGTCCACCTAGTTTCTGTTGTGTTTGAATTGTACAGTTCCCATGGTTACAAGTGGTGTTTATGTGGATCACAAAATTAGCGCAAAATGTTTTGTTTACCTGTTTTTATCAGACCGTAACTGTTTCAGCCACACGTCACTGTGTCCTTCAGTAATACAAGACTCCCTTTTCTCAGTACGTCCAGCTGTTATTCCTACATTTCACCTGCATCCACCTTCACAGCCCTTTATAATGTCAAAGCGTCTTTTGGCTACATGTCCTGGTGCCGGCCTGCATGTTTCTGTGGTCTGTTTCAGCTCTTTTGTTGTCAGTCATGTGTGATTTGTGGATGCAGGCTTTCCTGGCACTTGCTAACATCAGTGCCAGACTGAATACAAGATGATGCTCATCAGTGCAGCTAATCAGCTTCTGAAGATGAGAGGCTTTTTGGCAGCAGAGCACGCTGTTTAACTAGTTAGGGAGCATTATGTTGGACTGCAGAAATGCTTACGGGTCACTTTACAAAAGTAATACATTGATGTTCATTAATCCAGCTTCAACACTGGTAGCATTAGCTTTTATTCACTGAATAAAAACTGTCATATTGACTCGTGCCGCACAGATGGGCTACCTGAGGAGATTATATTCATGGTATAAAATATATATAAAGTTCAGCAGGTGCAGCTTTTTAGGCAGCGTTTCAGCTGTTGTCTCTGGTTCTCAGCTCCCTTTGACTCCCGTGCTGATACCGGAGTACCTTTTCAAGTTGTCATGAATCATTAATGTCATTAAGTTGTCATAATCGATATCGCCTCTTCTCTCTGTCGCTGGCCTTGTGTTGCAGGTGGAGGAGATGGTGCACAGTCACATGACCTACTCTCTGCAGGATGTCGGTGGGGACGCCAACTGGCAGCTGGTTGTAGAAGAGGGAGAAATGAAGGTACGAGGAGGGGTTTTAAACAATGTAGCAGAATGTCTTAAAATACCTGGAATGTACCGTTTTACATTCATACGAACAGCCTCGCAAGGAAATGCGGGAAGATTTAAATGTGGCATGTGTGTGCAGGTCTACAGGAGAGAGGTGGAAGAAAATGGCATCGTGTTGGACCCTCTGAAGGCCACTCATTCAGTAAAGGGAGTGACTGGTCACGAGGTCTGCCACTACTTTTGGGACACCACCTACCGCAACGACTGGGAGAGTAGGTTTCAGACAGTCTACTCCTCAAATGCCATTTAAACATAGTTCTTCATTGTAACACTCCCATGTTTTTGCTTCTTTCAGCCACGATTGAAAACTTCAATGTTGTGGAGACGCTGTCGGACAATGCTGCTATTGTGTATCAGACACACAAGGTAAGAGCTACAGACTAGACATTTCCATTTCCATGTTAATTTAGACACACAGCTGGTATGTACGAGCTGCTCTGCCACTTAAGGCATCCGCACCAAGCTAGTATGACCACTGGACTCTTCAATGATGAAAGAATAATGTGTGTTTCAGCGGGTGTGGCCTGCATCTCAGAGGGACGTGCTGTACCTTTCCGCCATGAGGAAGATCTTGGCCAACAACGAGAATGACCCAGACACCTGGCTGGTCTGCAATTTCTCTGTGGACCACGACGATGCGCAGGTGAGCGAGCAGATCTGTTAAAGGCTTCTGACGGCAGCCGTGAAGTTTGTCGTGTCTGTGCAGTGTTCATGAGGTGCTGCTTTTGTTAATCCTCTGTTATCGCTCTCTCTCTCTCACTCCACAGCCAACCAACAGGTGTGTCCGTGCCAAAATCAACATCGCCATGATCTGTCAGACCCTGGTCAGCCCACCAGAGGGAGATAAAGAGATCAGCAGAGATAACATCCTGTGTAAGATCACCTACGTCGCCAATGGTGAGTGTCAACCTGCAGTAACATTCACACTTAATTCACTTAAGTCTTGTATAGCCACTATTAAAGAGAAAGAAGAAGAATACAAATGTTAGGTGTGGTATCCATTTGGAGGGAAAAAGAGCCAAATTTAAAGAGGATAAAATATGCCCTCATCATTGACGTGGAGTGTAGGAAAAAAATCCAGTTCTGAACATTAAGTCCATTTTATAATTATGGATCAGTGCATAAATATAAATCAGCTACCACATATTAGCTCTTTCCTTTCGCAGGTTGTCTTGTTTGGTTTGGGGTTGACTATGACCCAAAACATCCTGAGGAAGGATGTACCCGCACATATTTAGTGAAGGCTTTCCTTTATTTTTAACCACCACTTGGACGTTTCCTCTTTAAAATTCTTGTTTTGCGACCTTGGAAGCCGGTTTGACAAATTTTGAATGTGCTCCAAAGTGGTTATTATTAACTCCGGCCTTCCTGCTTGGTAAAGTTGGCATCCTGTGTCTTTGTGCAGTGAATCCTGGAGGCTGGGCTCCGGCCTCTGTGCTCAGGGCTGTGGCAAAGAGGGAGTACCCCAAGTTCCTCAAGCGCTTCACCTCCTACGTGCAGGAGAAAACTGCTGGCAAGCCCATCTTGTTCTAAGACCCACCGGTAAGACAGGCCGCAGGGGTGCTAGTCTGGTTTCATGTCCACATCTTTCACCACTGAATATTTACTGAGTTTGCTGCAAAATGCCAACACAAAGCTTCTCAATGTTTTCAGTGTTGAGACATGAGGACGGAGCTGCATCTGAAGCGGAGGACCTGCTATATCTGCAAGGCGACAGCTGCCCCCTGCTGCCATGAAGAAACTCCTTCCTCACAGTGATTTTTCCCCTCCCATCTCTCAGCCACAGGTTCATCCCAGTACAAGAGGAAGGGTTATAATGGCCTCTGGATGCTGCTGAGACCAAACCTTGACCTCTGAGAGATACTCGTATAAAAGAACATTCTCCAGTTGATTGAAATCTGGCAGTAATTCATGTTAATCATTTCAAAAAGAAGATTACTGCTTGGTTTCCTTTCCCTTCATTGTGGTTTAATTTGCAAAATACTACATTACAGTCATCCAGAAGTCGTGCAGATTATTTGAAATGTTGATTAAAAACCTCGGAACTATTTCTAAATGAGTCTCCTGAGGCAAAAGCACCCAGCTGTGGGTTAACCTGTCACTGTCCCTCCTGCTGCAGCAGCAGCTCCTGAAGCCACATCTTTCATGCTCGCATAGGAGACCAGTTTAGGACAAATGTGTTAATATATAAATGTATGTATGTTCTGTAAGAAGTTTGTAAAAAATAAACACAAATCTCATTCAATAGACTGAAATATTTAGGTCCTATTTTGCGTTGATTTTTCACATTATTCATAAATAGAACATTTTTCAGCTTTCTTTTAAGCTGCTCACGTTTCCTCGTTTGTAAAGCAACATAAATGATTTGATAGTAGCAAGTCCAGAGGGCTGTCATTACCCAGTGACCCCGATGATGTGAGACTTCAGCCTTTTGTCTCTCTAATGAACGCACCTCTTATCGGTGCCGACGGAGCGACGAAGGATTTTCATTCATGTCGTGCACAAAACCGACTTCTTGTACATTATTTGCTTGGCTTTCTGTTGCTCATATGTTTGGTGTCAGCGCATGTTTGCTTTGATCGAACTGTAAATAGTGTCACTGACATTTTCGCTGAAGGTCTGCAAAGCATTTTTTGTGACTTGAGCCCAAATGCCTTAGTGTTACATGGAACTCTAGATCGAGGTGGGACGCAGGGTGCTGGTAGTGCACCTTTGAAATCACTAGTGAAGTGCCTCATGGCTACGATCCCCTTATCAATGTCTTTCAGAGTCTATTTCCATTCTGTCTGACGGTATAGTTACTGGATGAATGATATTTTTACATGTTCTAGTATTATGAAGATGTCGGACTCATTTCACTGTCAGCCACTGACACCCCAATGTTTCAGTCAGTATTTCTGGGATTTGTTACACGTGCAGTTAAACCCATTCTGTTACTACGTCTTTGCATCATGTGTTTTCAGTCTAACAATGTCGATAATACGTGTGCAGGACTGTTAGCAAGGCTCTATCTGTTCAGTCGAGGTTTTATAGGACCATTGTGCTTTCAATACCTTACAATACCTTCAAATACCTTTTTATTTGCATTTGCACCTGTTGACAGCACAAAATGTTTTCCTGGGGTGTCATCAGAGGTAGATTTGTAGCTATTTTATCAGTCTCCACTCTCACGCCTTTGATTTTTAGAGCTGGCAGATGTGGGTGAAGTGAAGCCCCGTGATGTTCCAGGCTGACGCTCCCTCGCCTAAAGCTAACATTTCTAACACAGGTTTAGTTGTTGGCATGTTGTTAAAGCTGAATGTAAGTAGAAATCCTTTTTTTTTTTTTTTTGTAAATAATTTGTTCATACTAATGCTGTGGGATCAACTTATAAATGTACTGTGACGACAATGTGGCACTTCTTCTGCCCTGTTTTAAAAGTGAAATAAATAAGTTTATCCTCCCGTTTCCTGTGTGACCGTTTGTGCATTACAAAAAGAAAAATGAGATAGTGTAGTGTTATTTATTTTTTAAATAAGACAGAACAATCTTGACATGTGCTTGAAAATTTAATATTCTATCTAAAGCGGGCTAAGACATACTGTATGTAAGGCCACTTCTAAGCTCCACCGCTTTCTGAAAATGACGATACAAGAACCTTTTTTTTTTACTCAAACCACATTCCAATAAACTCTCCAATAGTTCTGCACATATAATGTACCATAAAAATTGAATAAACTAATATGGCTTTTAGTTTTCTTTACCTCAAAAGAAACCGGCCCTTAACGACTCGTGTTGGTAGGTGGTTGATCAGAACCACACTCGGACCAAAACCTAATGTCTGTTGTGTTTTTTCTCGGAAACAAGAAGTCCAACAGGTTCGGTCAGTCTACAGTATACACAGTATACAGTAGCACCGCCATTCATTCTACAACACTGAGAGTACAACATACATTCAGGCATAAAGTTGGCATGTTGAACTTGAACAGACGTCATCTATTACATGAACAGCGCCGTCTCAAGCAAGTGTTAAGCATGTGCAAAGATCCATTTCTCAAGAAAAAATAATGTTACACCTGTCTTATGATCTCACTTCATGCATTATACATGTAAAAACCGTACAAGAATTTAGTCCCAATCCCTCCTCTGTATGATGGGAGAAGCTGTTTTGGCCATGCAGCTCTTGGGAGGCACAGGATTCTTGAGCAGCGTGGAGGATTTGACCAACCCAAACACCATCGGGGATTCACAGTGGTCTAAAAGACCAAAAGTAAAGGCTTCCTCAAACACTAATTTAAAAAAAAAGTTCAGATGCAGACAAATGGCACACATTAGTAGTCGCAACGAAACATCTCAACCCCAAAAAGTCTTGCAATCAGTTGGGTGGCACACAAAGCAAGCACATGTTGGCTGTTTATCAGCAGTCTCTGGTATGAGGACGTCCCACAGCGCTCCCGTCAGAACCACGTCATTAGGAGACACGGCGAAGGGTCCTGCTGTTAGCTGCAGCTCTCATTCACTCAGGATGGAGCATCATTTAATGTCACGCAGCTGACTCTGACTTTGAAGAGACCTCTGACAGGTTTGTTGTAGATCTAAGAGAACGAGAGCAAAGTTAGAAATCTCTGGGAAAACTCCAACATATACAGACAATAAAGAGCAGGAGTAAAAATCAAACCTGTTGTGGGTCATGTGGCTCTTGACAAGGTGTCCGGCGGCTAGGGCTGCCATCAGGGAGAGCTCCCCCGCCAGGACGGTGGCACAAACTACACGGGCCAGCTGGCGGGCGTTCTCACCTGGCTGGTCCGGACTAGTACCTTGAACACCGAGCATCTAAAAACACAAATGGGAACAGATATTGTTGTTAGGTTTTTGGTAGGGAAAGAAAAACCTGAGATCTGAGTAACTAGTTAGAAAAGATGCATCTCTTTCATGTGTGTTCCTGGCTATTCAAGCTCCCAGCAAGCTTGTATTTTGCTGGAGTCTGGCCTTCTTGGCACACATCAGCAGATTCCATTTAAAGTCACTAAATTTCCTCATTTATCTGCTGTAGAAAGTTCATCTGATTCATCACACAGTCACTGGAGGGTCACCATTCCCTTTCCCCTTCATCTGCAAAACACTCAGCTGTCATCTGTGCAGCTAAAACTGCAGTCAAAGGTTTAAATCACATAAGCATTCTTTTTGGTGAGTTTATGTATCCCATACATGTGTAAGTGTGTTGAAATGTAGGTGCTTTGCTTTGGAGTATCTTTAAATTTTTTCTATATTAAGTAAATCATTTGACGTACTTCAATTTAACAGGTGAAGGACTTTCTAAAGATGCATAAATGACTTGTTTGTTCATATTAACACAAATTTTTACACACCAGATTCTGTAAAATACAAACAATTCTGTGTTTCTTGGTGCGACCGTGAAGCCATTAATGACGTTGCAACCAACAGTCGCTGAAATGGGTTGAACTGCAAAACTTCCAGTGTGGGTAACACTTGTGGACACTTGGAAAAGTGCAGGTACATGTTTGACTTTCTTTTACTTCTATCCGTAGTTGTAGTGTTTCCACAGAGGTGCAGTACTTTATATTGCAGTGAAAAATGAGCCCACAGTGTAACAGGAGCACATAACTGCACAGAAACTGCTTGGGGATCAGAGGCTTAGCTTAGAAAGTGAAGAATCTGAACTCAAGGATGCACAAAACTTGCATGTTCAGCTTCACTCACACACTAGAACTACCATACAATGAAGCTTTTATAACTCCCAACAGGTATAAACTTGACTAAAACTATTTTATCTTGTGCAGGTGAAATGAGAAGCGGTGACAGTACCTGCAGACAGGCCTGCTGTGGTGGCAGGTTGGTGCCTCCTCCCACTGTTCCCAGCTCTATAGAGGGCATTGTGCAGCTGATGTACAGGTCCTCCCCCGCTGGACCAGCACACTCCATCTGAGTGATACAGTTGGAGCTCCCCACCGTCTGAGCCGGGTCCTGAACCACAACACAAAAATATCACTCAGCCAGTGTGCTGATAGAAAACCACAAAATGTCACACAAGCCTTTGAAAAGCTGATATCATCTACAGACTCTATCCTCGATTTATAAAGTCTTCCTCCTAAATCAAATCATCACAAATATAGACTGCGTTCATTCTGGCTCAGTCACTTTATAAGCAACAATTGATTAGGTTTTCTACATAGAAAAGAATCTGTGCAATATCAGTATTTTCAGTTCCAGTATTATTTACTCATGGAAGGATCTGAGCAATATTGATGATTTTAACATTCAGAGGAATCTGGACAATAACTAGACTTTGTGCATGTAGAGAAATCTCCACAACATCAACAGTACTTTTCTTGTTTAATTTACTTCTTACTGATGTCCCTGTGTTTCTACACTATCCCTTTGCTGCAGTAACACTGCAAATGTCCCCCCTGTGAGACCAATAGAGGATTATCTTGTCCGGCACCCGCTCTGTGGCCTGTTGATCGGGCATATTGCAAATTGAAAACCAATCTTCTTACAGAGAGATCACCCGGAGATCATTCTGGGTTCTTTTACAGACCTAAGTGGGTGAATCTATTCCTTAATGTGTTATTCTATGGGTGTACATCTGTCAGGAAAGTACAGTAAGCTATTGTCTTGAGGACTTATTCCTGCTGCCTGCTCTCAAAGCTTGCACTGAATTGGGGAAAAGGGCATTTCAGTACGCTGCTCCTTTGCCTGGAATAAGTTGAAAAACTGGCACAATCTCAAAGAGCTAATCACAGTAAATGAATTCATAGAAACTTTCCATGAATTGGAAGCAGATACATACAGATGGACTATTATGACTGATTCACGTTGCCCCTGTCTGATCGCTGACATTGCTCACTTGCGATATGTTATTGTGATTTTATGATAATGTAATGCAATCCCCATCTTTATTTAAACTGTATGTGCCTCTACAACCTGCCGAACTGAGCTGCTGCCCGTCTCAGTCAGGACGCTCTTATAAAGATCATTAGTCTCTGTTGGAGTTTTCCTGGTTAAGATTTTTTATAAAAAAAGGTCTAGTTCAGCTTCTAATACTGACACACTTCTGCTTCTCACACACTTTGGAAAATAGTTTCATTTTTCCATTGTCTATTCTTTCACGTCTCTTGTCAGACCACTCTGCACTCTCATACATACCTATGTCACCGATGAGTTACACCAGGAATCTGTGCTGTTTCACCTTTGAAATATTTTTATCCTCTTCGTGAACCATCTGGATATTTTTTGGGACAAACTCTAGAATGCATTCAGTAGAGGTCAAGCAAAGCGTGGTGAGTGATCATTACCTGTCCACAGGCGATGTAGATAGCTGTTACAATGTTGGCAGCGTGAGCATTAAATCCCCCTATACTGCCAGCCATGGCTGAGCCCACCAGGTTCTTATTGATGTTCAGCTCCACCAGAGCAGCTGTACTGCTCTTCAGCACCTGCAGACACATTAACAGGCTGGTTTAGGAAGGACAGCACCATATTGCTAATAGAAAAAAACAGCAGCACTAAGCAAAAACTTTGGAAACTAAATTATGGATGAACTGTTAAAATATGAAATGCAATTAGAAGAGATGGATAGTCTTTACCTCCCGGACCACCTTGGCAGGAATGGTGGCCTCACACACGGCAGACTTGCCCCGGCCCAGAATCCAGTTAATGGCAGCAGACTTCTTGTCAATGCAGTAGTTGCCACTGACTGACAGCACCTCCACATCTGGATACTGCTGCTGGAGTCTGCGCAGAGCCTGCTCAGTCCCCTGGAAAAGACAGCACAAACACACATTTACAGATGTGGACATGCTGGAAAACGCTGATACAAACAAGTAAGCTGACAAAGGACAGCAGCTGAAGTTCAGCACAATAATTTCAACTAAAGTGAAAATGAGTTTGTACCTTGGACAGCATGTTCATGCCCATAGCGTCCCCTGTCAGAGCCTGGAAGCGAATGTACAGGTTTCTGCCAGCTATGCAAACCAGCAGCTTTTCCAGACGAGCAAACCTACAAAGCGCAAATAATCATTTATGAACCGTCCGTCCTCACATGTGACTACAATATTTCATACATGTGATTCTGTAGACATTCTGTTTGGCCTCGTTTCCACACAGCGTTATCTGGTGTCTGTAATTCCATATCATATACAGATTAAGACCCCTACCATGCAAGGAAATGCATTTCTTTACAGATGGATGGAAATTTCACTGCAGCCATGGAGAGAGTTTCATTTCATCTATTTATCAGGGTCCAGTTTTATGGATTGTGGACATGGAGCACTACTGTGACAAACAGGACCACCGCAGCATGGCAAGAGGCAACCAAAGAGATGGGCCTGGCAGGTGTGTAGCCAGTTTATGAAAGTTTTTTTTAAATGTTTTATTATCAAAAGTGCAAAAATAGAATTTCCTCTCTTTAATATATGTTAACAGATCAAAGCAGCTTTCTCAATAAATGCTTTATAAAAGTCATTTGTGCTACTTGTGTACAGTGTTCTTATGTACATTTATAACAAGTTACAGACCAACATCCATCAATTGAACATTTGTTTTCATATAGTGCAAAGTTTCTAGCCAGAACAGTTGTATGTCTGGCTGGTGTGCGTGCAATGTTGATCAAATTAAAGATTTATTGTTCCAGTGGGTGGAATCGAGGCATTAGTGTTGTGTTAGTGCAGTGTGTCCACTGACCTGCTGGTCTGGTCGAAGGCCTCTTTGATCAGGCTAAATCCGTCAGAGGTCTCGAGCCAGACTTTGACCTCTGCAGCCCGGCAAGCTGAGGGCAGCCTGACCACAGGACCCCTGGTCATACTGTCAGCCAGGATCCTGCTGCTGCAACCCCCACTCAGCTGGACAGGAAGGATAACATTGTCACCATGAGTCACACACACATACACACAGTTAACACCAGCTACAGACCCGTGACAATTAAAGGGAAAAAACAGCGTGCAGCGTCTTATTAAGGTGGAGGGATGAAACAACATTCTTCCAAAAGACCTTCCCTCATCTGGTGTTTTGATGATGATGGAGCAGAGCCCTGTCTAACATGTTGGTGCAGAATCTCCCATAGGTGTTCAACTGGAATGAGATCTGGTGACTGAAGGCCACAGTTTATGCCTCACATTATTTTCTTCAAACTACTCAGTGACCTCTCGTGTCTTATGGAAGAAAGCAGTGTCATCCTGAAAAGGACCACCAGCACAGAAATGTTTCATCAAAGGATAATGGTGATCACTCAGAGCAACTCTATAACGACTACAGAGCTGCCATGATTGGTCAGGATAATCAGTTATGTAGACACTGTGCTGTGAGGAAATTCTGCTGTATTTTCATATATTTTTAAACCCCCACCAAAGTCAGGAACAATTACACAATAGAGGAAAAAATGAGTTGCTTTAGCTGCTCTGTAAACTAGCCACTGAGTCTATGTTACATTTTCTTAAGGGATTTAATAGAAACATGGATTTCTTTTGAAAATGTCAGCTGCCAGCAATATCCCCTCTCAGGATAACAGAGCCAACAGATCCCCTCAATGTGGGTGTCAACAGTTCAAGAGATTCAATAGTTTAAGGGTTTCCTCACTTACAGAAAGTGCTCTGCATCCTCTGTTAGTGCTGGCTACCAGGCAGCCCTCTGTGGTCGCCATAGGAACGTAAAACTGCTTCTCATCCAACAGAAGAGGACCAGCCACACCTACTGGCACCGGCATGTAGCCGATGACGTTCTCACAGCAAGTACCCATCACCTACGATGCAAGGACATAATGTAATACTGATGAAATAAACACTACGCAGCAGCGACAACATGCACATAGAAACATTTCAATTGGTAAGAAGTGTAAAACCAGTACCAGTACCTTTGAGTAGTCGTAGTCCTTGTAAGGCAGACAAGCCAAGGCAGTGGGAAGGGGCAGTTTGGGCGATAGCATTTGTCTCCTGATGGCCACACCCCTCTCTGGAGTCCCAAGGACAGCTTCTAGTTTGTAGTTCAGGATTTTACCAGAGGTTACGAGGGCCATCACCTCTGCATCGCTGAGCAAATGGGCACCTCCCTGGAAAACACCATGCAGAATCCAGTGATACCTGTAACCCATTATGCAAACAGAGCCTAAGATCTATTGTACTTTATGTCTAATGTGGCAAACTTACCTGAGGATCTGAGAGGATGGCCATACACTCCTCCAGCGAACGGGGCTCTGAAACACTTTGAGGAGCACAAGGTGTCTGAGCGAGGGACTCCTCAGAACAGGAACCACAGGCTTCTGAAGGCTGAGTCACTTCTGTTGCAGAGGAATCAGGAGAGACACAGTTTACATCAAGCAACAACTGGATCACAGTTTTTCTATTTTGATTAATAAGTACAGATGCGATTTAAACTAGAAGCAGCACTTACGAGTCTCACCCTTTTCTCTGAAAGCCACATCAGCCTCACAGGGAAGTTTACAGTTGGAGACGGCTGAGAAGGCAGGGCTGGTTGCCAAGATACCATTTGAGATCTTCTGGGGTTTCGGGGCTGGGAGGTCCCTCCTGCAGCAGTCTTCTGTCGCCCAGGGCTTCTGGGTTGTAGGGGAGCTGATAATGGGACTCTTGAGGGAGAGCGATGACTCTGTCTCTGCTTGCTCAAAGAAGACATATTTCACAGCCAGAAGCAGAGCAAGGCCGAGGGTTATCACCTGCTCCAGGTCTATGCTGGTAGGTGGAGAGAGACAAAGTCAGGAATCAGTGGCCATCTCCGCACAGGAATCAATTAAAAAAAGGTACCGTTATAGACAGACATAATGGTGTAAAAATGTATACAACCTTCCTGGTTAATGTTTTACCTGCTGAGCTTTACAGGCCACTGGGTACCAGCCGAGTCCAGTCTCTTTGCTGGTAATTCTTCTGTGCGATTGTGACCTGAGTGCTCGGCTATTAGTCGAGTGTGTGCATGAACCAAGGCTAAGCCCAGAGACTGAAAGATATCATCACACAGACATGGTAGTTAAAACTCTACACTTCTACGGTTTACTTTAAGAGAATTTTTAAATGAGAAACGCAGAATAAAGTGATTTCGGTGAACCATCACAATTTTGAGCTTAAATTAGTTAATTTGCTGGACAAAAGTGCACATCACACATGATTAGCTCAAAGGCCATCAGAAAGTTGAACATCCAACAAGTATTTCTATCTTTACAGTGTCTGACTCTGACAAATAGTGTAAATTTAGGGATTTTTTTAAAGCAAGCATGCCGTTCAACCCTGCTGGCAGGTTTTGGGGTTCAGAGAGTTAGCATATTAACACTCTTAATACCTGCACTAACAAGGCTGCAAATAGTTTCTCACCATAATGATTTTCACCCTTTGAGACACAGGGTTGGGCTTGTTATCCTCCTCTTCAGCCAGCACACGGGCAAAGTGGCTCAGCTGCCAGATGGGACGGCCCTCACGACTTTCCCTTGACAGCTACATACACAAAAATGCATGACAAGGTATAGTGAGATTGAAGCAGCTAATTGCATCATGCTGTCAGAGGACAGTTTTCCTACAATTTGCATATCATACTTACCTCCAGGACCAGGGAGACACACGCAGGGAAGAACGTCATGAAGACGAAGTAATTGGCCAGAACAGACATACAGCCAAAACAGCACATGATCTCTAACTGAGGCACACCTGGAAAACAGAACACAGCAGAAACACTGCTGACTTCTTTTTCTGCTCCATTTAGCATCACCACAACATTTCTAATATACTAGGCCTGCAATTAATGGCTTTTTTTCTTTGTCGATTCATCTGTCAATTACTTTCTCCATTAATCAATCAGTTGTTTGGTCTACATAATGGTGAAAAATATCAATCAGAGTTTCCCAGACCCAAAGATGGTGTCTTGTTTTGTGAACAACTCAAAGATATTCAGTTTACTGTCATAGTTGAGGAAAGAAACCAGAAAATATTCAAATTTAATAACCTAGACTCAGGGAATTTACTCTTTTTTCCTTTTAAATTACTCAAATCAAATAATGAATTTCAAAAGAAAGCTGCAATTATTTTAATAGTTGACAAAAAATTGATTAATCATTGCAGTTGCATAATAAACAAAGGATTCCTGTCACCATTTTTCACCAATGTCAATATGAGTAAATCTTACCTGACATGGTGCCAATTCCTATAACCAGACACTCGACCAGAGCATCAAGGGTGAACGTGGGGCCCAGGATGGCCATGCCCTCTGAGATGTTCTCCCTTACCTCCTCCTGTACACAGAGCCGTATCATTAGTCACCTCATCAACATTCTTCATATGGAACCGTGACAGTTCATACATATGGTTAGAATAGGCGTGTGACACTACCTGGGAGTTCGAGCTGAGAGCAAATTTGGCTAATGCACAGGCTTTGGACAGGTCGATAAGCAGGAGAAAGAACGGCAGGGCTTCACTGCAGGGAAAGGAGTCAAATGTCAAACAGGGAATTTTTAACATTTATAATGATGGTGTGCAGCTATTTTTAGATGGGAATTTGTAATTCTTAGTCACATCTTCAAGGAGAATGAGACCATCATATTGCCCAGATAGTGCACTACATCAACCAACTGACCCCTGACTTGAATGTCAACAACTTTAACCATTTGATCTCACTAGCAAACAGCTTGCCTGTTGTCTCAGACTATATTAACTACCGTACACATCTACTACTGTTTGGCCAGTACACATGCCTTGGTTTTCTTCAAACTTTCCTTAAAATATATTTTAAAATATTTTTATAGTTATGCTTTGTGTACTTAAAAAGGCAGCATTAAACACTCCAGCACTTTAAACACAGACAGAGATTTATTTCTCCTTCTAATGAACCTCTTGATCAAAATCACATGAATGTAATCTCTGGGAAGAAGGAACAGCATTAGTAAACCCAGTCACAAATGGAAACACTCCAAGTAGATCATAAACCACCTGCAGCCATCTTGAGTGTATGAGTGCAATAAAAAGAACTTACTTAAGGCCTGTCAGCTCTTTCCCAAAGAAGTGGATGACCACTGTACTAAAAACAAAGCTGGAAAACACTGTAAATAATCCTGCAATACCTGCAGAAAGAGAGGAAATAAAATATTGACGATGTACTTAGCTGATATATTCGTTTGTTACCTACAGCCGAGGGTGACAAGTTTGAAGGAACCAAACACAATCACATATTTTTTTTGTTGAAAAATAAATAGAATATCATGAATTCATAGTATGTTTTCTGTATGAATTATTAAAATTGGATGTGACATTACAGAAGCATACACACTTAAAAAATTCAGTTTGGCACCAGAGATGTGGTCAAAACTACAGTTAATTGTATACTGTGTGTGACATATGCAGTAGTGCCACTGAAGCTCAGTACTGAACAAGTCATAACATCTCATCAGACTGACCCAGTATATATTTGGATCCCAGTTGTCGGAGATTCTTGAACTGGAAATAGATATAAATGATGGCCATGCAGCGGGTGACCGTCAGAATGATAATGTCACTGCTGTGGACTTTCTGTAAGAGATCAGACACACGTTTTCTTATTAGCATCTACAAACAACCTGAGCTAGGGCTGCACAGTACCATATATTGTTTCAGCATCAACACAGCAATGTGCGCATGCACAATAAGCACATCGCATGCAGCACAATGAGAAGTAAGGCAAACACATTATACTGCAACTGTTTATGCTGCGACAAAAAGTCATGATCCAAAAAGAAAACTTGCACTGTTCTCATTTACCATGACTAATCTACAAGAGAAGTTTGTCTAAAAGAACATGATTTTCTCTAATTTAGGGGTTCTTTGAAACAATTTTTTGTTTGTTTGTTTGTTTGTTGACATGCAGGCTCCACATAGGCACATCAAGATGAGAGATGAACAGCAGAGAAATACCAAAATACAAGATTTGGTTGCAAAATAAAACAATGTCAGTTGTACAGCAATATTTTGTCTACAGAAAGGGTGATGCTGACAAGAAACTGGTACTCTCTCTTGCAACTGTTGCCACTACACAAAACAAGACAACTTATTTGATTCATTTGACGGGTCAATTTAAATCAGCATCACAAAGCTCTGTATGAACAGATACATACCCTGATCTGACCAAACAGATACAACATATTGGATACCTTTACCATCATTACAGTATGTGCGAAAAGTTTCACACAACTTTTTAACCTTCTTTTGAATTATTTAATTTTGATGCAGGTGCACTCATCTACTGAACTACCCCAATCGTTTTAGAGTGAATAACACTTTTTCATTTGGTGAAAATTTCTTTCAATGTTAGTTTTATTCAGTATCATGCAGGTTTCATTTGTTTTAAGTGCCACACCCACACCAGCCTCACCTCCTCCACTTTAGGACACTCATTCCAGCTGCACATCTGGTTGCTGGCTGAGAGGCTGTTCATGGACACAAGGCAGACAGTGAGAGCCAGGGTCCCCACTATGACCTCCCAGGGGTGGGAGGCCACCAGCAGGCCATGGAGCCTGAATAGACGAGCCAACATGGTCCCAGGATGCCTTCCTGTTACTGAAGGTCACAGAAATAACACATTACATAAATTAACATATTAATCGACGGTGACAAAAAATGTTGGTTGCAGAAATAGCCTGTACCAAATAAGCATGTTCTCTTTCGGCCAGATCATCTCTGCAGCTTCTTCATTTCTAATCAAAAAATTGCAGCTCTTCCGACTTGGACATTACACTTGGCAATATGTTATGATTTCTATAATATTTCGATCAAATGTTCAGATCCAGCCTCAGTAAAGGACCACTTCATCACTGGCAAATGACAAACACACGCCTGTCGAGTACACACTTCTGTATGTTTAGCTGACAGCTAGGAGACCACAATATAGCTTCTTCTTGACTATAAACCATCGTGAAAGATGAACTCTTAGTTAAAAATCCACAGACTCACTCCAGTGTTGTCGTATAGATCTAATGAAACAAGTAGCAACTCTCTCTAACCCTTATAGTTGGTTAGCATTAGCTAGATTTTAGCAGATACTACTCTATACGGTTAACGTTGGTTAGCATTAGCTACATTAGCCGTCACACCCGGTCTGACTTACACAGCCTGTTACCAAGGTCTGTTACTCCCACAGCCTTGGGACACTTTATTAACTACTGTTTTGTAATCAAATAAAATTCACGTACTTCCAAGGGTCGGTTTCACCGCGGTCAGAGAGTCCTTTCCATGGTGGTAATGATGCCCCTTACACGAAGCTAGCTACACTGATGTAATCGAAACAATATGGCGATGCGGAAATCCACACTCTGACAACGTCAGTGGGCGTGGCCAAATGTGACGCTCAGGGTCGCCGTGAGAAAATCTTTAAGATACATACACATATGTTTTAATAAATGACATATAATAGTGTTTTTTACTTTTGTTTTTATTTTTCCATTGACTATATATTTCTTCTTATACAAACTATTCACCTATTTTATTGTTTTACATTTTGTTGGATATTAGAATGGCAAAACAATTTGTCCACGTGGGGTTTCAGCATCCCGTCACATGCAATATGTGTGCAATGACGATGACTCAGAAAAGACAGACAGACAGACAAATAGAAAATTCATTTTGATTATAGATATTGCACACTCATGAAAAAAGTATTTATTAATTTGGGCTTTAAAAACTTTTGTACTTTTACTATCTCCCTCATTTAATAAACAAATCTATGTAAAATTACAAAACTGATACTTTCTGTTCACTAACTGTATCTAATTTTAGAAATATATGTACTGTATTAATTTCAAAATCAACCATTTATTCTAATAAATAAAACTGAGAGATGGGCAGAACTACAAAAACATATGCAAATATATTATATTTGTGATATAATGTATTTGCATATTATAATATTAAGATAATAATATTAATAAAATATTATATTTATGGTAGTAGTAGTAGTAATAATAATAATAATAATAATAACAATAATAATTATAACAATAATAATGCTGCATTGGTTTTAATATAGCGCTTCAAGGGACTCAAAGACGTTTGTTAATCATATTTTTTCACAGACGTTTCATGTTGTTTTAAATTAAACATGTAAATCAGTCTCTCTTTTTTTAATTTTATTAGTCTGGATTTCAAAAACTATGAAAAAAGTCAGTGAAACACAAATGAAAACTTCCATAAAATTACAAATGTTTTTGTAGTGTGTGAAAGTAAAATGTCAAGAAATTAATGTATGGAATTTAATCCATGAAAGCAAAACCCAGTGACATGGGGTTTTATTGTCATATGCAGCAATAAACAAGTCATTAGTGTAATGACTTTCTTTGTACACTGGGTCTCCACCTTGTGTAGTAAAACACACTCATCACTGACATCTGCTCATAAATACTGATGTAACAAATGAAGAACAGTGCAAAACGAGTATGTCCAAAAGAGCTGTGCAAAAAAGTATGTCAAGATGTGCACACACCCTAGTGCAAATTTGCATTAAGTCCTTTGATAGGTGATATGGGGAGGGGGAAGGGCAGCCGTTTGGAAGTGTTCAGTCAGTCAGTCTAATAGCCAGGGGGTAGAAACTGTCCTTGAAACTTGAGGTTTTGCATTTCAGCATCAGCCAGATGGCAGCAGTGTGAAGAGGTGGTGCTGTGAGTGGCTGATCAAGTTGATTGGCCCTTCTGAGCGCTCTCTGCTGATAGACATACCGGAGAGATCAGGGGCTGTACCTGGCATGTACAGGGCTGATTTGATTTCTCTCTGCAGGCGCTCACAGTCCACTTGTGTGCAGCTGACAGATAAACAGATGCATGTCACTTATATGTGTATGCACAGACATGCATATGTGATATGAATATGTTGGATATTTTCCAAGCTGGCAGTTTATTTTTCATATTCATTCATTTATCCATCTATTTGCTACACCCTCTTTATCCTGCGGAGGGGGGCTGGGGCCTATACCAGCTGACCTGGGGTGAAAGGCGGGGTGCATCCTGAACAGTTCACCAGTTCATCATTGGGCCAGCACACAGAGAGACACACAGCCAGGATATGGCCAATTTAGAATCACACACTGACACATCATGCATGAGCAACACATAGAGATCTCCACACAGAAAGGCCGCTGTTGACTCAGAGATTCAAGCATACCATCAGAATCAATGTCATGAAACAACCGAGTACGCACTATATTGGACATGACAATGATAATTAAAACTTTATTTGTATAGCGCCTTTCAAAACATTCAGTTACAGAGTGCTTTCCTGTAAAAACAAAAAAGTTAGAACAATAAAAATGAACCAGTAAGATCCCTTAAAAACACATTGAAATTGTAAAATTTAAAGCAGCAGTTATGAAAAGGCTATAAGTTGAAGTGAGTTTGAAGCGGAGATTTAAAAGAGGACACTGAGTTTGACGTTCCAGAGCTTAGGGGTTCCAAAAAACAAAAGGCCAGATCACCTTTAGTGACCAAACTGGACTTAGGAACCATCAGAAGGGTCCTGCCAGTGATTCTTAGGCTACAATCAGGCTCATAAGGAGCTAGCTGTTCCTGGGTGCAAGCAGTAGCCTGGCCATTCAGTGCTTTAAATCCAAGCAGTCAATTCTTAAAATCAATTCTAAAACTCACCAGTAGCCAGTGAAGGGCAGCAAGGACTGGTGTAATGTGGCCCCTTCTCTTAGTACATGTTAAAAGCCTGGCACAGGCATTTTGGATTAGTTGCAGTCTTTGAATGTGTTGTTTTCTGATACTGCAGTAAAGTGCATTGCAATAGTCAAGTCTGGAGGAGATAAAAGCATGAATGACAGTTTCAAAAAGTAGAGGTCAAAGGAATGGTCGGATTTGTGTTGATTGTTGTAACTGAGCAAAGCAGGATTGTACAACCCAGCGCCTTTGAAAAAGAGTTGCGACAGTGGAGATCCAAAATGATTGATGACCAAGTGACACACGGGGAGACTTCAGACAGTTCCCAGAAGTACTTAGCCGACAATTTGAATCTGTAAATATGGAGAGACAAAACTGTGATTTTTGATCATTAATAGTCAATAAATTGATTGATTTACAATATTTATATAACACACAGACAGTTAACTTCACCAGTATTAGAGGATTAGTGCAAACAGCTCATGTTACCTGCCTTGTTGGCATATTTTAGGTTACCAATAAAGAACTGCTGTTTGTTGCTTGTATGGAAGTCAAGAGTAATCACATCCTGATGTTTAGTGATGTATTCAGAGGGAAGGGAAGGGAAGAAATGTTCAAAAAAAATCAGATTAGATCAATTTTCTACACATAATTTGTTGTGGTTTCCATAATTCCCTAGTAATTTAAGGCCTAAATAATCTAAATGATTTGAAGACCAGTGCAATCTTAAGGACTTTTAAATAGGAAAGAAGACCGCTCTCAGTGGATCAGTGGACCGGCAGCAGTATGATGCATGTGATGTCTCAGGAAACTCATTGCAAATACGTGGAATTAAATGTATTTTGATGCTTACTAATATAAACACTGATACATAAAATATTAAATATAGTACAACTTTATTTCCCACTTTTCACATGACATAGGAAGAAAATGTTCTTGCATGTGCAGAAATCCGCTATTAACACACAGAACATATACAGGTTTATACACATACAAGCATATGTTTGGTGTATCTATTGTCTTATTACTATGCAAATAGTTACTGCAATGGAGTCCTTAATTAAATCTCAAATAAACAGCATGTCAAGTTTGTTTGTGTCCTTATCCATGTTGTCCTTGTACACAGTTTCCATCATGACCTGTTGTGCTGCATGATGACGCTCCAGTCGCTCTGAGAAACCTGTGTGAAGGTTGTGTTTTTCCCAGTGATGCCAAGTGTGGAATAAAATACTGTTGGCTGAAGTCAGCAAGAGCAGAGCTGCAGTGGGTGAAGATTACAGCAACAATAAAGATATGTGAGGTCATCGCACTCAAACAATGCATTTAAACATTTTCGCAAAGACCCATCGTCGGGAAGGTTAATGTTTGGTTTATTAAAGATCAGGACCAGAGAAAAGACTGTGAACCAGGGCTGCAGGACGAGGGTGGTGCTTCACTGAATCTCCTTTTAGTGCTTGTGCTGAGAGAGAGCAAGAATCAGAGAAGGAGAAAAAGAAACAGAAACAATGTTAGACACAAATATAAAGGCTTGGACAGGGAGAAGAAGTGTGTTTTCTAGCTTTAACTTTGGAACTTCATTGGTTGTTATCATAAACCACATTTGCTGCTGACGTTTAACAACGTATGACAAGCTTTATTAGTTTCTGATGTGAAAATAGTTCATGTTCTTAGTTGCCTTTTAGTTCTGAGTCTAAAGACGTCCAGTGAGAATAAAGTGTTGCTTCATACTGTGCATTCAACCACTGTGGAACATGTATGTGGGCAGAAAAAACAGAGTAGTGATGAGAGGAAAGTGAACCTTCCATGCTGCACCCCTGTTTTATCACTGATCATCACCATGAACCAGTGCAGCATACAGCTTCACTCATTATATATTTGACATATTCAGTGTGATTACTCATATAATTGATATAAGTTTTTTAGTATATCTTATAATAATATTTATTTGTACAGCATTTAAAAAAAAAAGAACCTTACAAAGTGCTTTACATGTACAAGAAAACAAAAATGCACAATGTAGTTAAGAAATAAAGGCACAGATTGCTAAACTAACAAGTTTATTTGCATAGTACTGCCATAGAATATACGTTTACTATACTTACTTGTATACAGAGGTAGTAATAATACTTTCAATATTTGGTAAGATTCCCTGTTTAACTGATTATGTTCATTTTTTTTAAGCTTAAGTTGTGTTTTAAAGCATACTCAAATCTTCCAACCAACGCCGTAGCCAGGAATTTTTCAAATACTGAGGTCAACTCCAACTCAACCCCCTTAACCACCACCCCGACCCACCCCAAGGTCGAAAACAAGGAAATAAGTAAAAACAGATCAGTGCTGCTCATGACACTTTTATTGTATTATTATAACTTATGGCTGCAAAGTGAATCATAGCATATCAATCCACATGTGGAGATCCTCCTGGGCTTTAAGTGTGAGAATCCACTAATTGTAATGACAGAACACATAAATATTGCATAGACATAGATAATAGACATAAACATGTAATCATTATCAATTTAGCTGGTTGACTTTTGCCCACAAATAACAATATAGCAGGCTAGCAGCCTAATACTGAAACAACTAACATTAGTAAACAACGAGGGGTGTGCTGGCCATAGGGAAGTTCACACTGTTATGCGAACAGGGGCAGTGGTGGCCTGGGTCACCGGTTCGAGTCCCTGGACTGACAAGAGGTTGAGGTGGGAAAGTGAGAGCGACCACTTGTCCCAGTCACCATCACTGACTGCACCCCGGGCGCTGCACCGCGGTAGCCCACTGCCCTTAAGGACAGGTCAATAGATTGTTATAGATTATTATTAGTTGGCCAACATTGTGGGGGGACAGGATCACTTTGTTGGACGTCCAGAGCTGTCTGAAAGTGTTTCTTTAATGACAATTGGTGCAGTTGTGGACATTCAAGTGCCTACATAAAGACACTCCAGCATCCATCATGCCTACAACCCATTTTTATCTTTCTCTTGTCATTTCTGACTTCATGTCATTTGAACAAAACTGATTTCTCAGGAGTGTCCTTGTACTGATGAGTCATCTAATCTGATCACTGTCCTTTAAAGCCAGATCTGACGACCCTGTGGATTAACTCAGCGGTTAAGAATCTGTCACCAGTTAAACAGCTCAAAATGCTCTGTGCGATGTGTAATCCATTCCTAACCAGAACAATGGGAAGGTCATTTTTACCTTTTTCTGTAAGTCCGAAAAAATATGGTTTGCTCGCCGCCTTTATATTCTTGCTCAATGTATATGAAACAAAACAGAGCGTTGTTATGGTCCCTGGTAGCCTTGCACTTCCCTTTTTGTGGTGAACCCTTCCTGACCCTGCATCATGTGTGTGAGCTGGTGTGTGTTTCTATGTGATATGTCAGAAAAACATTCAGTATGGACTCATCGCTCCAATCAAGCTGGTTTAAAAGTGCATCTAACCAGTTGGGATGAGTGTGATTTAGTGAGAGCAGCGGTGCCACTTATCTCTGTCATCAGTTTCAGGTGGTTACTGGTTACCTCTCGGTTCTCTAATGTCTTACTAGTGGTTACATGTAACCCTACACTTCTTGGAATCTACCCACTAATGGTTTCTTGGTATCTTGGTGTGTTCTGTAGCCACTTCCTTGCACTCCAAAAAAAGCACAATTTGCATCAGTCTTTTTGAGTTAAGATAACTTCTAATGAAATTATATTCAACGAACAAGCAACATTAAGTTAAGGGAACTAGCGTTTCTTCTGTAACCAAAGGTCTTTTTAATTACAACTTATTTAACGATTGGCAGCATAAACCCAAGTTTTTAAGTGATTCCTTATAAAAATTAAGTTGCCCCTACAAGTATTTCCATCTAATGTGAGAGGAATTTTTGAGTGTATTGTAGGTAATTATCATAATCACATTTAATTACTATAAATATGAACAAGTTGTAAGTTGACAAGTTAGATTAAGCTGAGTTGAGTTGAGTTGAGTTGAGTTGAGTTGAGTTGAGTTGAGTTGAGTTAAGTTAAGTTAAGTTAGTTTGAGTTGAGTTGAGTTGAGTTGAGTTGAGTTGAGTTGAGTTGAGTTGAGTTGAGTTGAGCCGAGTTGAGCTAAGCTGAGCTGAGCTAAGTTAAGCTAAGCTAAGTTAAGTTAAACTAAGCTAAGCTCAGTTAAGCTAAGCTAAGCTAAGTTCAGCAGATAGGGGAGGAGACTTGAAATTCTGACCTCAAGATGAAGAAAAATGTAGTTATCAAGCCAGTTTCTTCAACGTAAATTTAATTTTAAATCAAACATAAAAGCTTTTTGTTTAAATTACATACAGTATTAGGCTGATACAACATTACTATGTCAACACAACCAGTCAAAATGATGTTGCCACCTTATAAAGTTCATGTAAAACAGTAAAGTAGAATTGCCATGCATTTATTTAAGTGTACATAAAAGGTTGTTGTTTGTTGTACTGAGGACCCTGTGCTGCCTGTAGACTGGACCACGCTCACATACCTGCTCAGAATTTATCAGCCGCCCACTTTAGGACACACAAGGAGAAGAACAGCTGTGTCTTTTAGGTTTGGGGAGGTTTAGCAAGTTGCAGCATTGTTAGCCCTCTTGTGTTTTTATTTCTTACACCCGCAGGCCCTGTGTTGTTTTCGTGGTGATTTTGCCTTCTTTGTTTGGTAATTATATAACTAAGCAACACATAACTTTCCTAAACCAAAAACAGCTGGTTTGTGTTGCTTCGCTGGACCCTAGCAGAGCTGCAATGTCACAATGATCAGTTGTTTGAGTTTTGTAATGGCATGTGATGTTTTTTTTTCAACTGACAGAACCAATTTTACTCTAATAGTTCTACATATTGCAGCAGCTTCACTTGCTTGAACTCATCGGCATCAAAATACATTGCTTTTTGTGAGTTCTTCATGGTGGTATTTGTCCAAGAGCCTCAACAGATGGATTACCTGCACTGTTTCAGTGATTGCTAGCAGGTTGTTGAGTTCTCTGTACAAACTCTAACTTCCAATCCAATCCAACTTCATTTATAATGCCCTTTGAAAACAACACAGTTGACCAAAGTGCAGTACACGTCTACAATAACAGCAGTACAGAGGCAAGAATAATTACAATGGGGGCGAATGGGAAGACAAGTTAAAAATACAGATTTCAGACTTGACTAAAAGCCAAAGTGAAAAGTGCGTTTTAAGGGCTGACTTGAAATCAGAAGGTGACTCTACCTGCCTGAGGTGCAAGGGCAAATGATTCCATAACGTTGGGCCTGCAGCTGAAAAAGAGCTAAGTTTCTTTTTAGTCTTAGGGACCACTAACAAAGACTGATCTGCTGACCTGAGGGAGCGGGCGGGGCTGTAGGGCTGAAGAAGGTCAGACAGATACTGTGGTGCAAGGCCGTGAAGACATTTAAAAACAAACAGCAGAACCTTAAAATCAATGCTGTGATGGACAGGGAGCCGATGCAAGCACTTTAAAATAGGTGTTGTGTGCTCTCGTTTTCTTGTGCCGGTTAGAAGGCGAGCAGAAGCGCTTTGGACAAGTTGTAGACGACCAAGTGGCGCCTGACTGAGCCCAGCATACAGCGCATTGCAGTAGTCTAAAGGACTAGAGATAAAGGCATGGATTAAAAACTCCAAAAGTGCTGCTGGGAAAGAAGGGGTTTCACTTTCACAACTGAGTTAACCTGATTATCAAGTTTTAGGTCACTGTCGGACCTCACACTGAGGTCTGTGGCTACAGGTTTCAGATACTGTGTCAGAGCACCCAGATCACCACTGACTGAGGCCTCACTCAGCCCAAACACAATGAACTCAGTCTTTTTATCAAGTCAAAGGAGGAAGTTTAAAGACATCCATTGCTTTATATTAGCAATACAACTTCTACCAGACTTAAGATCTACGTTTAGTGTTAAAATGCTGTGTGGATTACTATCAGGCCCAAAACAGAAGACTTTAGGTTGGGTTAAAAGTTGCTCCTAACTCTTTCAGTTTGGAGCCTGAGTTGCTTTAAAGATGAACATTTTGCACAACAAACTTTTAGAGTATGACACATTGTTAGAAATGATACCAAACTTGTAGGTTTCTTTCATAAACTCAGATGTCTGGGATGTTAAAAGCTCCACCAAAATAGTGATTTTTCTGTCTAAACGTCTCGCATGGTTCCATTCCAACAAATGTCCAAAAACAACAAGATCCAAAATCTCAATAAAAATCAGGACTTTGTTTTTTCTCCTCTCTGGATATAGAGTAGCTGAAAGTAGCTCCACCTGCAGTAACATGCTGCTGGCACACTGCTGCTTCACTATTAGTAATCTTATAATGACACATACTATTATGTCAGCCAGAGGGGCCCAACCAAGACTTCTGCTTTAATACTATGACTGCATTTTGCTGCTAATGCTTATGCACTTTTACGTATGCAGGAAATATAATGCACGACTTTGCAATGGAGTATTTTACATTGCTGTATTGGTACTTTTACTTTAATAAACTGGCATGATTTATTCAAAAAGACACATTAATGCCACTGACTTCACTGACTCTAGAAAACGACCCACAAACTCTTCTTTTTGTGGCGAGTCTTCCTGCCACGCTCATGTCATGGCATTTAAAAAGCAACGACAGGCAGCCAAGCAGAAAAACCACTGAGTTAAAGAGAAATGCCGATGATATCTTCCATGTGGTGAAAACAACGAGGGGCCGAGGTAATGAATTACACTTACTGTTATGACTGTAGGTCATTTCGGGGGGGGACTTGTACTTTTATGGCTTCTTTTCCAAGTCTGTGATTTCACTCTTACTAAAATATACATTAGACAATATAATCTAGGTTGCTATTCTTAAAATCATGATTACACACTGAGTGGGCCTATAATTTCAGTTAATTTCCAAACCTTTCATCTGCGTTTTATTGCCAGTGTGGGTATCTGATCCTAAAGGGGGCCAGTGAAAACAACAGCAGAGCACATCTGTTAACTTTTAAAGTAATCTCTTGTGTGAAAGTGAACAGTGTAAGATGTGTTAACACGTCAGAGAGTTGTGGGGCTTTTGCCTTGCTGTGGCTTGTTTGTGGTGCCGAAAAAAACAACACGACGGGTCAGTTTAAATCATCAAGTACTGGAGAACACCGTCATCATCTCAGTGGACAGTGAACTCAGATGGTGGAGACGAGGTGATACTCGGCACAGCAGACGCAGAGGCTTTGGAAGGGGTGCAACAACGCCAAGTCAGGTTGTAAATATGTAACTTGTGTTGCTAACCAAACTCAAAGCAACTGCTACATGTCCACCGTGTTGTTGTTGTTTCAGACTCATGCTTACTACAAAAAGTAACATCATCATCACTGTTTCCAAAGCTGTCTATTTTACACAGGCATGTAAAATGGAGTTTTCAGAAATCCTCTTTTTGGAAGACGTTTGAAAAATTCTGACCGCGTGTGGAAAAATGTTAGGTCTTTCTTCATCCTTTCTTCATTATTTATTAGTGAGCTGTGCTTTGCTGGACTGACTGCCTGCTACTGGTGATGCATTAAACATCACTGGTTAAAAAGTAATCTGTACTTGGAGACAATGTAACAACTCTGTGGCTGATCATTCTCACGTATTTTTGGAACTGCCTTACTGCTGTGAAATAACATCAGAAATAAAATCCACACCGGGCTCTGAGGTTGAACATAGTTTCTGCACAATATATCTGGGAAATATACCAACTACCTCGGGACGAACACCTCCTCAAAATACTACTAGTCGCTAGCCAGAAAGCAAAAATGGCTAAACAAAGAGCCACCAACAAAATGAGAGTGGGTAACAATTGTAAAGGAGATGTTTGTCATGGAAAGGCTGATGTTTTCTCTCAGACTTTGTGCTGATAAATTTGATAAATACTGGTCCAAATGGGCGGTGCATATGAATGTTGTATAAGAAGACGTTCTGTGTTAGATATTATGTTATGTTTTCTTTCTGTCTTTTAACAGTTATTACAGCATGCTCTTTCACAGGCTGCACGGTGACTCGGTGGTTAGCAGCGTCGCCTCACAGCTAGAAGATCCCTGGTTCGCGTCCCGGTTAGGACGCCTGGGATCTTTCTGTGTGGAGTTTGCATGTTCTCCCTGTGCATGCGTGGGTTTTCACCAGGTACTCCAGCTTCCTCCCACAGTCCAAAAACATGCTGAGGTTAATTGATGATTCTAAATTCTCCATAGATTGCTTGGTTGTCTGTTTCTATGTGTAGCCCTGTGATAGGTTGGATTAAGTGGTGTATAGATAATGGATGGATGGATGACAAACAACTGCTAAAAATACACACAACAAAATAACGGATTTAGGCTAATTATGTGGAGTAGTTAAATTAACACATAGGGTTAGCCACCTTGGAATAAAGCCAGACTCAAAAATCAGCCAAAATGAGCGACCACTTACTTTCTGTGTGTATTCTGAATGGTTTAAATGTGAATTTTAGCCTCCGGTGCATTAAAGAGCGTTAACTCAGTTACATGAAATCTGCTTGCCAGGTGTTCTCCTGCTCCTGGGTTAGCACATTAGTGTTTCCTCTGCTGGCCTGACCTACATGTTCCTGCTCAGCCCACACATGGTTCACTCAGGTAGAGCTCTCCTTCTCTCCATGATTCCCAGTGACCAAACAACCAGCAGGCATTGTCACCTTCTCATTCAGATGCGTCTAAATCCTGATTGGTGCACAGGCAGAAATAACGTGATAAATAGCAGAGCTGCTCCTAGAATGAAACCACTTGAATTAAACCTGACCCTCCGCCGGTGCACACAGGTGTAGCGTTCTCATGCCAGCTCGTCTTACTCACTCAGAAGTGCACACAAAACCAGAACAACCAGTAAAATCAATAATTTACTGGAACCTAATAAGCCCTCTTGACTCCATCTGCTCAGTGTTCTGTAACTAAACTGCTCAGCTGCACAGAGGAGAGACGGAGCTCTTCCTAATGTGATACAGAGGTGTGAGCTAATACACTGTGTGGGAGCTAATTGTAACAGGTCGGACAGATTGTCTTCTAATTTATGATAATTACTGCCGGGGGAAATAAACTGGCAATGTCTGATATTTGTGAGGAGACCATTGCACTTACGCTTAACTGCATAGTTGTAGGCTTCATTTGAACTTCAGGCCAGAACATTAGGTCCAAATTTAGAATTTTCTCCTTCAATTTGTGCTTTTTCTGCATCAATTTATGGTGGAAATGTCTCTATCTATGCAACGGAAAACACAAAGCAGCTTAAAATACAATAAAACATAATATGGTAAGGCTCTCTGGCATTCTGTTTCATATAATGAATACCTGTAGATCAACTTTTGTCATTTTATGTTATCCCTACTAGGTCAGAACATGCCCAGGTATGATTTCCTCCTCTGTGCAGCACCTTTTTTCACAACATTTTAACAAATTTATAAACTCTTAGACTTTGTTAGCTCAGATGTGTTCCAGCAAGATTTCTGCTCATGCTGATGATGATTTCTAGAATCATGTACATCTCAACTGTGTTCTCGAGGCTAAATGAAAGTAAGAATACAACACATTTCAGCTATAACTGAGTAATATATTGACTGAAATAATTGGATAACATCTATCTAAATAATTTTATGAAACAGAAGCAACGGTTCTCAAAGTAAACTATAAAAAATATGACTTATTGCAGTGGCTCACAGCTTCCTAAATTCTGTGATAAACCTGTGCGTGGGTGTGTGTGAGTGTGTGTGGGTGTGTTGATGTGGGTGTTAGCCACACAAGATTCAGTGCTTGTCTGAGCTCATAACTTTTATTTTGAAAGTAAAAAAAGACCCAGTGTGCAAGAACAAAAAGACCGCCAGAGGAGTTGTTGCATCTCTGAGTAATATTAAAGCAGTTTCTCTGCTATGATGTAAGAAAATGGAAGGTCCTCTACTATTTTCAGGATTTCAGTGGAGGGTTTGAATTTTGAACACTAAGTGGTCACTTTTATCCTGCGATGAAACAGTTTTATCCTGATGGGAGTGGCCCCTTCTAGGATGATGATGACGCCCCCATGCACAGGGCACGAAGGGTCCCTGAATGGTTGGATGAAAACATATGCTGTGACCTTCATAGTCAACAGAACTCAACCAGGCAGAACACCTACTTAAGGAGACTGACATGTCAGCCCATTTCACAATTACACTTCTTTCTGCAGAGATTAGATCAGATTAGACTATCTTTATTGTCATTCTACACACGATACAACTAAATTTGAGAGAGCTTCCTTTAAGGTGTGCTACGTTCAAAAGATATGGAAACATGCTCTCATACATTAGAATCAAGTAAGAGAAGCATCACACTGCTATCGTGAATAAATAGTGGTTAAAAAGGTATGTAATAAATACTGCACTGTTCAGATAAATAAATATCAGTGATGTGTATAGGTAAAAGAGGGGAAAAGGGGTACAGGGGCGGCTCAGTTCATGTGTGAGTTCAGGGTTTTTATGGCTCTGGGGTAAAAGCTGTCTCTGAGTCTGTTTGTCCCGCTTTGACGCACCTGAAGCGCCTACCAGAAGGCAACAGGTCGAGCAGATGAAAACCGGGGTGAGTTGGGTCCTTGACGATGTTTCTTGCTCTCCTGTGGAGGTCCTGCAGGGAGGGGAGGGGACACCTGATGATCCTCTAGAGCCTCTTCTTATCTGCTTTTGTACGGCTGGGGTACCACACTGTAATGGCTGTAAGTCGGCAGGCTTTCAACAGAGGAACGGCACAAAGTGATGCTGATTTTGGGAGCTTGTCATATTGGCCCTTATGTCAGGTGATTGTTTCTCAGGCTGTCACTTTGTGTTTTTACAGGATATAGCAGCTTGGCATAGATTGGTGATTACAAGGTGTGTTTTCAGATACACATTTTGATGAACAATTTCATAACATAAGCAAGAGTGTCCAAATGAGCCACCCAGCTGGTCCATTTGAAATCCAGGTGCCGGCAGCCCCTGAGTGAAGAGCTCGTCCAATCAGCTGTAGTGAGCCTCCGTTGGACTCCTACTGAAGGAACGGGAGTTTTAACCCCATCCAGCGTCCAGTGCAACGAAGAGGTGTGACCCCTCACATCCAAAAACACCCATAGCATCACACACCGCTCTTCATCGCCATCATCAAAACCCCAAATAAGTGAAATTGGCACAGAGGAACGGCGTTCACCCCTCCAGCAGAGTTCCAGAGACTTGGAGAATCGATGCCAAGAAGCAGTGAAGCTGTTCTGGTGGCACATGGTGGTCCAACACCTCACTAAGACAAATAATGTTGGTTTTTCCTTTCATTTGTCACCTGTGTATACATTGGTGCCTGTATTTTCCTGTGTACTCCAGTGTTCTTCTCTCGTTCTGGTGTCAGTGTCCAAAAATATTTTGTCACCAGTATTTTTACCCCACAGTTTTGACTAGCACTAAGTGATAAATCCTGCCTGGTGGTGATGATGAAGAAAACTGACATCAGAATTGGTTAGAGCTTTATCTTCCACTACATTCCTGTTTATCAGAACTGCTAATGTTTTGTCCCTGAGGACAAAAGCTTCACAAAAGGGAACCTGAACTTCACCTTACAACTTACAAAACACTTTGATGCTCTCTGTCTCGCCATTGTTGAAAGTTTTTCAGAGAACTTCCAGAATTCATGCTAATCTGTAACCACAGACAACAAGCCCTTTATGAGTCCCTTCAGTGCCGCAATAGCTGAGTAATTTAATACATGTCTCTGCTGTTTGCCAGAAAAGAGAATTTAAACAAAATAAATGGTGACTCATGTTACCACCAAGGACAGCTGAGGCTCCCTATTTTCCTTCTTAACATGTCACAATGACACAGACAAGACTCACAGGCTTGCAAGCAAATGAACTCGCTCGTGTAGGAAACGCATACCTACGCCAAACTAAGTAGAAGGCTAGCAGGTGGTGCTTGAATCTGTTGTTTCATGCTGCATCATTATCTAATTAGGGAATCAGCGGTTAGTAAAAAGCACAAGCTGTAACAGATGACATGCGTTTAAAAAGGAAACTTTTTGTCATGTTGCTCGATAGACCTCATGAACGCACAAACTTTCTGTTAGAAAGAAGTAAAGGTGGAAAGTAAAGGGAATTTGTTCGAACATTAGGGAGGTCTGGACATCAAGCACTTACATTTCTGCAAGTTAGTGAATTGTTAAGCACCGGTTTTTCTCTTTTCTGCATCTTTTGTAATTTATGTAAAGGGAAGCACATAATTCAGGAGCCAGGCGACACACAGCCAGGATCACCTGTAGATCAGCTGTTCATGTTTAATATTATCCCTGCTGAGTCAGCACACATCCAGATATGATTCACTCTGCTGTCGTCTTTTGCGTCCAAGTTTCATGCTATCCAGTATTTTTCCAACCTTTTCCAGTGGGAGTATAGGATGATGAAAAGTGCTGCACAAAGAGCCACTTTTGACCTGTTTCAGTTCTCCCTCAAACCAAAAATGCGTTTCACTTATTGTTACTTCATCCGAATGTTTGAGTTTCACTGCACACAATGATTTACATAAGCGCACATACAGGATGTGTGTTCGACACCAGCAGGGTAGCTTTTCTCTGTGAGCACTTTATATTTGAGTGTGACTTGGTGTGCGTGAGCATGATTTTTTTTTGCCAGTCACGGTCCAGTTTGCAGTGTTTAAGGGGAACCTTTATTGCATATCATTGAACCCTGAGTAGGGAACTGCTTGATTCCAGCAGGTAGACTACTGAGAAAAAAGACTTTTGCAGATTCACACAACAGAATACACTACTGTAAAAATACAGCCAAGTTCTAACAGTAGTGAAGTAGTGAAGGAAACGATAGGAAGAGGACAAAACTGTCCTAAAGAGACATGAACAAAATTTTACAAACTACACACAAAAGAAAAAAAAACTTTAAAAACACAAATGAGACATAAAATGGCACAAATGAGACTCAAAGTGGTACAAATGAGACTCAAAATGACACAAATGAGAGTCAAAGTGGTACAAATGAGACATAAAATGACACAAATGAGACACAGTGATACAAATGAGACACAATCCCACACAAACGAGACACAAAACCAAAGAAATGAGACATAAATGACGCAAATGAGACACAAAATGACACAAATGAGACACAAAATGATACACAAAATGATACAAATGAAACACAAAATGACACAAATGAGACACAAAATGATACAAACGAGACACAAAATGACACAAATGAGACAAAAAATGTTGCAAATGAGACACAAAATGATACAAATGACACACAGTGATACAAACGAGACACAAAACCACAGAAATGAGACACAAAACCACAGAAATGAGACACAAAATGACACAAATGAGACACAAAATGGCACAAATGAGACAAAATATTGTAAATGAGACACAAAATGACCAAAAGGAGACAAAACTGTCCCAAAGAGACATGAAACAACATAAATGAGACACAACACAACATAAATACAGTTTATTGTTATAAAGTCTATTTACAGTATTAAACAGTGGACCTCATATTCTACTGTAGACTGCTGGAATCACTGATACAGTGGTGGAAAAAAGTTTTCAGACACCCTTAAAATTTCACACAATGTCAAATATTATCATGAAATATTTGTGGAAAAACCTTTTTGGTGTTTCTAAAGGTGTGGCTGCTTTAGACAGATGCAAACAAATACAAATGGTATTTTTTTTGTTTCGTGTTTACAAGAAAAACTTCTCAACATTGTTGGTATCAAAGTCAACAAGTAACAGAGAAAACTGAAGAAAAAAATATATCATCCATCACATCATTACATTAATGTGTAGTTGTCCTGCCATTACCACGCAGTAGAGCTCTGATCCTGGCTGCCATGTTTTCCATGAGTCTTTTACACTGTTGAGGGGTAATCTTGTCCCATTCTTGTTAAATAACTGCTTTTAATTCCTCTAAATTCTTTGGTTTACGCTTTGAAACAGACCTTTTGATAATCCACCACAGATTTTCAATGGGGCTTATGTCCGGGGGTTGAGCTGGCCACTCTAAGACCTGGATACTGTGCTCCTGCAGCCAAGTTCTTCTGACCTGGATGTGTGACGAGGGGCATTATCTTGTTCAAATATCCAGTTCAGACCTCATCGAAACGAAGGGAGCATGTGGGTTTGGAGAATGACACAACACTTGGCAAAGTTCAATGAGCCATCACAGACAGTGAGATGCCCAACACCAGCAGCAATCATGCATCCCCAAACCATGATACTGCCTCCACCATGCCTGACAGTAGGTACTGTACATGCTGGAGATAATGCTTGGCCTGGCCTTCTGCATACCCTCACATTAGCAGAAGGAAGATAAAGCTGGAAGCTGGACTCATCTGACCACAGAATCTTCTTCCAGTTCCTGGCCGTCCAGTTCTTGTGTGCTTGGGTCCAAAGATGCCAGGCTAACTTCTGCCTCTCACTGATCAGGGGCTTCTTGACAGCCTTGTAGGACCGTAAGCCATGATCTAAAAATCGGCCATGTACAGTGCTGGTGGAACACTGGACACCAGTTTGGTTTGACCACTGCTGCTGAAGCTCCTGTGATGTCATTCGGTGGTTTTCCTGCACATGAGGATCAGAATGTTGTCATTTCTCGCTGAAGAAACCCTTGGACGCCCAGATCTTGGTTTGTCTTCCAAGCTGTTGGTTCGTCTGTATTTCTGCAGAGTGAATCCAACCGCTGAATAACTGCATCTGCACTTCCTGGCTCTCCGGCAGCAGCTGTACCCTTCATGGCTGAGAACCTGTATCTTCAGGCGTGTTTCCTGTGTTAGGTTCCTTGTTTTAGCCATTTTTGTCTCTGAAGAACTTTCAAATGTGCTGACTTTATAGAGACACAAAGCACCGCAACAAAAATGGCATCTTTTAATGAAAAGCATGACTTTCATTAGTGGATCACTGGAACCAAAATGACCCAGTACTCAAAATTTCTCATGTATTTTAATGGAACCAATCAATTTTAGGTTTTTAATGGCTTTTTTTAGGATTTGTTTAGTATTTTGGCTGTGACTGTACAAAAAGAAATTGCACATGAAGACCTAAGAGTGATTCTAAATGCAATATGTCACAAATGCATGGGGTGTCCGAAAACTTTTTCCACCACTGTACAGTAAAGAACTCTTAAAGTGAATTAAAATGATAACACTGTAAAAGTACGGTAAAATACTGGAGTCCACAGCTGCCAGTGTTTCACTGTAATTTTACAGGAACATTTGTTACAGGGCAGGTTGTGGATTTTTCAGTGAGGGAGAAAAAGAAGCAGTTCCATTCATCACCTTCTATTCATGCTTTTGTACCTCCAACACCTCCACAGCACACCTATTCATGAAGTGTTTGCACGGCTGACTTGCACAACTGTTTGTTTTAGTTACAATAAACTTATTTGCTTTCAGTACTAGCCCACGTGTGTGAGCTGCTCCTTCCTTATCTTGAGCCAAGTGACGCTTTAAAGAGCTTGAACGAGGTAATTAAATGTCTTGAAATGTTTTCCCCCGAGGGATCTTTAACATAGACTTAGACTTGCTTTATTGTCATTGAACAAACACACCATCAGTGCACACATCTAACGAAATATCATTTCCTTGGCTCACACAGGAGTGGACACATAAATTTCCCAGAATTCAATGTTCACAGAATATATATATATATCCATCTATTATCTATACACCGCATAGTCCTCTGTAGAGTCAAGGGATGGCTGGAGCCTATCCAAGTCGACTCAGGGCGAAGGCAGGGGACACCCTGGACAAGTCACCAGTCTATCACAGGGCTACATATAGAGACAAATAAGCACACTCTCATTCACACTTTAGAATAATCAATTAACCTCATGTTTTTGGACTGTGGAAGGAAGCTGGAGTACCCGGTGAAAACCCACGCTGCACAGGGAGAACATGCAAACTCCACACAGAAAGATCCCAGGCGTCCTAACCGGGACGCGAACCAGGGATCTTCTAGCTGTGAGGTGAAGCTGCTAACCACCGAGCCGCTGTGCAACCCCTATATATATATGTGTGTGTGTGTGTGTGTGTGTGTGTGCTGTTATGGCTTAAAAAGCATACAACAATAAGGTGACAAGTGAAAAAGTGACATAGTGAAAATATATTGAACTGTCAGAGGTAGCAGCATGTTAGTCCAGTGAGGGGGGGGAGCAGAGTTTACTGTCCAAGGATGACAGTTTATTTATTGTTGTGAATGTTCAACAGTCTTACTACATTACCTTACTACATTATTGACAAAATGTTATTACATCACTGGCAGGTATTACGTTATTGTTTGCTACAACAGGTCTTCCTAAAATGAGCTTTGGGGCTGTAAAAATCCACCTGTTAGGACACTTTAACAGTTTTTTATTTTCAGGAAGGATTTTTTTGATCTGTTAAAAAATGAAAGATGTTGCATTACTCCTTCATTATTCAAACATTTTATGAAAACGACACATTTTTGGTAGTTTTCAGAGGCTTTGAAATCACATTTGGTGGCTTTGTAATGCAAAAATTACTTGGCAATAAACATGATTCTGATTCTGATTTAATTGCCAGGTAAATATTTGCATTACGTTGATTTTAAGGTTGTGTATGTCTTTATGGTACCTGTTGAGCTGTTTTGTCATTAGCTCAGAAAATGAACTATTGTAGTGGTTTTGGGCGTTGTGTAATGTCTTTTTTCAAGACTTTGCATGAATTCAAGAAAATCCATGGTGTCAGCTGCCCTATGTGAGTTGGTATGGAATGACTATGATTAATGTGACACAATTACAGGAAACTTATACTTGACTGAGACAAACCGACTAGTTTCCTGTCTTTGTCCAATACGCTAAGTATAAAATGCCTGTTACAATTAAGAAAACAAGATTGCATAGATTGCATGTTGTGTGGTGAGACAACCTTCTTGAAGTAATTCACCACAGAGGGTTCCCACATGTGTCTGTTTTACTGTACAATATGCATGCTGTAAATATAGAGACTTGCAACATATATTATATTAAGTTGAATTTTATTAATTGCTCCCAAGACTCTGGATTTAGCAGCCTTGGAAAAAAATAACGCTGATGCCTTTAGAAGATTCCATCAAAATTGCGTCTGAATTAACACACACAGTATCAGAGGAAGTGGATAAGCAGGTCAGAGCACGCTAGATCTTTAATGTAACCGCTCATTACAGTCTAATTACCCATCATCAAACAGCCACTCAGCCAAATTACAAACACAAACACATTCTCTCTCTTTGCCTCTACTGTAAATTACAGTTGTCTGGACGATCCCTTCAGTAGAAAGAGGCAAAAAGCTCACAGTGAGATGTCTGGACTATCCTGAGACGTTGTTTCAGGACAGGCACGCTGCCGGGGAGTGTGTTTTTAAAAGATCATTTCAATTGGTTTTAGTGTGAGAACAGAAATTTAAGAGACAAATGAAGTCAAACCCTGAACAAATGAAGTCCAAACACCTTTTTAGATCCATGTTGCTACATGTAGGTGAGAATGTTGAGTAGTTTGAGTGAACTGGCCCTTTAAGGCATCAGGCATTTCTAAAGTGTCCCATCTCTATGATAATTCGCTTTAAGAAACACAGTACTGACACTAGAGACGATCATTTTCATTGCAAATTAGTCTTGATCAATTGATTAGTTGTTTGGTCTATAAAATGAAAAATATTCATCGGTGTTTTTCAAACCCAGGATGAGAAATGTCAAATATAAAAACAAATATTCACATTTTCCTTAGTAGAATATGGTTTAACAGTTAAAAAATAATGATTTGTTGCAGCTCTGTCTGACACCAGATGGAAGTGTGGTTGGGCTGTAACTAACAATCCATCTTCCAAACCTTGGTTTGCTCAGACACCAGAGGAATGCCCTCCACCACTGCTTAACCCTGGCTGCAGGTTTAAAAGCATTTATCAGAGCCAGAACCTGCAGCAATAGAAAGAAACACTGGATTTTTTAAAATTAATTATGTGTAATGTACAGCTCTGTCAGGAAAATGAACCAAACCTCAGCTTAGAACTGTGATATTGCCTAAAAATCTATTTATTCTACATGTCTCACTTAAAAAATTCCCCAAAAATCAACCATTTGCACCAGATTCTGTTAAAAAAAAAGCAACAAACAACTAAACATTCTGAGATCTTCGGTGTGACTAAGATATAATATACAATAATACAGTTTATATTTGGTTGAACTGCAGGCTGTGTTCACACAGAGCAGGGAGGAGGCAAACATGGAAACTAGTTGGAGAAACTGAGAGGAAATAAAACACATCCGATCAATCAAATAAATTAGGCATGGCTATAAACAGTACAGAGGAGGAAGTTGCTGGAAGATACATTCAGTACGATGAAATATCTTTTCTAGCGTTGATAAGCAAAATCACGTGGAAAACAACGAGTTTGTAGATTTAGTAAAAACTATAACTTTGTTATATTGCACAGAAGACATTGATCTCCCTCCTTCTAGTCATGGTTGTGCTGTTTCCACAGAGGAGCAGGACTATTGCAGTGATAAATGAGTCCACAGTGAGGAAAAATGTGACAGCAGCAAAAAAAAAAGAGAGTGCCAGAGAAACAACTCAGCAGCTCAGAGGGTTAAAACTCAAGATAATGTCATCAAATGTTTTGGTTCGTTCAACCAATTGTCCGAAATTCAGTCAATTTACTACAAAGTAAGACAAGAAAAGCAGCAATTTCACTCAAAAGTGAAAAATAACCAAGGTAACAATCCACTGTCATGTATCAGTCCAGTGCAGCTCTACAGCATACTATCAGTCAACCCTTTGGACAGGTTGGGGAGGCCTGTGACTGGAATAACTTTTGCTTTTCCTGCAGCTTCTCCTCCAGGCACTGAATGAGAATGGGGTCCACTTTGGGGTCAAACTTATTGGCGAACCAGTGACCGTAGTTGAGCAACCACCGCAATTCGACTGCACCGAAGATACAGACGCTGCGGACGTGCTGCCCGGTGCACGGCGGGTACAGCTTCTCCTCCAGGTACTGCCACTTCACCAGCCTGGTCTTGCTCATCAGGTCGGTGATGTCCGGCTGCGATCGGGGCACCTCTCCTGGAACACCCGGCAGCCGCACGAGCGTGGCCCAGAAGTGTTCGTCTGGGGAGTAGGTGTCCTCTGACCAGGCCAAGAAATCCTTCACTACAACCGAGGAGTCCATGTGCACAACAAACTCCCGCGACAGCACAAAGTAGGCGTTGCCAGAGAACACCTCGATGCCGTGCGGCGGTGCCGTCTTCACCTGCTCCGTTTTTACCGGCAGCTTCTGATATTCGAAGCTGACGTCTCTCAGCTCGTAGTGAAAGGCGAACCTCTGCTTCTTCGACTTGCTGGGTCGGCTTGTTTCCAACATGTTAGCACCATTTAGCCTCTTTAGCTCTGACACCAGCTCGATGTTGGACTTCAGCGGGAAATCTTGGCCGCACAGGTTGATGACGTACTTCCACTTGACCTCTGACCCCAAAAGGTCGGACAAGCAGTTGAGATCGGCTTTCAGTCGGCTGATACTCGCGTAGAAGACAGACTCTCTCTTGCTGGCGATGAAGACGTTGGGCAGACAGCGGGCCAAACCCTCCATGGCTGAGATGAACTGAGCCGAGGACTTCTGGTCATAGTGGATGCAGTAGATGTTAGTGGGCGAGTACAGCGCCCTGATGAGTCTCTCCACCATCCAGGCAGATTTATGCACAACTAGAGAATAAGCAAGAGGAAAGTCTCTCTCCTCCTCTGAGACACACACATCATTATATCCTCTGAACTCCAGGAACGATGAGCAGTCGGAGGTGAAGTTACCCAGACTTTCATCTCTATCCTCCGCCACGTGTTTGCTCCGGATGATGAGGGATTTCCCCACCTCCACCGGGTCCATGTCATAGATAGCCGAGCAGTTAATACTATACCTATGAAACGTGTGAACTGCTGGGAAAAGTAAAGATCCGGAGATGTAGCTGTACTTGACATAAACCAACAGCAGGACGCATAGGGACAGGAGGGACAGGAGGGAGGGAATGAACTGCTTTCTTCTTAGTCTGAATAATGAACATCTTGTATTCATTCTGCGGAAAAAGAGAGAAAACATGAGCGGGGGGGAGCAGAAACTCTGAATCTGCATTAACATGAGAGCTGAACAGGAGTAGGTGGGAGACCTGAAACCACCCAGCAGCGTGGAGGTGACAAATAACATTCCACAGTGGGCAGAACACTCACTCACCTGGCTCCATACACAGGTGTCGGTCTGCAGAGCGCTTTGCAAACCGTTTCATGGAGTCACCCTGAAAGTTGCAAAAAAAACTAGAGTTAGACCCAGATTTAATCCAAACTGCTCATGCCCAGAGCTGCTCAGAGCAAAGACTCTCCTCCTAGATGCATTCATGAACAACTCACCGATGTCAGCAGAAACAAGAGGAGAGGACATGCAGGCTCTTTGCCATTCCACTTTTTACGCACCGCTGGAGACAACAACAACTCAAACCGCTGTGGCAATCCGACCTGTAGTTATCACCCAGAGGTTAAAACGCGTAAAGACGCACGACTTGAAGCGGTTCCCAGTCCGCGTTGTGTCCCAGAGTGTCGGTGCGGAGGGAGGACAGCCGCGATCTGAGAAATAACCCGGAAAGTGGGAGGGGTCCAGGAAACTAATTACAGACAAGAGCTGCAAAAAAAAAACTGTCATTTGGCACCACCGGTTTGATCAAACTTGCCCTTTTCTGCTTGTGTAAGAGTGAATTAAAAGAGTAAGTGAGTAGAAAGCGGTGCCAAAATGAGCCGACAGAGCCTCGGACATGTGGAGCCGCAGCTGATTGCATGAATGAAAACCCCCGAGGTCTGCAGCCACGTGAACTCACCGAGGGCAGAGGGAGAAGTTCAAGGAAACTGTGACAGCGTTTTTGTGTCTGACAGTTTCATGTTGAGGTGTAAAAAGAAAAAAAAAAGGAGCAACCGTCATGAGACCCGAAAGAGAAAGCCTGTTTGTCAGAATACCACATCCAGTTCATCTGCTCGTCAGGAGAGACGTCCACTCAGTCATTCAGTACCTGCACTGTCTGAACACACAACAATGAATGTGTCTTTGTGGAGGAGAAAGGAACTATTGATGATGTTTGAAGTGAACCTGTCTGCAGGTATAAAAGCAACCCCTGAAAAAGACAATGGAAGCATGCAGCTTATGAAATATACATTGGGACTTGAATAGAGTCCGCATTTTCATTTAAATTCCAAATAAAAAAACTTTAAATAACATGTCTGCTCATGGGGCTGAAACATAGATGTCCATCCATCCATTATCTGTACACTGCTTAATCCTCTGTAGGGTCAAAGGGGGACTGGAGTCTATCCCAGTCAACTCAGGGTGAAGGCAGGAGACACCCTGGACAGGTCACCAGTCTATCACAGGGCTACACATAGAGACAGACAACCAAGCACACTCTCATTCACACCTACAGACAATTTAGAATAATCAATTAACCTCCGCATGTTTTTGGACTGTGGGAGGAAGCCGGAGTACCTGGTGAAAACCCACGCTGCACAGGGAGAACATGCAAACTCCACACAGAAAGATCCCAGGCGTCCTAACCGGGACGCGAACCGGGGCTCTTCTAGCTGTGAGGCGACATGCTAACCACTGTGCAGCCCTGAAACATAGATGTGTAATCTCTATATATTATCTGATTGTACAGGAATACAACTTGAGCTTCAGTAACTTTGTCAAATATACAAACGTCTGTGTCACGGATGAAACTTCACTCCACTTTGTCAGTCACACTGTAAACGAGTCAGGACAAAAGCATTGGGCCGCATTGAAGAGTTCCTTTGGTCGCTCTGTCAAATGTTTCCTGTAAAAGCCGCACAACAGTGAGGCTTTATTTCATCAGTGTCAGAGAGCAGAGCACACACAACGCCTTTAAATGTCAGCTAAAGACATACAGGGCATAATCTGTCCTGTCAACACACGGTCGACTCATCCGTCCCGCTGCCATCTTGTTTCCATTTGGTGTGTCTGTCTTCGTTTACTTAGGTTTTTATTAATCTTTCAGTTTTGTAATTGTCTTCAGGAATTAGTATAGATGAGTTTAGAATTTCATATGTTTTGTTTTATGTGTGTCGAGATGTTGGTTGCTTTTTTTTTAAAGTGATGCAGTACATAACACGTGAAAGACATGACAACAGCAAGGACAACACGAAAACCAGTACTAACTACATGTTTGTACATTGGTGTGTGTGGGTGAGAGAGAGAGAGAGAGAGAGAGAGAGAGAGAGAGAGAGAGAGAGAAAATGAAAAGACAAAGGAACTGGTAACAGCAAATAATAAAAAAAAAGCAACAACATCTAATAACAACTAGTAGATAAAATAAAACAGAACAGCAAATGTAGAATTAACAACAGAGATCCTAACAGTGATGATATTAGCAAAAGTGATGGTAAACAAAAAATAATAAACTGAATAACCAATTAAAAGGGAAGATAAATAAAAGTTTATGGCTGTAGAAAATTAACAAAGGAGGTCCAGATGGAACAGGGTTCTGCTGTGGATTGTTCTGTGGGAAGTGATGGGTTTACCATTGAGATGTATTCATTGAGTAAATTCTTCCATTGCTTGTGTTGTTTTTGGATTTCCAGTTCTTGAGGACGCTCTTTCTGGCAACGGTTATGGCTGTTAGAAGCAGTTTATTGCTTGATCTGGGTAAATTTAGTGTAGATATGTCACCAAGTGAACGGAGTGAGGGTGATCGGGGGATGTGGCAGCCCATTAGGACAGACGGTGACTCTGTGACTTCGGAACCGCTGAATAGGTGTGCAGTGCCAGAGTGAGTACATGTAAGCGTCCAGGATATTTAGTGTGCAAGTAGTACATTTATCTGATGTGTAGCTCATTTTAAACATTTTATGCACAGTGAGGTGAGTCCTGTGAAGTGCTTTGTATTGCATTAACTGTAGATTTGGATTTTTAGTCACTGAATACATGTTTTGCAGAGCAACCAAGAGGTCTTTTTCCCATTTTATTGTTGGAAAAGATCTGGTTTTGTCCCACTGTGTTATTATTTTGTATATATGTTAGTTGCTTTTAACATCTGGCCAGAAACTAGAGATGTTAGAGAGTTCTCAACATAAATCATCTCAAGTCCCTTCACCAAGGCCAATTCATGCTTTTTCTGAGTTTGCAGGGGTGCATGTGATGTAAATTTTGTCATCCACCCAAAACCTTGAGGGTCTGCAAGCTTCCTCATGGAGCCCTGTCCAGATGTCTATGTGCAACCCAGAATTCCTGACGGCACGGACTGTCCACACTGTGTCCACACCATGTACCAGGAAAACAAGTGGTGCTTAAGAGAAAGGTTTGGTATGAGGACAATGAGTAGCATGTATTGTAGCATGAACAGAACTGCCTTCTCATTCGCTCTCAGCTTTCAAAGCTGTGTTGGTGTGCATGAAACAGAAAGCATGAATTGGCCATTACAATAGTATATTATCAAGTGAAACCCAAGAAATCTGAACAGTTCCCTCTGAGCAGCATTTTGGTGACAGAGGGAAGAAGAGAAATCCCTTTAAACATTAAGGAACCTCTGACAGAACCAGGCTCAGAGAGGGAAGACATCTGCCTCAACTGGTCGGGGTGAGGGTGAAGGCCATATCATGGTTTCTGTATGACCAATGTGAACTCTGAAATAGACAACAGATGCATACACAGTTCTACTCCCTCCCCCCACCCTTCAGTGTTGAAAACAAAACTCCCACGGCAGCGTTCAGTCATTCAGTCGTCCGTTAACAGTCAGATCAGGTGAACGATATTTCCTGTTACTTCTCTCAAGTTCAGCTGGTTGAACTCAGGTCACGATGACACTGAGCTGAAGCTTGTCCTTTAATATCTACATTTTGGAAGAGGCAGAGGTCGCGAGTGGCGTCTAATCAGGCAAGTTTAGACAAACAACTGCTCTGCTGGGTGAACAGGCTGCTTTGGTTTCACTTCCCTTTAGAGTTTAGCATAGAAAGGCATTGCATTTGTTCCTGTAAATAACACCAGATGATGAAAGAGGCAACAATGTCTTGTAGCCTGCGTTAGAAATATGTCAAAGGTAATGGTTTAAAACACATTGCAATTTAAGTTTTAGGTGTGGTTCTGTGAAGAAAAGGAATCACAACTACATATATGTTTTTAATTATAAGCCAGATAAAATAAAGGCAGGGAGATCCCTTTAAACCCATCATTAAAAACAATTCACCTATCAAGTGAGTCTGAAGTGGACTTTTTCTTAATTAGTGCAATTACACGTGCTACAGAAATGCAGGAAAACAACAAAACACCACAAAACATTAAAGTATTCACCAACATATGCATCACCATGACAATATATGTGACAGGAACACTAAAACAAGAGGGTTTACCAGACAGAAGCTGTGATGTGTCTGTTGGGACAATGACAATAAAAGAATTCTGATTCTGATTCTGATTTCAAATCACTAACTCACTTCAAACTGAGCAGGTGAGGTGGCCAGTTAGATGGATAACAGTCAGAGGCCAAAAGATCAGCAGTAATGATAGTATTTATCTTGCAAAGGTAAAGAAATGGATTTATGTATTTAACAATAAAGCAAAACACCTGCAGACTCAGAGGGGAGCTCTGATGGGTTTTAGGGCCCCAAGCAGCAGTTTTATATTACTTTATTACGATTATATCTGGCAGCTGTTTCTCCCATGCCCTATCTCTTCCTTACTGCCTCTCTTCATATCTTATCCTCACTGAGCTTGTACCAGAGAAAAACAAACACTCTTGTCAATGAAGTCCAAACCAAACATTTTAATCCGCCCTAAACTCTTTAGGGAATGTTTGCTGAGTGCTACCAGCAATGCATCATACTGTAACAGAATGTAAGAACAATATTTACCTTTAAATAATGTGTTGTGACCCAACAGTTTATGTGTAAATATATATTTTTGACACTTATTCAAATATATATGTGTATATATTAGGTTTTTTGCTGCAAAGATCAACACAGTCAAACTGTAAGAGACTATGTGGAGTCAGTACTTTGTCTAATCAGCATCTAGGTTTAATGCGTTTAAACTGAACTGATAGAGGATTCAGATACAAACACACAACGGAGAGCCCAAGGCAGCTTCATGACTCACCACAATGAAGCCACCAATTGTGATTTGCATTTGTGTGGAATATGAAAATGATGCGTGCAGCACTGTGACGTGATCTTTACTGAGATAAACAGGGAGCCTCTAATCTGGCTGACCTACACATCCTTATACTCATACTTAAACAGGGTCCATAGAAAAAACACTGAACAACTCAGAAATTATGCGAATAGAGCTGTTGAAGGTGTTGAAAGTGAATCAAGTCTTGTTGTCTCACAGTGATTACTACATATTAAATTGATAATTAGAGTACCATGGGTAGTCTACCCGTGAACATTGCAAATAAGCAGAAAAAGCAGATAAGCATGTCAGAGGAACCATGTGAGTCATACATGTGCTGTTGGACTTCTGTTAGCCAGTCACATGTTCCCCTCTGTGCACTGTGGAGAACATAAGTTCGCATCATATCCTGGCTGCAAGTTTTCCTACACTGAAAGACGAGACTTGTTGGATCAGCCTAAATGAATTGGCTCAATTGGTTACGTGCAGCTACAGTAAGTTCATCTAAATTAAGTTGAGGCCACTGGTTTAAGTCAGATGTACCTAAATCAGAATCATTTGATCCTCCTCACATGAACCATTTGCATTGCTGCAAGTTACTTATCTAACTTTAAGGAAAGTTGACTTTGAGTTTCACATTTTTCCAGCTTCAGGATTTACTTTACCCAGCTGTAACATGGAAAACGTGATTCTGTCATCAGATGAATGTTCTTTCCTTTTCTTTACTCTGTAATCCTGCTTGAAGAACACAGGAGTGGAGTTGCTGCAGAAGAAACAAAACGTGTAGTAAACCTAATGTTTGCACTTTTGCTGAAATGAAAACACCAATTTAAGGGTGTCAATTCAAACTGATAGAATGCACGACAGAAAACCTTCATCAACAAAGCAGAAAGAAAAGAAGGGATTCAAGAGACCCATTTCCTCATTTGCATCAACTCAACATTAAGTATGCTTTCTACTCAAATGCATTGCTGTAAGTCATTTTAATGGAATACTAATGCAAAATCAGGTTGAGGTAACTTAAGGAAGTTGTCTTAACCCCTAAGAACCCAGACACATTTTTTCTTAAGGGAAAATTATGCTGGATATAAAACAGGCTAGATAGACTACATAGAACACTTTTCTGATGTTATTTTGGAAACCCCCCCTAGTGTCCAAGATCTGTAATGTTACATACATGTCACATTGGGCGTTTAAAGGAAATTTATTATAGATTATATCTGTTGTTTGAATATAAATCCACTCGACAGTTTCTTCTTTAGAAACACGGAGTTACCTTTTTATTTGCATTTCCACAATATATATATCAAAATTATTGCTTTGTTAATAAGATTTAGCAACAACTTTTTATTCTAATTTGTTTTAACAGCACAAAAAAGTGCAAACTGAACAATAAAACAGTCTCATATTAGAAGTATCGTCAATAATATGCTATTGCTGTGGAACACTGAGCAACACATACATACAGTAAACATAAGGCATAGTGCAAAAACAAAACACTGAAGGGAGCCTGAACATTTGTGTTACCCACACCATGTCATGACTTTATTTTTCTTTGTTTATTTTTGTGTAAATATGCTTTCAAATGAACCACAGAAAAATACACTGATGCAAATTCACTGATTTAGCTTAATTATTTGAGCAACTCATTGCTATTATTGTTATTGTGACAAATATGTCACATGGTATTTTTTAGGCTGAAGGCCCGATGTAACATATATGCCACAGCGATTTTTACTAAACTTGTTATATATCTATTTGTGTAAGGAATGTGATCAGAACAGCTTAAATGTGATCTTGGACGAGTTATTGAAGGATTACAATTGTTACATGGGTTTAAATTTACCTTTACTGTCAAAAAACAAGCTTTTTAAAGTAGCAGGGTTTCTCCATGTGCTCACCAGGACCACCACCATCTTGGAAGTGATGTCATATGGACAGCAGTTTACATCCTGTCACATGACTTCACCAAAATGTTAAGTGGATGCCACTTTGGGAGCTCATCAGTTAAATTCAAGGATAAATGTCTGTTAGGAACTTTCCAGGATATTTAAAGGGTGTGTGACACCTGTGTCTTATGGGTAAATACAATTTTCTGTCAGATCTAAATCTTTTCCCCTGCCCACTTAAAATCTGAGCAACTTAATTTTTGTTGTTTCATTTTTGTTGCAAATGGTGGCATTACGTGTTTTTTGTTTGGCCTAAACTTTATTTTTTAGAGTGTAGTGGAGAATGAAGTACAATATGTCCCTCTGAAATGTTGCTGTGTGCAATTATAAAGTAGCATTAAATGGAAATACTCAAATAAAGTAGCTCAAAATTGTACTTAAGTACAATTTAAACTTACTTTCACCGTTAATCATGGTTCTGTTACACACTGAGCTACAATGCTAGCTGACAGTATGCATGGTCTGAGCTTTTCTACCACCTTTCACAAAACCTTTATTGAACAAAAGGGTGTGTAGTGCTAAACCCAGGGAGCCTTGACTGACCAGTGAAAGCATTGGACATTATCTCTCAGCTTTTCATGGACATTTACAAGATAAACCACTTGAATTATTGTGTGCAAACATCACCCTGGTGCTTCTCAAAGAGATATGAAGCCATGTAAAGTTGGAAAAATAAGTTTGCGTGTCATATTCAGAGTAAACCCAGAGTGCTTGGAGTGTATCCACTGGCTGTAAGCTGAGAGCTGCTCCAAAACTGCTGAGTTAACGGACAGACAATAGGAACTGTGGGTGTTGTGCAACAGGTGTGTGCAGTATGTAGTCAAAGAAAAACACTTTCTAAAGATAAATCGGAGTCAGCAGAAGGAATTCCAACCAACCAGCCTCTCCTTTCTTTTACAGTTTCCACAGTCATTCCTTTCTATTTGGTGTAATAACATTTTGCTCACCACCTTCGCCACTAAGGTCTGAGTGGTGAAGGTGGTTCCTCAGAGGTTCTTGAGGTTTTCCTCAGACAAACCTCTGAGGAAAAGAAGCATTTTTTCGGTCCCATAATACAGCTAGAGGTTAGGTTGTTGTAATCATATCTGCTTTGAGTGCATAAAATTGTGGAAACATACTTGTGGGACGGTTCGATCTTCCTGAGATGCTGATGTACAGCATGTTAACTTCACTGTAGCACTAGGCTGGAGTAGGCTGGGACTGAGGTGGATCTTGGCCTTACCAAGCGACAGATGAATAAAATGGAATAAGAGACTCTTTGATGTAACCGAGGTGCTTTGAGGGGCTTGTACTTTCCATTTAATGCCTGACTCCATATTTCATTGTTTCTACATTTATCTGACAGCTAGTGTGCCAGCTAGTTTTGAAAACTCATCACTCTGCTGAATAAGAACTCTCTGAACCCCAAAACCAAACCCATCTGCAAGTTTGACATATTTTCTTTTATTAAAAATGCCCAAATTGCAGCATTCATCAGAGCCTGAAACGGCAAAACCAGAAAGAATTGTTTCATCCTCAACTGTCTGGCTGTTCTCGAGAGACAAATGGTTCCATCAGAAAAATAGTGGAACCAAAGCAAAGCCGAAACTGTGATGTTTAATTTAAATTTAAAAACAATAAAATGTCTGTTCTAACAACAAGATTCTGCAAAAATCGAAACAATTCCTTCACATGCCTCAGAAGCCATGGCTGACTCGGCTGCGACCAAAAATGTTGCGACTTTTCAGGTGAACTGCAGGCAGTGTTTGCACAGAGCAGAGAGGAGAAAACAAAAGAAATGCTATTTTGTTTTCACCTCACTAACACAGTCTTCAATTGACCAGACACTACTGCATTCAGTTACTCACTACTGTGATCAACACAAAACACATTTGTAAAAACCCCTACTTTAGAAAGTAGCATGTGCTAGACTTTTTTGCCAGACATTTTTTATGTAAGGGATAATTTAGATGACAAAAAGATATTGACAGACCCACAACATTCTTCATGATTACTTTGAGGTATACAGAGAAAGTACACAAATACTATAAACTTACCAAACACTGCACAACACTGATACTGACCATACTCGGTTACAGTAACATATCAATCAACAATGAAAGCCACAACAAAATAGTAGTTTCTCTTACTACTCTAAAGTGTTCTATCACTTCTTCAGGTTCCTCTCTACCTCTTCCTCTACCTCCTTCTTCTCCTCTTTGAGCTCCCCTCTCATTCTCACTCTTCTTCTTCTAACGCCTTCTATTTTGTTGAAGACAGGTGAACTCACCTGCTGCCTTTTATAGCATCTACCTGAGTGCTGTATGCGTGTACAGCACTCAGTGTGTGCTTCCACGTCTGGTGGATGTGTTTATCCAGTTCACTCATGAGTGTGGTCACTGGCAAGCCGGGGTTTGTAATGAAAAGGAAGTAACCTCACAACCCTTATCTGTGTCTAAGGTGTGAAAATGTGTTGCAAATCACTGAGTGTAATGTTTTGCACATAGTGTGAAGCTGAGTCTGTGCTGATGATTGTGCAACTCTGGACAGGTGTTTTGCTTCTTGAGTGTAAAATCTGTTAATTGGTTGAAAATTTTCATTTTAGTGTGTAAACAACTGTAAAAAAAACTGTAATAAAACAATCAAGGATCAATAAAATAAATGCAGCATGGCTCAAAAACAGGATACAGGGGAGCAAGTTGTTGAAGGATACATTCACCATAGTGAAACATCTGTCTTTTGCACATGATGTTGTAGATGTGGTTTGTGTTGATCGAATTCTTTCTCCCTTTTTTGTACAAGAAATATCCTAATTAATTAGCCTTTCATTTTTTTTCTGATTTTTTTGGCTTATAACCGTGTCGTACTGCGCTGAGGACATTACTATGGTTGTACTGTTTCTATATTGCAGTGAAAAATGAGTCCACAGTAAGTAAAAATGTGACAGGAGCAACCACATGGAGATAAAAACTGAAAACAGATTTGCCTTTTAGACTTCTGTTTATTCTTCTTTCATCTCCTATTAATCATGTGACCGGATGTATCTGCTGTCAACATATGTGAAAGTGGATGTAAAGTAAATAATTTAATAATTGTTCATATTAAGGCAGATACACCCATCAGCCACAGCATCATGACCACTGACAGGTGAGGTGAATAACACGGATCATATTGGTACTATGTGGTGTTCTGATGGAAAACCTTCGATTTTAACATCCGTGTTGATCAGACTTAGACACCCAAATAAACACTGTCCCACAACAAACACACTCCCTCATGCAAATGGAAATCACAAATGTCACTGGTCTACCCCTGCAGGAGAATGCACCCCACCACATGGAAACAACATCAAACAATCAGGAACATCTTGTTACAGGAGGTGGCTGAGAACCCAGGCGCAGACAGAAGAGCAGGCAGAGGCTGACGGAATTCTCAAAATGATTCATTATAGTCAAGACTGAACTTAAACCAAACCAGAATGGGAAAAACTAACTGAGGGAGAAACAACAGGAGCAAATCAAACCAAATATAGAGAAGGGGCAAACTACTAAACCTAAGAAATATTTAAACCATCAACCAAGGGGACAAAGAAAACTGACTAAAACTGAAACCTACACCAAAAGAGGAAACTAAACTGAGGGGGCAAACAGAATTGAGAAACGAGACTTAATACAAGAAATGGGCAAAACTACAAAAACCAAGGACCTACTCTAACTAACAAACAAAAGAGGATAAAAGGAAAACTGATACGATTAAACTGAAGCAAGAGAAACCAAACGGGATACTCTCAGAATAAAAAACTAAACCAGAGGGGCAGGCAGTCTAAAGGAAAGCAGGCAGGAGGCAGGTTGAAACAGAAGCAGACAGAGGCTGGCTGGGGGGCGGGGGGCAGGGTCCAGGGGGTTCTGGAGGCAGCGGATCATGGAAAGGCAGACAGGCAGGAGACAGAGCAGGAACGGCAGAAAAACAGGGTAGCATTGTCTATGGTCTGGCAGCGAGTGACTGAATGAACTGGGTTTTTTATTGAGGGAAGTGATTAGAGGCAGGTGAGCAGCTCCTTGCAGCTGCCTCCAATTCAAGCAATCAGGAGACTGCAGGCAGACAGATTGAGAATGAGGGAGAGAGTAAAGGAAAGAAGGGCTGAGCAAGAGGGAGAGAGAGAAAGAAAGGAAAGGAGGGAGACAGGCAGGGGCTGAAACGGGGATCGTGACACATCTTGAGGAACATGACAATGGTCCAACATGTTGATTTGACCTCCAAACTTCTTACACCCCATTCTGATCAAGCATCAACAGGATGCAGTGGAACAAGTTTGATTGACAGAGGCCCCACTGCACAAGCCAGAGCACCTAAAGGATCCACTGCCCTGGTCCTGGTTCCAGACCCCATAGGACACCCTGAGAGGTCCTCTTGTCCATGCCCAATGGTTCAGAGCACAATGTTAGGTCATAATGTTAGGCCTGATCAGTGTATACCAATAAATCAGTCAGAGGGACTTCTATTTAAATTTTGTCACTTCAACAACAAACTTCTGTGCCCAGCAGTAAGACTGAGCAGAACTGTCTCTCAGGAAAAGGTCATGGAACGTACAAATTGCTCAGTTTCACTTTCTAAGGATGTACTTCCTGGACTGGATTGGAAAGTACTTCTTGTGTGCATGTGCTCATTCCCTTTAAACTTTAACAGAGTCAAGTTCTTATTTCATCTTCCTGTTTTTTCATATTTGTGGTCTGCATGTTTTGATGGTGCACTTCCTCCCTGTTCTCACTGGTTCTTCACTTCACCATCAGTCATTTCTACAAAGCAGTCATTTCTTCATATTGTATTCTGCAGGCAGGTTGTATTCTTCATCTCTGCCGGCGGTGAGAGGTGAGGCCTAGATGCATCATTTGCACTACAACCCTGTTAAATATGTGTCTGTTAAAGCACATATAAGCAAACACTCATAGAAGAACTTGCACAAATCAAGCTGCTGAGGTTTTTTTTTTCCCCACACAGACGAGTGGAGGCATAGAGGAAAAGGTCATGCCAAAATCCTTAAATAGCACTTGGTGGGCCTTCACTAACTGCATGTCTCAGAGGTGTCAAGTTTCTACCCAGCGAGCCTTCTTTGCTCTGTTTTGAGCACAAGAGTAATGCTAATGTTCATTGTGCACATAGTGACACATGAAGCACATGTAGTGTCTCAGATAAAGGCTACTGAGTTTAATGCCAGGGACTGAAGCTGCTGTACAGTGTTATCTGATTGTTGTTCCAGAAGAAACGTTGGCATGCACATGCTGTTGGCTCAAGAAAATCCTCCTTTACCCCCTAAAAGGACGAACACCTTGCACAAAAATGACCCAGTTACAGATTACAGACTTCAACCGGGATCCCTGCCATTCTAACTTTCAGAGCTAGCAGTAAGTGCAGTGGCTTTGAAGCAGGCTTCACTTTAATGTCCTCTAAAGTGTAGCTATTGTGGAAGATTTAGTGGAATTTGGAGTTTTTAATGCATTGTGACAAAAAAAACATCATTAAGATAGATGTTCTGGCCTTAATTTTACATTAGATTATACATATTTTTTGTAATAGATAGATAGATAGATAGATAGATAGATAGATAGATAGATAGATAGATAGATAGATAGATAGATAGACAGACAGACAGACAGACAGACAGACAGACAGACAGACAGACAGATAGATAGATAGATAGATAGATTGATAGATAGATAGATTGATAGATAGATAGATAGATAGACAGATAGACAGACAGACAGACAGACAGACAGACAGACAGACAGATAGATAGATAGATAGATAGATAGATAGACAGATAGATAGATAGATAGATAGATAGATAGATAGATAGATAGATAGATAGATAGATAGATAGATAGATAGACAGATAGATAGATAGATAGATAGATAGATTAATAGATAGATAGATAGATAGATAGATAGATAGATAGATAGATAGATAGATAGATAGATAGAAAGATAGATAGATAGATAGATTGATTGATTGATTGATTGATTGATTGATTGATTGATTGATTGATTGAAGATTAAACAGTTTTATCTAAAAAATACAAGGAAACATTTGCAAAATTATGAAATTTGTGTCTTTGTACATCAAAAAAGTGAATTTTCTGTTTGTTTTTTAAAAGAGAAAATTTTAAAGTTCTATGCTTATTTAGAGTAACAGGTCTAGTTTTGTAATTCCATACACTTGTTTTTATTTCAACATTACGGACATACAGAAAGAAGAGAAAATAAAAGTATTTCCTGCAGAGACATTATAACCAGCATTCAGTTGTGTTATTTTGTCGGAGTGACTTTATAAACTCTCTGCAGATTGGTCCAGGTTTCACTTCTAAATGCTGAATAAAGTTAAAGTGATGCCATTAAGGGGATATGGAGTTATTTTAATGCAGCCGTACATAAAAATAAGAGCTGATGCTTACTGCATTTTGAATCCTCCTGTGATTGGGGCACACTGCCACACAGTGGCTTTAGACTGAACTGCATGACTTTGCATAATGAACAGTAGCTGCTCTATGTGACTGTCACTGTCCGTGGGAATGAAATAGCAGTTTTTCAAACAGCACTTTTAACAAAGCAGTGGCTGCCTTTGTATAATCAGTTTAATTGCATTACTTTTGCATTCACTCAGCTCAATGAGTAGCATCTGAAGTGCACGTCTGAATCTCATATTGTCATTACTCAATATGGCCGCTTGAAACTTGGTCCTGTTTTTACCTCTACTCAGTGCTGTACTTCTAATTAAGTGTCAGATCAAATATAATCATAACTGCATCTAAACACAGTTACCTCTTGTGATTAAAGGAACTCTGTATTTTTTGCTGTAACTGCTAAAGCTCTTCTTGTTTGAAGGTGAAAGTGCAGCTTTAACTTGTTTATACAGTATGCAGGTTGTTGAACTGCTTTTAATAAACAAAAGCTTACATTAAGTTTAAAAATTTTATTAGCTGATCAAATTGTGCTGCTTACATTCAACATTAAGCTTCTGTGTTATCGCAGCCGTCCGTGTGTTCACAAGGGAGTATAATCAAGGTCACAGTGTCTGAGCAGAGTCATAGGTGTGCTCCAGCTGCAGTGAGTGTGGAGGCTTGGAGGGAGAGGCAGGAACCTCATAGATCTGCACAATCTAGAGAGAGCGATGGTGTAGATTTACACCTAAGCCATTTTAAGGCAGGAAGGGAATAATTCCATGAACAAAACTTCTAAATGTGTGACTGTGATACACGGACATGAGTTCTAGGGGTTAGATCAATGGCCAGAGAGGCTCTTCAAAGCCTGAGATTCAAAATGTTCCAACAAGTCTTTTTTTCCCCCATCAACTGCACTGACAACTTCCAAGCAGGACCTGGACCTGGCATGTAGCCAGACCAGACAGCTGCCTTTGCTACATTTCTGTAAGAGCTGCTCCTCCATGAAGGAAGCCTGAGAATCAGCTTACAAAGGGAGCAGGTGGGGCATTTTTAAAGGGATTTGTTCCACTGTTGTCTGAGTATTTGGTCACATCTGAAACCAGGGACAGGATAACCTATTCATCTTCATTCAGATTGTGTCTTTAAAATATGATCTATATTTATTGGAAAGCATTGTCTTTTTCACATAGTAATGAAGAAGATAAAAAAAAAACTGTTAAATATTTTTAGAACATTTCTAAAAATGAATGACATGTCTCTGCCATCTTGTCTGGAGTCCTTGTGTTTACTCTATAGAAACCCAGTGTTCATGTGAAATAATGTTTACACCCATTCTTAGTCCCTGCAGCAGGTCTAAACCTACTGAGCCCTCGACTAGGAGACTCTGTTCTGTAAACCTGACTTAACATACAGTTATTCAAAATGACTAAATGAATCGATTATATTAAATAACTGATTATTAGTGAGGCGTTACTGTAAATCATTTACACAGGACATGGCATTGTCTAATGTTTAACTGTCTTTTGTCACTTCCTCCTGTCATTTTTAGTCACAAAAATATACTAGTTCATTTAAATTTACTACAAATCAAAATTTAGTATATGTATGAATCATTTTGGCTTAATTGTACCTTTAAACTCTCTTTAAATCTCTCACTTAAGCAATGAACAGACGCCTGGATGCCTAACCAGCTCATTTATCTAATTATATGTGCTTAGGCTAAACTTCATTTTCTGAAGCATGTTCAAACCACATTTTTTAGTTTTAAAGCAGAAAAGATTTCAAGGATAAGGATTAGCCTCTTGTTTTAACAAACGTATGTCAGCGCATAGTTGCTTTAATGAGCTTTTCCACATTCCAGGACCGTCTCCCACACAGTGGATCGCACTGTTCTAGTCAGTCTCGGCTCGCCGCAGTTGGATCCGATGGAACACGCTGTAAAAGATCGAATTCATTTGACAACTGCACATTCCCATATACTAGTTTATTGCCTTCATTTTAAAAATTAAACATTTATGTGACAAAATGTTATTACTATTCACAGGGTGATTGTCAAGTCCAGCTCCCACTCATAGGCCATACTCCTTTCATTTCCTGTCATATTTTGGGATTTCCTGGTGTGTTGTACTCCCTCCTGTCTCGTTGTGGGGGTCTTCACAATCCCCGGTCTTCATCTGCTTTCCAATCTGTGAAATCACCTGCCCCGCCTTAATGTGCTCCACCCGTGAGTGATTGTCTCCCCTGTTCCGATGTATATTCACTTACCAGCCATTTTATCAGGGACACCTGTTCACTGTTTGAAAACACAAATATCACATGGCAGCACCTCAGTGCATTTAAGCATGTAGACGTGGTCAAGACGACCTGCAGAAGTTCAAACTGAGCATCAGAATGGGGGAGAAATGTGATTTGAATAACTTTGACTGTGACGTGGTTGTTGGTGCCAGACGGGCTGGTCTGAATATTTCAGAAGCTGCTGCTGTACCAGGAATGTCACGTACAACCATATAGGGTTTACAGAGAAGGGTCCGAAAGCAAGAAAACATCCAGTGAGCTGCAGCTCTCTGGGCAAAAATACCTTGTTGATGCTAGAGGTGAGAGGAGAATAGGCAAACTGGTTTGAGATGATAGAAAAGCAACAATAACTCAAATAACCACTCATTACAACACTATCTCTGAATGCACAACACCCCCCCCCCAGACTATCACCTCCAGACCCCGGGGAACCCCAAGCCATGGTGACCCAGATGTTGGTCTACCCCTACTGCCTCAGACCGGAAGGGGCCGGACCCCCACCAGCCATGCCATGGACGTGTAAAGCACCTTGTCGAATCTATGCCACTAAGAATTAAGGCAGGTCTGAAGGCGAAACTGGGCCAATCCAATGCTAGCAAGGTGTACCTAATAAGTAGCCGGTGAGTGTATACTCACCATTTTCCACATGTTCCATGACTTTTTGTGTCTCTAGAGTCGTGCATTTTGAGACCAAACCCTGTCTGTACTTCTGTGATAGTATGAACTGGCCATAACATGGACTCAGCCGACTAAGATCCTGTTCGTGTTGCCCTGCGGGCCTAAGGACAATGCATCCACCGCCAGGAAGAGGAGCTCATCGCCATGAAGCTTGAACTGAGAAACATGGGAGACTGACAGGAGAACCTCTTCTCTGTTGTGGGTGTCACCCATCCACCCAGCTTCCCACCCAACATTCATTTCCAGTGAATCTTCTGCAACAGACCTCCTCACCCATGTCATCGTTTGCCATCTGCTGTCCTGGCACCCACAGAGGAACCCATATAGCTGGAAAAGACGCGTCTCACCCCTGTCGAACGGCAGCGATACATCCACCTTTCCCAGTTGGGTCACTTCATCCTCTCCTGTCTGGTAAAAGGAGTCGGTCCTCCAGTAAAGAAGAGAGTAAAGAAGGGCCAAATCCACACTGCTGAGAATTCCTCTCATCCTTTGCCCAGTGTAATCCGTCCTCTCTCTCTGCTTCTTGCTCACAGGTGGTGTTGGTGGATTCTGATGCTGATAATAACTTAATGGACACCAGCCTCACCAGGGAGCTTTGTCTCAACTCTGCTCCTCTGACACAGTTCCACGGCTCTCGATGGCAAGCTCCTATGGCAAGTGACCCACCACACCACCCCGGTAAATCTTATATTTCCTGACAAACACCCAGTGAGACTCATCTGGTTGATGTAGCCCAGCACCACCTCATTCTGGGATTTGCCTGACCCCACAGACCTGACGCTGACACCTTGTTTGTTCTGGAGTGGGAACCTGGGTCAGCCAGCGTCAAGTCTAGGGCCTAACATGGTCTGCTGACACTTCCCTGTAGAGAGTCTGCAGACAGCACCTCTGCTCCTGAGTCGGACTCCTGATGTTGCCAACGGCCCTCTGCCCAGCCTCCAGAGGGGGTCTGTCTTCATCACCACCACCCTAATGTGCTCCACCTGTGTGTGATTGTCTCCCCTGCCCCAGCGTATGTATATTCACCCTTTCCCTCATGCTCTCCTGCCCCAGCGTATGTATACTCACCCTTTCCCTCATGCTCCTCACCAGTTTATCTGCCAGCATCCCACCCTTTTCCTAGTGAGTTTCCCAGTGTTGCCTCTGGGAAGCTCACTAGGAGTCCAACAATAAACTCATTGGACTTTTTGTGAGTCTCCCCAGTCATGCATTTTGAATCCATACTCCGTTTGTTCTGTGATGGTGAAGGCCTGATCCACAGCTACACAACTAAAATAGAAATGTGGTCCACCCAGTCTCACCACACCACACAATGTATGAATCCAAAATACAGTATAATGGTCTCACACACTCTGCCACATCATCCCCACAGTCTAGTTACCTTTCTTTGCAGTCACTTAAGTTCAGTTTAGAATTTGTTTATTGGAAAGGTTACGACTCGACACTGTATTGCTTTTTTTATCGGTGGATTTTTGTGTGAAGCAAGAACTTTAATGGACTTCTGCAAAATACCATTTTAACAAATAATAATAAAGGAATAATTAATAGCATTAGAGGTAGCCTTATCTAATAGCAGGGCACCAAAATACAAGGTCTGTAGTTTTAATGGGATAACCACATGAAACACTTTCTGCAAAATCATGTGTACCTCCTGCCACAAGGAAATCATTAATGGTCAGCACCATGATATATGATAGTGATTTGACTCACAAAACCCACAATGTCTCCAGCACTTAACTGTGATCTGCCACAAAGAATCATGATCTAACTGTGGAAGTAGGAGAAAAAAACTTTCCAAACCAAGACAGTCTGTAGATTAAGATATCTTTATTAGGTTCTCATGTCCTATAGCTGAACGGTTAAAACGATGCAGCTTGTGCTTTTTTCAAGCGGAGGAAGACACATGTATTTACACATGCTCAGTTAATCGATCAGGCAAGAGCACAGGTGCCTGTTAGCAGTCAAACAGAGGTTGTACCACCAAACCAGATTCCAACCCCAAAAGAAAAATGATTAGACAATTAATTGCTTCTACATGTGAAGAGACATCTCTCAACCACACATGTTTTGTGGACCCCAGGGAGACTAGCTAGTCCCACTTTGGTGACAGCTAATGGTGGATCCTTTTAAACATTAAACATTAAACATTAAACAGTCACTTAACGAACACCAGCTACAACAAAACAAGAAATGAAAATTACATGCAGGGTAAACACCAAAACTCAGTATACTGAAGATCATCGCCAAATATCGGTCCACATATATATGTTTGTTTGCTTTTTTTAATATCTTGCTATTGAAGTTATTGTCTGTGGTGATTCCCCCCTTGTGTTAGTAATGGCTAAATCTGAAAAAAGTAAAGAAAAGAAAAAAAAAACTCCATAACAAAACAAAAAGAAAATCTGACAGCAAGGGTGCCAGAAAAACTACTGAAAACATGGTGTAACATTGAAAAACAGTGAAAAAAAATGTTTTTTTAATTAAATATATTCTTTAAAAAGATAGATAATGCCAATAGCTGGTAGAGAGATTTCAGATTATATATAGTGGAGTCAGATACAGTTAAACAGTAATTTAATAGTCACATTGTGAAACAGCAAATTGCAGCTTGTGAAAAAGTAAAGAAGTACAGATTTTTGATTATTTACAATTTTGTGTAAATTAATAATTTTTTCTGTGATTTTACAAGGAAACAGGAAAAAAATTAAAACAACATTTAAAAAAATTAGTTAACAGGCAAACAAAACATCTGCAAAGTAATAGCTTCCGTTCATTTAAACGTAGAAAAATAGTCAGTTGTTTTAAAGGAGCAAATTACTGATAAAACATAGATTCTCAATTTTGATTTTATTTAGAGTTTTGGCCTGTTCTGTTACAGTTAACATGAAAATTTTTATATTTTCTTTGATTTTACTAGTTATTTTTTGCAATTCAACAAAACAGGGAAAATCTGTAAAGTAACCACAAATTATTATTGTTTTTAAGTATTTTTGGGGAGTTCTTCCCATTTTTATTGATAGAAAGATGGAGAGAGACAGGGTGAAAGGGGACATAGAAGAGAGCGACATGCAGCAAAGGGTCGTGAGCCGGGCTCGAACTCACGACCACCGCTGGTGATCTGCACCCACATGGTAAAGCCTCAACTCAGCGTGCTTCATGGCAAAAATTGTTTTTCAAAACTGTGGAAAAACATTCATCTTTGACAGTCAGCTGAGTTAAAACCTTGTTCGAGTGGCTGTTTTTTGAGAAGAGTTATTTACTAAATGTACTTATTTCTTTTGGGATATTTTTTAGGGGTAAAATAACACAAATTTTTGAAAAAATAATTCTGTTTATTGTAGGTTTCAGGTGATTTCACATCAGTTTTTTTAGAGCAAACACCCATCAGACAAAATCAAAGTTCCATGTGAGTATAATGTATTCAATAGATTACTAGAATGCCTGATTACACCGACGTGGTGCACAGTCTTTACTGAAACTGTTCATTTATGTCTCCCTGTGAAAATGTTCTTTCTATCAAATGCAAAGCTGCTTCTCAATTAAAGCTGATTGCCAGATTCAAGAGTACGAAGTGAGATTGAAAGGCATTTCAACTAAAGTAGTACCTCTTCCAAGGAACTTTCCTATTTTCCGTTTGGGCTTTTGCAGATGTCAACATATCTGTTGAATAATGGTTCCCATGCTCTATTTCCCCTTTTCAGAAGTCACCACTCTGCTTTTTTGCTGCTGCATATAAGAAGATCAGATATTCCTGAGAAATGTATGGAGCAAATAGAAAAGCCACACAGTGCTCTGAATATTCAAATAATGTAATTTTATTTCACAGTGAGAGTTTCTCTTCCCTGATCAGATATAATGTGCACATGGCTGGTTACTTCCCTCTGACCTCTGATACTCACAAAGAGAAGTAGCTATACTTTCAAAAGCTGACATTTAATAGTCATATATTGTTTCCAAGTTAGGCATTTACTACAAGAAAAAAATACTTAAACAATGAAAGTAGCATTGCATGGTGATCAGTCATACTCGAAAGAGTGAGCAAGTTATTTCTACAGTTTACTGGTTCAGTATTTGAGAGGGGTATTTCAGGGTAAATCTTTGACACTCATGTCCAACAGTGAATTCCACACCTAAGAATGAATTAAGAAAAACTCATCCGTACAAACCTTGAAGGATTACCATGGTCAAAAACTTATTTATTTCACTAGCATTTCAGTGATGACCTCTCCAGAGAAAGGATGACACTGTGCAATATGTTTTGGTATTCAGAGTATGATGTGTGGTATTCAATCAGTCAGCCAGTTTTTGTTGGAATCAAATTTGGATTTTCAGAAAATAATTTAAAATGCCCCACATTCAAAGGTTGGGATGATTAGCTTTCAGATTAGGATGTTGCCACAAAACAATGTCAGATATTTCCAGTGTAGCAACTGCTCATCAAAATATAGCAGTTAAATTAGCTAGCATGCTAACTCCCATGTACAGCCATGATTACTTTTATAGGTTTGCCTAGTTAGTTCTTTTTGTCTCTTTAACTAGGAGGTGTAACTTGTGTAGCCGTGTCTATATGCTGCATTATATATCCATTTTCATCTAACGCTGGCCACCTCCACAGCCCAGACTCTCTCAAATACGTGCATTTGAGCTCATTTTCAATACTTAATTGTGAAAAGTGAATATTGTGTAAATAATTTCCAGTTGAACGGTCAGATTCAGCTCAGTTTGCTCAGAAGTATAAATATATTAATTTAAACTATAAATTAACAGTTTGAACTTTTTATCCATGCATTCATCTTGCTATTTTAGCTGTTCATCCACTTAGCTGACAATTTCAACTGTTAACCAATACAGCCATGGAACAATTTCAACTGCTAGCTAAACATTGTGCTAAGCTAATTTCCAAATATTTACCGCTCATTTTAGCTCGCTATTTTAACCGTTCATCTACTTTTAGTGAACAGTTTATACTGTTAATACATACTGCTAGCAAAACTTTTAGCTAACTGCTCCTGCTAATTTTAGCTAGTTGTTTCAGCTGTTTATCCATAGTTTAGTTAACAATTTAATTTGCTTATGCATGCCCAGCTTGTAGTTTTATTTGCTTGTCTGTACTTTTAACCAGCAATTTTCAATTGTTTCCATACTTACACGGTTTCAGCTGTTAATCTATATTTTCCCAATTTTCTGTTGTTCCCATAGTTTATGTGAACTCTTTCAGCTGTCTATTACTATTAGCAAAGTATTTCAACCACTAGTGCATACTTTTAGCTAGCTGTTACCTAAAAGTAACAGTATGCACTGTTGCGAAGGATAAATAGCAACAATCTATTCACCCTTTTACTGTTACAAATCTATATTTTGGTTGTTGGTCTCTACGGGTTTTATATTACCTTTAGGTATTAATTAAATTTTCTACACAAACTTTTCCAGATGCCCTCAATTCTTTATTTAAATTGTACTTTATATTTTATCAGATGTCTTTCCATGTACTCCTCAGCTACTGCTGAAGGACCCACCAGGGTACCTTCAGTTATTTTACTTTACACTGCTTTTTGATGTTCAGGAACAGTGGAACAGTGCGTCATGGGATTATTGTAGATAAAACTGTTTTTCTACAAACAGTACCGGAATCAAATGGACACAAACATGTAAGCCTCTCACACCACATGTTTTACCTTAACCTATACCTTGGCCTCCTTTAAACCTCATCTTGCATTTAACCTCCCCATTATTTTCCTCAAACCTTTGTAAATAAACTTTGATATTATTTCTTTTTAAGATTTTCTTTAAACTTAGCAACAACAACAATGAAAAACAGCCTAGAAAAGAGATTTAATAAGGTGTATTACAGAATGTAATCATAATGTCTTTATGTGGACAGACTTTCCATTTATTTACTTCAATTTGTGGCCATACCGCCTTGTGGATGCTCAATACCGTCAGATCTTGGAAGCTAAGCGAGGTTGGGCCTGGTCAGTACCTGGATGGGAGACCATGAGGGAACACCAGGAAGCCTGGGTGGATGCAGTGTGAGAGTGAGTGGTTGGTGATGGTTGGAGGGGCTGATGGAGCAGACTGGCAGCCTCACTTTCATCAGTCTACCCCAGGACAGCTGTGGCTACATATGTAGCTTATCACCATGGACTATGGAGTGAATGAATAATGCAATATAAAGGGTCTTTGAGTGCCCAGAAAAGTGCTATATAAAACCAACGCATCCAGAAAACAAGAAAAAACACATCTGTCAGGTGGAATAATGTTCAAGCAGGACATTTAATGTCTTGGTACATTTATGTTTAGTCACTTGAATCACTTAACATTGACAAAAGATGTTGATTAAATGCTTATTATTTGTTTAACTGAGACCTAACTTCTTTTCTGGGTTCTTTTTCAACTTGTTAAGAAACACTGAATGTAAATCCTGGTTTTCGGAGTCAAAGCGTTGCACCTTTTCCATTTTATGTGGAATCTACCTAAAATATACCTGCCAAAACAAATTAATAGTATATAAGCGTAATATGTATTGTGTAGCTGGACAGGCCCAGGTAAATTAATAACCGCTGAATAAATCATATTTGTAGAAATATTTTCTCATAATCTCGGTGTAAATGAACTCTGCTCTCTGTTGTCGATATCATAACGCACCAGCACAAATCAGTGAACTCTGATTTGCACAAATGTGGAATAAAATCAAACAGTACAGCTACTTATTCATTGCTTTTATTATTACGGATTAATAGCTTTATTCATTTGCGTGTTTTTCAAGCAGTGGTTTGACATTTTGGGTTAATAGGGAATTCATTTTCGTGCTGATAGACATAAAGCCAGGCGAGCTGTTTTCCTCTTGTTTCAGTGCTCAGCTCAGTTAACCAGCTGCTACAGACACAGACAGTCATATCCGGCCTCTAATCTAACGCTGCATAAAAGCAAATAAGCTTATTACGGCAAATGTCAAACTATTGCTTTAAGAGTTCGTCGTGTATTTACAAGTAGTATTGACACATTTCGTTCAATCTGCTCGCTTTGATTGTGATAACTGATGTTTGTCTTTTGTAGTCATTCAGTAGTGACATCTCTCCTGATGTGGCCTCTGTTCTTTCTGTACAGATTATTGCACCTTACAGAGGAGTTGTAGCTGAAGACAGAGGTTGAAAAAACCCTTTTCATTAAGATCCTTTTATTGTCTGTCTACATGTATTTAAAGGAGTGACAGAAGCAGTAAGACGTTTGACAAGAGGTGAAATGTATTTTGAACAGAATTTAGAAAACCGTGAACCTCCGTTGTGTTTTTTTCTACTTAGATTATGCTTAAAGAGCAGGATATTGAAAAGATAACACGCTGTGTTCTCTGTTTGAGACAAAATCCTGCATGTACAGAAAGAAAAGATCCTAAGCTCTTTCCCAAAACATTTCAAATTCTTTTATTCCACACAGTCTTTCAAATGAGCCTTTCACATAACGTGATGGAATGGTGGCTTTCATGGGCTTGTTTTTATTTTACTTCTTAAATTCTTTTTTTTTCATTCCCTGACCTTGATGCCAAAATACAGGCATAATAAATGAATAAATTACTTGGCTACGTTGGATCAAAAGGGCATTTCAAATATACTTCGTGTGCAACTCCAACCTTGTCATTGTTGCTAATTCCAGATTGTGGCTCTCATTATTTTCCATTCAACTCGGCCTCACAGTGCAGACAAAGTGTGAGGTCAGCCCCGGTCGGTGTGTGCAGCAGCAGTGGGAGTCCACTTGGTGGTGCTGTGGATGTGTGGAGGAGGCCCAGCGCCACATCCTCCTCTGAAACTCTGAAGCCTTCCCTTTTGTCTCATTTCAGACAAAAACTGGCACATTCCCAGGTTTTAGACCCCACAAGTTTCACTGTGAGCACAATGAAAACAAAAAAAAAGAGGTAAAAAAAAGTGACAAGAAAAAGTGATGATATTGCCGAAAAGTTTGGCATTTTATTTAAAAAAAATCCTAGAAAAGATTAAGATGGACTACTTCTCTGCATGTGGTACTAACTTTAAAGTATTTTTTTGTATTATGATCAGACCTCAATCTTTTTACACATTTTTTTTGTCAGGTTATGCTCATTTACAAGTAGTATTTTTGATTGTGCACTAAGAAGAAAAGGACTTATCATCTATCATCTGCATTTACAATGGAGCAAATGTGTAGTAACACTGTGAAATGTGACAGTCTGGATTAAAACAAAGTAAATAAATATTCAGTGGTTGTCTGACATCCTGTCACACTGTGTATATGACAAATGGTTTTGTTTGTTTGTCTTGCTGACATGAAGCTTTGCATGCACGTGTCTAAGCATGTGTCTATACACTGAATGCATGCATACAAATATGTATATGCTTAACTGCTTTTTAGAATTTATTATCTGGGCTGACTGGAATGTGCAGTTTTTTAACAAAAGATAGGTGTAGTGAGGTCATTGTCCAAACTGTTTGCCACAATGACTCAGTATTTTTCTGTCTGTTAGAGCAGTTGTCTTAATTTATGTCGTCCTCTACTTTAACACCAACATTTAAAACTCAAATATGCAACAAAAATAATGAAACTCAATGCTGAAGCTGATCAAAACCTGCACTGCACTGTCCCTATTTTTGCTCATGACTTAATGTGTCCTAAAGGTGCCCACCTGGGTGCATGAGCACTCGGCCCGACGGCCTGGCGATGCATGGCTTGCTCTCCCTCTGTTCATTTTATAGTGTGCATGTATCACTTTATGGCAGCCATCTATCTGGTAAACCTTGAAAAGGCTGTTGAGACTCAGAATAAATCTGAGGGTGACACTCTGACAGTCCCTGATCTGCCTGTCCATGTTGCCTGAAATCTCTCTTGGTGATCGTAACTTTTCTCCCTCACGCACTCTGACATATTCCTCGCCGAGCACAGGCCTGTGTTTGTGTGTATGTGTGTGTGTGTGTGTGCCATCAGATAAACCAGCTCAGCTCTAATGTCACCTGTCAAGATGCAGCTGACAGAGAAATATACAAAAATATTGCCGCATGATACAGCTTATTTGGGAGTTTTGTGTCAGCGTGAGCGGCTGTGATCTCAGCGAGCGAGCGTGTGTTGCACTTTAGTCTGGCATACATACATGTTTGTGTGTGTGAAGGAGTATGTGAGTGTAATTAATGATGTGTTCCTCCTCTTCATAGGGTAATAGGATTTCCCCACCCCAGGCGGTAGACGGAGAAGGAGGGGGAGAAAACAGCTCTGCACGTATGTATGGGAGAGAGAGAGTGTGTTTGCTGCAGAGTTAGTGAATGGGAGCCCCATGTAGTGATGCCAATAGAGGGGCCTGTGTGTGTGTGTGTGTGTATGTGTGTGTTTGTGTGTGTGTGTGTGTGTGTGTGGTGGGGGGGAGGGGGAACAAGCGAGTGATTTATAACAGCTACTTCAGGTCTCTCCTCTCTCCCACAGCAGCACCACAAACACATCCATTACAAAAGTACTGATGTTAATGGGGTTGCTGTGTGTGTGTGTTGGTGAGTGCGCCCGTGCATGCTCATGGGTGTGTGTGTGTGTGTGTGTGTGTGTGTGTGTGATACAGAGGCTGAGCGTGCGCCTTTATGTGTGCGTGAGAGAGAGTGATAACCAGATGCTACTGGGTGAAAGGAAGGTGAAGGTTACCGAGGGTGTTTCGTGGAGGTTTGCTGGTGCACGAGTCCCAGTGCAAGTTTCTGCGCATGTGTGTGTGTGTGTGTGTGTGTGTCTGTGTGTGTGTGTATGTGTGTGGGTGCATGTTTGTGTGTAAGTGTAAGTGCGTGTCTATATGGGCGAATGGCCGGTTTGTTTTGGACTTTTATAGAGTAGGCTAATTCCTGTACATTGCCTGCTTTTCTCACTGTGTGTGCGTGTGTGTGTGTGTGTGTGTGTGCCTGTGTGTGTGTGTGTCTTGCGCAGCTGGAGAAACGCAGCTGAGGAGATGGAGTGATAAAACACAGAACTGAGGAAAAAACTCTAGAGAGTAAACAGAGGGAGCAAAGAAGAAATAAATAAAGAGGATGTAGAGCTTCTTGGTAATGGACTGGTAGAAGCTGAGGACCACATTCACCTCAGTGTGTTTGTGTGAACATACACACACACACACACACACACACACACACACACACACACACAGTCTGCCTGTCTCCTCTCACATTACCCTTTACATTAAAACCAGTCAGGGGGAAAATTACTGCAGACCTGGGCCACGTCTGCCCACCTGGCCCCACTGAGAGAGGAGGGGATGAGGAGCCAGAGGAGGGGATAAAGAGGAGGATAAGGGGATGAGAAGGTGGGGGGTCAAGGGACCCGGAGAGGGACAGGGCTGCCCAAAGGCACTGGTCTGGAGTCAGCCTCATGCAAGAGGGGAATTTCTTGCGCTGGGTCTGTGCCTGAGGGCCTTAGGAAAAGCTTGACCTCCTATACTGTTAGCGGGGTTAAAGGGATGAAGAAGAGTTTTTACTTCATGCGTTCTTTATCCTGATGCTCATATTTCATGTTAGCTGGATGCACAACCACTAACTCATAATGACAGGCTAAAGACTGCATTCATAATTTAATTTAAAAGCAACAGTAATTAATATTTTTGATACTAACAAAGGATCAAATGACAATAGCCATGTCTCCACATAATTGCAAATTTAAAGCAAACATTTGAAATGTTGCCAAAAATTTAAATAAGAAAACACAAATTTGACGCGTTTCCATAACCTGCTTTGGGAAATTAGTCAGATTCACTGGATATAGATTGCAGTTGTACCAGTCGGCCATTGGCTACACTTCACGCAGCTTTCTGCTCCCCCTCCACAAACTACGCTTTACCGTTTGTTTCAAAATCTACTTCAACAACCTCTGAGCAGCAGCTGACCACGCCGAAGAGTTTTGCAAGGATTTGAATCATGCATTAAGGCTCTGCTTTTTTTCCATTGAATTTGCCATTTAAATAACAGTGCTCACCTACTTTCGTATAAATTTGTCACAGTAACAAGCCTGGGAGGGAGCATGGAGCTGCATTCTTTGCTTAACTCCACCCAAGACGATTGTGATTAGTTTAAAGAAAAACAAACAAGCCAGATTGTTTTTGATAATGAGGTGCAGTCAGACCATTCTACGCTGGTTACGCTCAAACAGGAGCGAATAGTGTTGCGAGTAGGTATAGAGGCTACATGGCTGTGTTAAACAGAGTCGAAGAAGTTGGAAACAAAAACAGGGGTGTGTTCCTGTAGCCATGCTGCCACGTTATTTAGTATATCAGAAAAATATTTAGTATGTACCAACAGATAATATGTGAAATGCAGTGAGCCAAAAATACCATCATGTCCCTCTACGTCCAGTTGCATTGAGCAGTTTGCAAGCCAGCATACTATTCTGGCCTTTCTGACTCACAATCTTCTGTGCATGGAACAGTGTCTCGCTTGAGGAGCAAGCTTGAGACACTGAGAGAACACAAACAGATGACGGCACTGCAGACTGCGACGAATATATGAGAAAGACGGTCAAACTGCATGTAGTTTATAAATGCAGCTGCAGTATGTACTGCAAGGAAAGAAACAGTATGCAGTATGGAGCACAGGGTAGGTACTGCTAAAAATACCTTTGAGAACTTTGTCCACCTACTAAAGAAAAGTGCAGAGAAGCCTTCAGGAGTTGTTGTGATTCTTGATGGGAGTCCCAACACTATTAGTCTGTTGCCACTTTTCAGGTCTCCAGAAGGTTTTGGTTCACGCTCACCTGTTTCATCAGTGATCTTTCCAGCTATAACCAGCTGCTTTCAGTAGCCGTGTTTCCGATTTGAAGAGGACTTTTAAAAAATCTGCAAAATAAAGTGAATTTGGCCTGTTCCTACTGACTGCTTTAGAGCAAGCAAACTAGGCAGAGTAAAAAGAGTAGAAGAAGCCAGACACAGAATCAAGGTTGTGTCTGAAATCCCAAACTATGCACTGTGTGTATACTATTGTGTGAGAAAAGCCACAATGCGTAACTTTTCAGACACACTAGTCGGTGCAATAACACGTATTTTCCTGAAAACCGACCAACCCGTCAACCTCAATCCCATTTACTCCACTGGCATCTACTTGTCTCACATCAGACCAGATTTTACACTCATCACACACTATTTCCATCCCGAGACAAATGAAACATTAGACTTTGATTAAAGCGTAAGAGTCTGAAGCTGAGCTGTCTTGGTTCCTGTCCACTATTGTTCGTTATGTGCATCACTACTGCGTCGCATTGTGTAGGATATTTACGTCGGAATAGTGCTTTATGTAGTCCCCAGAAATAGTGTGCTCTTCACATGCTTTTGGGTTCATACAAAGGTTTTAGAGGTAAAAAGAACCTCAAATGCTATATTAGCACACAATTTCAGTGCAGCACAATTGTTTTCCAATCAGTAAACTCTAAGAAGAAGTAGAAACCAGCTAAATTTTGGCACGTAGGAGACCAAAATGGAGAGAGATCTTCAGGAAAGTAGTAAATATTCTTTCACGTCAGCCGGTACTGGACAAGTTTTATTCCGTCTGGAGGCGAAGGCAACAAAAGAAGCAGATTATCAGTCACGTGAGTTACATGTTCACCACATCGGAGCTGAAAAAAAGTGCTTCCACCTCCCCTGAGGCATGAAGACACGAAAACATCTCAAGCGTGCGTGAAAGCTTTTCGCAAAACTGGTTTTCTTTCTTTTTAATTTTGTAATTCTCGCTGTGTCCATTAGGTTTCCCCAGTGTGGTACTTCAAAATGCACATTCAGCGTCTGAATGAAAAAAGCTTCCATAGATCTGCGATAAGCTATTTCCACAGCAAACTGCAGAGAGGCAAAGTTAGCAACTCGCTGCTGGGTGCTGCATTTAGCAGCTTAAGTGCCAGAGATGTCACTCAGGAGAGAAAGAGCTACAAGGAAAGTGAACATTGGAAACACGACTCCGAATGACTGCTGGAATAAAGCAGCTACTTGAATGAATGCAGATTTAATACAGTTGAATCTGCTAAACAAGTAGTTTAAAATGTCCTCATAAAGTGAGATGGGTTTTTATAAAGTAGCAGGTGCTACTCAAATCTATATTTGAAAATCTGGCAACCGAAAAGTTGTAACTCATCTATAAATCCATGATAAATTACTTTTTATCAATATCAATAAAGTGAGAACCGGTGTTACAACTCATTAGCCTTTCAGAGTGCAGCATTTATGGGGTTTAGCTGGTTGGGATGGAGCTAATTTAAACTACTTTATACACTGTTGGGCTGTTAGTTTTATAGCAATGCATCATATTTTACAAGCTTATTATGTCTCTTTTTAAAAACCTAATGAGCAAAGTAAATGTTAAATAGGCGTAGTGGAGTTAAGTGTGCAGTATTCCCTCGGAAATGTGGTGGAGGAGAAATATAAAGTGGAATAAAATGGAAATTTAAAGTGAAACCACCTTAAAAATGGTACTATATAGGGTTTCTTTCCACTGCTACAACTACAAAAAAAGAGAAGATAGAAATCAAGAAAGCCACGTCTTCAAGTTGTAAGAGAAGGTTTTATTACCAGTGCTATTTACATAGAAATAATACAGCCTTGCCCCCTTTCCCCCCTCTACCCTTAAACGCACACACATGAGCAAGCACACCCCCAAGCATCCACATTCAGGCACCCACACACTCACGCTTGTATCCAAGAATATCTCCGTACATCAGAAATAAGACACATTCTTTCTAGATCTTATACAATGTCCGAAAGGAAACACAAATGATCTCAAAAACAATATTTCAGCTAACTCAGTGTGGACGGACAGCATTACAACGTGTGCTCCGTGTCAGGTGTGCTGTGTATGACGCGTAAAGACTGAGCAGAGATGAGAAAACATGGGATGAGATTTGTTTGCTTCCCTTTTTTTTTATGTTCCCACAAAGGCTGACTTTTTAAACAGCAGGTGACATGTGGCCCTGATGTGCACGATAAAAAGAAGGTTTCAAAATTTGGAGAATTTGTCCTCTAGAAGACGTTCCCATCCACAGCCGGACTGAGCTGCTCGGAGCCGATTTGGAATTCTGTGAGCCTGATGGCCACTAGATGGCAACGAGTGCTTCAGAGCAGACAGTGGTAATGTCACAGATGTTGTCTGCCCCCTCTTTTGTTTTCTCTCTTTAGAGGAAGGAGACCTCAGCTGTTGAAGGACATTCTCCATTATGGGTTCAATGTTCTTTTGAAAATCATTTCCATTAAAACATGTTTTTTAAAAGGGACAGTAACAAAAGGAAGGTCAGGTGAAGCAGTGTGTGGAGCAGAACTATCAGGGCCGCCTGGATGGGTGTGAGATTTGTGTGTGTGTTTGTGTGCGTGTGTGTGTGTGTGTGTGTGTTTGTGTGTGTGTGTGTGTGAGTGAGTACAAGTGTCTGTATAATTGTGTCCGTGTTTTGAATAATGGTATAGACATCCTTCTTTTAAGCTATGATCAAGAACACTTTTTGCGCATTAAGGGACTTACAGCCGAGATGTGTGCAAGAACAAGTCGTGCCAGAGGTGAGTGTGTGTCTATCAAGCAGCAGCCTTTGATTTGACATAACGTCTCGCACGGGTTTAAAATGAGCAACGTATTTGACAAAACACGTGATTAAGTGTTTGTGTGTGAACATTAAAGCGTGTATCCGAACCGTTGTCTTTGTCATACTGAGGGTAGAGTGGCAACTTAGCATTCGAACGAGGAAAGTAATATTGCTTGGAAGCAACGTTTTTCTTAAAATGTGGTGGGAAATTAAGAAAACTAAACATGTCCCCTTTGGCGTTTCCCTCTAATGTGTTCATTAGAAGATGCCTTTGTTAACAACGAGGGGAAGGCGAGAAGCAATTTTGCTGGATGGAATCGCACATTTTTTTATTAATTTTTTTTAGTATTTCAAGTCCAGTAATCCAGGAAGGGATATGCTTTGGAGTATCTACTGGGCAGCAAGTATTACTTTTTCCTGCAAGCTATCCCACTCTTGATTCAGTTTGTCAACTGTGAAAATCGGTTCAAGATTTTAAAAAGTCCTCTGTAGAAATTTAGCGGTACTTTTCACCCCACAATGTCTTTTTTTTTTCTTATTCGTCTCCTGAATTAACTAGGCCGACACTCAGCCCACGAATGGTCCCTGTGTCTTCTTGTCCTTTACCAGGCTGTGGTTTCTCCCATCTCCTGGCCTTGGTGGGACATTGGAGCGCTGTAGCTGGAGTTACTGGCCAAGGAGAAAGGAGGACTGGGTCCGCCCCCGTATGCCTCCCCCGGGACGGGCTGCAGAGAGCTCGGTAAGCCCGGCTCTGGACTGGGGGTTTCCGCATGGGAGATCATGTCCGTGAACCTTTGGTCTTCTGAAGGGTGGTGGCCGGATCCCTCCATGGCTCCGGGTCCAGAGCCCAGAATGTAGGGGGACTCGGCTGGAGACTGAGCCTGTGAGGACGGAGGGCCGTGGGGGAAGAAGTCGTAGTTGCTCCCTGGTCCGTAATAGTCACCTTGGTATTCTGTGGAGGGACAGGAGAACACACGGGGTTAGACTTTCTATCAAAGACTTGCATAAAACATCCACAGCTCCCCAGAGCAGCGTGCAGTTATACACACAGCTCCACCCCTACCTAAGTGGTGAAATTGATCATGTCCAATTTCCAACCAACCGGTCTCCAACAGCCTCATTTGAGTGTATAAACAACTCCACACCTCTCCACCTCAGTTCTCTCGCCTTTTACACACTGCATTCATCTCCCTCTCTCATTCAGCTCGCAGCCATGCGTGCACCTCGATGGATTCCCCTGCTGAAACTTCTGGATTTGGATGAGGAATTCCAAAATGAGATTCCAGCCTCCCCTGCAGCCCTGCCAGGCCCTGTCAGCTGCATCTCTCTGTCAGGTCTGATGCAGCTTCCAGCACCCAGTGCCTGGCTGGGCTGTGGTTACACCCTGAGCTACACTGATCGCTCTACTTTATTTTTAACGTTCAATTCAGAAGAAGGGAATCTTTTTAGTAAAGATTCATGTGAATTAATGTGTTTCTTGTCAACCAGGAAAACTTCTAAACCTGCTAGCGGGTTTGAAACGTATCTCATCTTAAAAATATCGCCAAAACGACATTATATATAATAGCTCGGGGTGCACGATAATATCGGCGTTGATTTTGGCAACTATGACGTCATTCCAATAATTCCGATAATTAAAAAGTCAGCTGATAAAATGACCCGATGATAATAATAAAGACTTAGAATCTTGGTTTTTGCCGTTGGTCTGAGTGTTCTTGTCTTGTGCTCATGCCTGACTCCTCAACCCCTCCCCTCCCCGACGGTACTGTCACATGTGTGTGATGTCATAAGACTGCGTGGGCAGAGAAAAACAAGCAGCATGGCGTGGCATTGACCAGTGTGGACTTTCTTTGCCGTGTCTGAAGAAGTCGTTTCACTAAGGGCTGGTCCCGAATATTGGAATATCCGAATATTTGTTCGTCGTGGTGGTATTCGGATAATAATTTTGATACTCAAAAAGTCGTGCGCACCGCCGAACGCCACCGAGCGTTGCCGAGGCTGTAGTACGCTGCCGGGTGCAGCCAAGCGTCACCAAGGCTCCACTACGCTGCTGAGGTTCTAGAACGCTGCGGTGGTTGTAGGAGCAGACTTGCCAACTCCGGTGTTATGCTCCAGTGCGTCGCCGGGCGTAGCCCAGCGTTGCCAAGGCTCTGAAGCTGAGCTGAGGCTCTAGAACGCTGCGGTGGTTGTAGTAGTGGAGCTGACAACTCCGGTGTCCCGCTCCGGTGCGCAATCGGTTGACATTATCGGTCATCGGCTGCACAAAGTATAAAATTATCGATTATCGGAATTGGTTGAAATTGGCATTATCGTTCATCTCTAATAATAGCTATGAACTCAGGATACAAAATGGAAAAACAAAGGCAGTAGTGGGATTTTATCTTCTGGACAATTCTTGAACCTCTCCACAGTGACCTAATGTTATCTTAAAATCCCTACACTTCATCGCTTCATTCTACCTCAGTTCAAAAAACACTGAAAATAAATAGTTTTTCTAACCAGATAAAGCATAAAAAACTGAAAATTCTGCACTCTTCAGCACAACTGTGAAGCCATAAGAAAAAAAATCAGGGGCTTTTCGGCTGAACTGCAGGCTGTGTAGCAGAGAGGAGACAAATGTGTAGTTATCACAGTTATGCATGAAGGGTCACCTTTTCTTCCAGTGTTGGTAACAGCTGCGAGAACCTCAAAAAATGTTGCACATGTTGATCCTAGGTTTTTTAATTTTTTCAGTTTTTTATGATTTATGGCATTCTGGGTCATTCCTGAGTTCTCACAGCTTCTATCCATGGTTGTGCTGTTTCCATAGAGGTGCAGGACTTTACGTTGCAGTGAAAAATGGCCTTCAGAGGGTTAATCAGCTGGTCTATGAAATGTCAGAAAACAGTGCAAGAGTTTGGCATGTTTTTCTTGCTTATTTTTGCCGAAGCAAGAGCCCACAGCACAAAGCCATTCAAATCACAGTGAAATAAACCAAGAAAAGGCAACAAATACTCCGATTTTAGAGGCTGGAACAAGAGAATGTTGATAATTTTTCACCTTCGCTGACTAACTGGTTGCCTGTGTGGATTATTTTTCCACTTTTAATTCCACCTCCCTGCACAGCTTTGGCCACCTCAAAGTGCTTTAAGCATAGCAGCGGCTCCTCTTTGATTCACGCTTCCATCTTGGCACCATGTTGCTGCTGCTGCTACGTTTCTAGCCACAATTATGTTGGCCCATCAGTACAGCTTGCACATATGTCACATCAGTGGTGGTGGTGGCAGGTTTACCCCACGCTATTTTCATCTTTACAGTGACATCAATTGTGCAGCATCACGAGACAAGAAACGGCCATGTCAAAACACATTAGGCCTACTTATATGTGAGCAAATCATTAAGGAGCTCGACGTAGAAGCGCATGTACGTACGTAAATCACAGGTAAAATAGCTTCTACAGTCTGTAAAAATCTGGTTTGTTGTCATTTTTATTTAAAACCACAAACGCCAACCACCGGGTATGTAACTCAACATGTGATAATTGTTGTTTAATAGTCAGTCAGGCTCTAACTCAAGTGGATATCTGTTATATCTAGTGGCTAAATATACTGTTTTAACTCCTTTAAACCTCTCCTCCTCAGCAGCATTTGAGTCTGATTCTCTCCTTCTTGTCTGGAATTTCCTAACCGTTCTTTTGCAAAGCGCTGCAGCAAGAAACTGACACGTTAATAACAGAATCCGGTCTCAAGTTTGTTGGTTTCACAGTAAATCTCCAGCGCACACTTGGATTAACAAACATTTTGTAGCTACCGTGTGACACTGAGTGGCATGTTTATGCCTCAGAGAGGATTCAGCACCGCTCCTGCTCGTGTTTGACGTCTCCAGGTACAGGACTGTATATTCTCATTTGTACTGCTATAGTGGGATTCTGTCTGGAGAGATTTAGATGTATCTCTGCAAGCGGCGTTCCCTGTTGTCTGGATAATTAATAGGCCTCACTGTGACCAGTTTTCAAAGGGGCTATTTCTTATTTCGTTATGTGGCTGCTGAATTTTTAAAATGAAACCTCACTGCTGTAAGCATCCAAATTGAAATTCAATTTGCTTCATTTATTGTGAAGTGGAGGCAGATATCTGAGACACAAACGATCTCAAAATCAGGACTAATGAAGCCCAAACGATACCACAGGTATGCATAATATGGACGATATTCCCATTTATTGTTTCCTAGCCGAGTACATATGAATCCATCAAAACCAATTAAGCAACCAGCTGCTGTACTTCTCTTACATTCTCTCGGAGCAGCTCTGAACATACATAGTATAAATTTGGTATTTTAAAGAGACACTCAAGCCTGCAAGGGAAATACACTTGTTCATTTTCTTGCCAAAACCAATCAGACAATAAATATCATGTGATGCTACGGCCTGGAGGTAGTTAGCTTAGCTTAGCACAGACACAGGAAACATGGAAACAGCTCTCTGTCCAGCAATAATAAGATTCACCCATCAGCACCTCTACAGCTCATGAAGTCACATTATATCGTGTTTCTTCAATCTTTTCATCGTGATGTTGACATTGTGGGGTTGCCAGGCAACCAGCAGAGACTCCAGCAAGTCACAGCATCTGACCAAGAAAGAGTCCAGCATATGACTCCCTATAACAGCCAAACATTTAGTGTTTATACTTTCACTGTAATAAATTACTGTAAAATGCAGCTTCCAACAGCAGTGTGCTGTTTTTCCAAAATATGGTTAAAACCGGTGACATGTTGACGCTGTTTTTGGATCCACAATCAAGAACGAGTGTGAACAGAACAAACACACAGCAAAGCTCTGCTCAGAGTGGTGACCTGACGTAGGCAGCCAAGAATATTATTGATAAGTTCACACTCATGGTCTGAGATAGGGTTTATTTTTCCTTGGTTTTAAAACTATATCTAATAAACTACAATTTTCGTACTGGCTTTATCCTTTTTAACTATTGTTTAAGGTGTTTAAGTGCAATATGCATTTTTCAGTGTTAATGAGGGATCTCAATTCTGGATTATAAAGATTCAACACAGTGTTTTTAATGCAGCAATTCACAGCTTACATTGATTAAAGTGGCAACACTATATAAATACAGAATATTATTGGAAAGTCTAGTTACCATATTCACCAACATACTGGGGCTACCAGTGTTTTATTGTAGTTTTACAGGGAAATTTACTACAGTCCACATACAGCATGGCCATTAATCAGCTGAAATCTTTAACAGTGCAGGCAGGCAGAGTTAAACCCTGTCCACACTAATACAGATGTATTTCTAGACGAATATTCTCTCCTTGATTTTACATATTATCTCAGTCCACACAAGAATGAAGAAATGACTGCAAATGCTCTCGAAAACCTTTGTAGTTGTTCAACATCAACAATACATGAAATCCTACAGAAGACTGTTTTCCATAATTTACGTGGACGCTGTGGAGAAGGCAACATCGGCCACAACGGCAGGTTTGGCGTGTCAGGAAGGTGATGCAGCAAGTCAGGTTTTAAACTTGTAACTCCGAGGGCTAGACAGACTGGTGCATGTCCACCGTTGCTGTTGTTGTTGTTGTTGTTGTTTCAGGCACATGCTCAGTATTTAAAGCCACAGCGGGCATGCGCAGATTGACGTGTGACATCATCTTTTCCTAAACTCTTTTTTACACATTTACACATAAACCAGAGTTGCAAAAAAATCTCACCTTTAATGACCTAAATTGCTGTTTGCATGAGGCTAGGAGATTCAAAACTGTTCATTATGCAAAATCTCTGTATCAAAGTGGACAAGGCCTTAATCTTACAACAGAGCCATACTGGATGTTTCCTCCTGTTTCCAGCTCTTACGCTCAGCTCTAAACTAACCCGCTGCAGGTTGTTGCCTCATATTTAACAGACGACCGTGTATCTGGCATAAATCTTCTCATGTGTTTCTCAAAATGTTGAATCAATCTTCAACCGAGGGGCTGATCGCTCAAAACCAGGCGCTGCTATACATCCAGCCGGACTGGACAATTACTCTTTCACACAGCCACGGTCCAAAAGCAAGTGACAATCAGCAGCATCCATCCATCCATCTGTCAGCTGTACGGCTTCATCCTGTAGAGGGTCACTGCTGCTGCAGCTCATCCCTGCTGGCATTTGGTGACAGGTGGGATACACCCACAGCCAATTTAGAATCAGCAGTTAGCCTAATGTGAATGTCTGTGGACTGTGGGAGAAAACTAGAGCTGCAACAATTCAGCAATTAATTAATTCAATTTAATAATCTTTAAGAAAAAAAGTCCAAATTCTCTGTTTCCAGCTTCTAAAATGTGAATATTTTCTGATTTCTTTCCTCCTCTGTGACACTAAAACTGAATATCTTTGGTTTGTGGACAAAACAAGACATCTGACCAAACAACAAATTGATTACTGAGACAATAACCAACAGATTAATGAGGTATCGGGTTGCAGCCTGAGAGAAAATCAGTGCATCTGCAGTGAGAACATGCAAACCATCTCAGACCCAGACTCCTCCTGCTGTGAGGCGACCACTGAGCCACTGTGTCGCCCTCACAGTCGGACTTGTGTGGTGGTAAAACGGAACACGATTGCACTGAAACTCTATTGCATGAGTTGTTTACCATAAAAAACAGGCGAAAGATTTAAAAAGAAGTAGAAAGATTCACCTTCTCCACATGCGGCCAGCTATTTTGCACACTTTTTGCATTCATTAACAACTACAAACCTCCACCTGCCTTCTGCTTCCCACCACTCCTATATTCTTGTTCCAGATTCCCTCAGTAACATTAAATCCATTCTGTTTCAGCAGCACCTTGAACTGAGATCGATGGCACACTTTATCCCAGCTCCCACAGATGTTGCTCTATAGCATTTCTCCACTCTCACCATATGTTCTCCTCGCTGCTGCTTCAGTGCAAACAGGGAGAACGTGGAGCTCACAGGTCACACATCGAGAAATGCATCGCCCAATCACAGCGCCTGCATGTATTTGCCGTTGCTCTTGGAAAATTTTCAGGAGAAACAATCAAAAGCTGACATGACTTCCACACGCAAGCTAATTATTTGATCTCGCAAACGGGCCCCTGCTAGCTCGGCCGACCTTGAGAATAAGCAACAAGCTCGTCTTTTGGTGTGTGAGAGTTGGAGAGGGAGGGAAAGGGAGAGAGAGAGAGAGAGAGAGGCGAGGGTGGGTGTTGAGGGGAGTGTTAGCTCTGCAAACTATAATTACACTCACACATGCAGACGCATCATACCACACACAGGCATTCCTGCCTCCAAACAGGGGCGCAGGAACACAGGGAGGCAGCGAGCTCAGATAAAGGCGAGCGGGCTGGCCTGTGCTGCTGCGGCACAAAAGGGTGTGAAAAGCAACGTGCGAAGAAAGCAAGAGAGATGAGAGCGAGGGATGGAGGTTTTGTCCTCTGTTTTCCCCTCCCACTCCCTGCGTTGCAGCCTTGACGGCTCCGGTTTATTGTATCCTCAATGCCAGGGCCCTTCAGGTAGATGTGCAGGAGCTGTATAGAAACCGCGGCTCTCAGACTGTCCATCAAAAACAAACTGCTGATATGCATGACAGGTGCATCTGGTTTATTCCTGCAGTTCAGCGTGCGGCTGATGTTGTGTTAGCGCTGTGTTGTTATCTCCTGCCCACCTGCTATTGTCTCAAAATTATTTCTTCTCTATACAATGGACCAATTTTTTTTTTCAAGTGGCCTTTACAAGTATTTTTTAAAAGGATATTGATTTGAAGGCGTCGTTACATCAACTGGAGATTCAGTCGCAGCCCACGTGGTCGAGAAAGAAAACAGTGCAAAGAAAATAGCCTGTCTTTATATCCACGTTCATTTTCACACTTGGAGAGCAACAAGCCAGCTACACCTACATCTCCTGTACCAAACCTTAACGCTTGGCAAAAATCAAGATGACATTTTCTGAGGAACCAACGTTTAATCAGCCTTTTTTAAAGCACACTTTAAACACATGAATGTTCAATCTGCAGCAGTGGGATCAGTGAATAATGCACAGACCCCTCAGTGCATTTGCACCACATCTGAACCAGCCATAAGATGTAATTTCACCACAGCCTTATTTCTACAAACACTGCTGCCAGATATATATATAGAGAGAGTTCAAACTGTAAAGGTTATACTGCAGCATCAAAAAGACTTTCTGAGAGGAAGCTGCATGTCGGCCTATTTATTTGCTTATTTACTAGGATCCCCATTGTCCTGGGGTCCACCAAGGTTTTACATGTGTAATAGAAATAAATCAAAATTGCATTGAATAGAATGTAAGAAAAGCAAACAAAAACTATGAAAATCATTATAAAACAGATGAAAATAAAACAAAGAAAAACACAATCAATGTGATTTTCATCTCAATCCCAATCAGTTAATCATTTTCCCTGACTAAGGCTACACACATATGAGGAAACAGTCTATATATATATATATATATATATGTGTGTGTGTGAAGGTACACACATGGATACAACCTTCGTATATAAACCAGATTAAACCCAGGTTACTCCTTATTTTCTTAAATCCAGTTTTACAAGTCTTTTGAAGCTGCTTACATTTTGAGTGAGTTTGATGTGGTTAGGTAATAAATTCCATCCTTTCATACCCCTAAAGATGACAGTGTTTTTAATGGTGTGTGTTCTTGCTGTAGGTAGTGTGAAGTCTCCTACCACAGCATGTCTGGTTATGTATCTATGATGTTCTGTTCTAAAAGAAAGACTCCTGAACAAAATACAAGGTGGCTTAGTGACGATAATATTTCTGGTGAAAATGATCAGTGAGTATAGAAGTCTGTCTTTAACCAACAGCCAGTTTAAATTTTTATGCATAGTAATGATATTTGTCATATGGTTGCACATAAGTGCTGTACAATCAGCTCTATTTTGAATAAGTTGTAACAGGCCTAATGTTACGTGGAGTGGAACCTTTTCAAACTTTAGCTGTCTGCTGTTCATTTCTTGCAATTTTCTAAACAATCTTCTTTTTTGGAAAAACTGGACTTGTTTTACTGTCATAGTTAGTTGGAGACACTGCAGCTGTTTCCAAGGATGAAATTTTGCAACTTTTAAGAAAGAGAACGACGCTCAGGTGCCGATGCGCTCTGTAAAGAGTTATAAGTGTCGTCTTGCAAAAAAACTTTAGAGACGCAACAGGGGTGACACATTCCTACGCAGAATAAAACAGGACTCAATCTCTTGAATGCCGCTGTTCACACTCACTGTCTTTGAAGTTCTCCATTCTCCAAGGGTTTATAAAAACAGGTAAAAATAGAACAGAAACTGTCTTTTGCGCTAAGGTGCATGATTCCAGTGCGCTTTCTCTGCTGCCTCTGTTTACAAAGTGTCTGAACAAAGCTGCACGATCTATGGCTTCAGCGCCGACACCGTGATGTGCACATGTGCAACGGTAGAAAGACAAATGAACTCCTGTTATAACTATTTCTGATACCAAAAGACAACCAGCATGCCTCTCATTATCCAGGACTAATCTACAAGAGAAGTCCGTCTGACAGAACATCTCTTACTCTGATTTAAGGGATTCTTGGAGATTTATTCACAAGACATAGAGTTTGTTGACATGCAGCCTTCACATGTGCACAACAAAATGAGCGAGGAACTGGAAAGAAACACCGAAAAGGAAGATTTGCTTGTATGGAAACGCTTTAGCTCCAGAAAAGATGACCAATACCAGCTTCTCTGTCTGCACCAGACGAGGAAACACCTGTCTGACTATTTAAATCAGCACCACGAAGCTCTGTATGAGAGTCACATCTGAACGACATCCAAAGCAACAAAACTAGTCTGGATTCCTTCATCAGTGTTACACCATGAGAGGAAGATTCCAAATGGCTTTTTCAGCTTTTTAAAATGTTTTTTTTTTTAATGCAGATGCACTCACCTACAAAATCACCCCAATTGCTGTAGAATGTAATTATTTAAGTCAACTTGTATTTTTTCAAATTGCAATATATTACAGAAAAACTAAATATCGCACTTTTATTCCTCCCCCCCATATCATGCAGCCCTAGTTTATTCCTGTTTATTCCTGTTTAATAAATGTCAGCATGTGGCAGTTAAATAGAATTTAAGGACACTCTGAGATAAACCAGACTACAAAGTTGTGTTTGGATCAGTTAACAACGGCTTCTTACCTTGTTTCCTGTAACGAGCAAACTGACTACCCAAGGTTGGAGCCAAATTAAAGGCTGAATATATGTTGTATCTTAGAACAAATGATGAATAGATTAAAGGGAGCAGCGTGGCCTCTAATGTTCAGATTAACTACATGAGGGTCTCATCAGCAGCAGATAAAATGGTAGCAACCTAACATCATATTGTAGCTACCAGCTTTGTTTGGCTACACAATGTCACATTTCAGTGGTGAAACTGGAACCCAGTTTGCTGTTTGGTTTTCTGGACACAGCATATTGCACATTAATATTACAGCAGACCCCACAGGCGCAGTGATGGAGTGTATTTAAAGACACAGCAGCAGCTGAACTTCCATCGTCACAACATTCGTTCCTTACCTCCGTAGTAACCGTAGGCCCCGGGTCCCAAGATGTCTGGATCCTCAATCCGGCCTCCCAGGGGCCTCATCCTCCTCGGGCCCCTGAAGAAGGCGTGCCGCCGGGCCCCCAGAGCGCTCAGCTGCTTCATCCGTCGTTCTTTGGATCTTCTGTTCTGGAACCAAACCTGGAAGAAAAGGGAAAAAAAAGCACACCGGGAGGGACGAGGGTCGCAGTTATCAGGTTTACATTTGTCTTCCTTCAGTTCCACCAATCGCTGCTCTCACTCAGACTTCCACCAACGTCTCGCCAAATCATGTTGCTGTGAGATTCCGACTCTAATCACACTCGCTACAAGATTCAGCTGGCTGCGTCTCGCACAAAAAAAAAAAATAGAATGCACGAAGCACAACTGACAGAATTGGAAACAAATTAATGTGGATCAACTCGTCACTTCAGGTCATTTCGCTGATCTATTTCATTTCACGCTCACTGTTACAGAGTTTGTGTTGAAAACCACAATTTACGTCAGATTTGAAATGCTGCCATTAAGTCTTTTTTTTCCATTGATAGGGCTTTTATTCAGAAACTGCAAACTATTTCCAACAAATAACAAGAAGTCCTTGCTTGTGGCCTGTTATGATCCCATTTCTCTGACACCTCTGCACCCATTTTAAACTCGGTTTACTGCATCACAATTAGTTATGGCCTCTCCTCATCTATTTCAATTAAGGTGTAAATTCTTGGAGTTCAGCATTAAAAACAAAGTGTTAAAGCCATTCAAATATGCAGCTACGCTTGACAGGAGAAGCAACACTTCCCCGTGCAATGCCAAAATACAAAGGTATGATCAAATCAGCATTTCCACATAATGAATGGTAACACCTAGAGGGATTCTTGATCTGCAGTGTTACATACACATGCCTGGAAAGCACAAAGGATCAATGCCAGAAATTAGAGAAAGCACAGGGATGCAGAGATGACAGGGAAAAAATACACTTGTCAGTCTTAGAGACATTTTCCTGTGAAGTAAATGTACCCCAATACACGCCCTAATGCTCCTCACTGCAAGTTAGAATAAACGAGCGAGGGCTGTAAATCAGAGCATCGCTGTGATTAAATAAACTTTCTTTGAAGAGGAACAAAGGAGGATTTTCAAAATTGCAAAAACCAAAAAAAAATAAACCCCACCACACACCATATGGAAGAATGTCTTTGCATTATAAGCACATAACACATCTTGTTTCGCCTTTGCATCAGTGCTGCATAATGATGTATGTTCACACCAGCTAGGCTACACCAGAGGCAGAATCCCACTGTGCTACAGATTAACAAAAACACACACACACACACATGCACACGCACACTCATAATAATAATAATAATAAAAAAAACACCTAAAACCACTTAGGCTCTGCTCTCTGTGCTCCAGCGGCAAAGGCAACACCTGCTTATTGAGAACAATCGTCTAACTGTAGGGTACATTTTTATGGAAATGCTCTCGCTTCCCTTGAGAGAGCGTTGCTTAGGGATTACATACACATGCTGGAGAAGCAGCGTGGCTCACAGGGCTCCCCGCGTTGAGAGCAATGGTATTTAACACACACTGAACGAGGAGGAAGATGACGAAACAGAGCCTCCATTTTGGCTCCGAGCAACATGCAAGGGTGGAGGGGATGGGCGAGAGGGAGGGAGAGGGAGGGAGGGAGGGAGTGTTTGTGTGTGTGTGTGTCGGGGGGGGAGATCATGGACAGAGCGACGGACTGACTGACTGACTGAGTTATTGATTAGCTGAGTGATTGATTGAATGATTGATGCACACACACACACACAGGGTATGATGAAGCAGCGGTGGAAGCCAGTGGAAGCAGGCTGCAAGTGAGTAAGAGCGGAGAGGTGGGAAAGGGGAGGGTGGTATGTAAATCTGTGAAATCAGCGATAATTACAGTGAGTGCACAAAAAGCCACATCACAGTTGGCAGAGATGGTGCTAATCATCCTGACACAGTCTGCACCCAGACACCAAGCGAGTGTGTGCGTGCGTGTGTGTGTGTGTATGTGTGTTTGAGGATGAAAAGGCAGACAGAGATACATGGAGGCAAAACAGTGCATGCTTGTGTTTATACGTGGGCTTCCTCTTCAAATCAGCAAACACAAGGTTACTTCTTGATTGTGCAGCTTGAATTAGCGCTGAAATAAAATTCTGTCTGCGCAAAATAAAGGATATTCTTTCAACAAAATAGCACTCTATTAAATCCTCTTATTTCTGGCCTGAGCAAGGCTAGCCTTTTGCACATTTCATTGTGGGCAACGCGCATTGTCGCTGAAATAAACTGCTGTCTGCTCTAAATAAACTCTATTCTTTGAGAGAACCTGTGTTTTATTACATCCTCTGACATTTAGGAATAACAAGGCGGACCTTTTGCTAATTTTACAGCTGTGAAACACGCAATACTACTAAAATAAACAGCTGCCTGGATAACATAAATGCAATTCTTTTACAAGCTTAGTTTTTATTATTACCAAGCACAAATAAAATGGACAACTAAATCTGAAATTCAAAGATCAGCCTCTGTCAGTGGCTTTAGTAAGACTGGAACTGGAGGCCGATATTAAAGCAGTGTTTATTAAAATAATGTGAGGTGGGAACAATGAGTCATTTTTAAGAGTGTTGCATTAAACAGAAGTAATAAATAGTGAAAGAAATGTGTCTTTAAATGACAAAAAAATGAAAGAATATTAAAAGTGCAGTTCTATTTTTAAGCAACAATATAGAAATTGTGCAAAATTTCAATCTACTGTCGTGTGTAAATATTAATTCTCCTCCTAATATATCATTAGATGAAGATGTATCTGTTTCTTTATTTTTGAAAGATAAGACACAATGAAATGCACACAGGCTCCTGTGCAAAAACCAACTGTTATCATTTTAGTCTTTTATCATCTTAAAACAACAAAAAAAAAGCAGCTCATATAGAATCATTCCAGTCCTGATCTATATCCTGCTAATAGTCCACATCATGTTTTGACATTTCTCCAACAGATAATGAGGCCTTCAATTAAACGTTCCTGCATTTCAGTAAAATTAAAAGGTAATTTCACTGATTTATAATCCGTCATTTGTCTCTAATTTGTCTTTGTCTCGGTGGATCCTCCCCCCCATCACCCGCACAAAGACCCTCTTTCAGCACCACTGGCACCAGAAACAACACGCGGCGCTTCTTACCTGGATCACCCGCATGTTTAGTCCCGTTTCCTGGGCCAGCTGTTCTCGGATGTGCCGGGTGGGCTTCGGCGTGGCGACAAACGCCGCCTTTAACGTTTCCAGCTGCTTGGCCTTGATGGTGGTCCGGGGCCCCCGCCTTTTGGCCCCGGAGTTCTGCTCCTCGTTCTCAATATTGTTCGTTTCCTTATCTGAGGACGTTGAATTGTCCGTCTCCTTTATGTCGTCCTGTATTGGGTCCTGCAGATCCGGCGATAAACTCCTATCTGTACACGACGACACTGGGGAGCGGGAGGGAAAACAAACAAGAGGAAGGTCACGATCCGAAATGTCAAGCAGGGAGGGGGGGTCCTGCTTTAATTAACAGTGGAGATGCGCACCGGCAGCACGGACTATTACGCATCCAAAATCTGCCATTATTCATAAAATCAGAAATGAAAAAGCGCTTGGAGGAGATTTTTTGCGCCAACCTCCAAGCAAACATTTCTATTTCCTTGCTTTCTTTGTCAAAATGCATTTGTTTTATATTATTTGCAAAATATCCACTGCAATTATATGAAAAATGGCACAAATTAAAACTGATTATTTTATTTAAAGGCAAAAATCCTGACCTGGTCACAGAAACGAATCTATACATGAGTATTACCATATAAATGTAGGAGACGAGAACAGACTGGGTCCATATTAAACGAGGGAGCGTGACACCTTGAGTACAACAGGGTGTGGAGTGGCTCTGCTGTCCTCCTGAGCTTTTTATAAGGATGAATAGACGGTGGGAAGAGGAGCAGCACGCACGGCCAGACTAACATACTCATCCCCAGTGGACCCTGGCGTACAATAACACAAAGCTATTGTTCTGTGGAGGTAAATATTGAAACCATTCAGCTCACAAGGTTGCTGTGAAACGCTCTCCACGGACAGCTGAGAATGATCAACAAAAACAAAATCTTACAGCCTCCGGTTCTGTCTTCCTTTTGTCCCCTCAAATGCCATTTGAATGCCATTTTATTTATCAGATAAGTTTTTTTTTAAAAATTAAAACCCACACGTCTTTGATATTAAGCAAACAAAATGCTTACAAAGAGTGCGTTGCTTTTTAAAGAAAATATGGAGACCAAAAATACGCACGGACGCAAGAAAAATACGCACAGCCAGGCCTGTGATCGTTCCGCTTACCTGAGTTCAAGTTGACTTCTTTAATGGCTCCGGAGCTCAAATAATCTTCTTTGCACACAAACTTGTTCTCGTCTATCACATAGAGTTCCTCTCCCGTGGACAGCTGCTTGTTACACACCATGCAGGTGAAGCAGTTCAGATGGAACACCTTGCTGCGCGCTTTGCGGACCAAGTCGTTTGGTGAGATTCCCTGCAGGCAGCCCGCGCATTTTGTGCCAAACCGCCTGGAAGGGAACGAAAAATTATTATTTGAAACACATATGTATTTTTTTTTCTTCCCCAAACACACACAGAAAAACACTGTGTCTAGGCCCCCCACATTAAAAGTGTTGAGAGCAGTGGACAACGGCCCGTTGGAAATTACGCACACCCTTTATATAACTGTTAATATTCACATTGTTGAAATAAATCGACTTTTTATGTTTAAATATGAGCGTTGGGTTCATTAAACGCATTATAAAAAATCATACTAGCTTGTTAGGAATAAACAAGGAATAAATAAGTAAACAAATCCGACTAGTCCTAACAAAAATCAAATTACGCAGGACCTAAATTTCTGGAAAATTACCATATACCAACACATGATAATAATAATAATAATAATAATAATAATAATAATAATAATAATAATAATAATAATAATGATAATAATAATAATAATAATAACCTTATTTTTGTAAGAATTGTAGTAAAGTTGCATATATTATTGAAAATATATTTAAGAGAAACTAAAAACTAAACAAGAAGCACGTCTGTCTATATAACTGACTGGGAGCATTAATGATGGCGGTGGCTACACTGAAATGAAAAAACACTGGAGATAGAAAAAAAAAGCTAATAATTTTTGATGGAGGTGCTCTGACAATAACCCCACGCAAAACGTATTAGTGACAATCAACACATTGTAGCCACGGATATATTATAGGATTAAGCAGAGTGGGAGCATCTTAGCGTGAAAATCTTCTGTTAATCCATATTCACCCGCTTAAATACTGGGTGGGAAGCCTCATCAATTTGATACACAAATAGCCCAAAATAAATTCAGCAGAATTCCTCCTCCTGATCTGACAGGGTGAGTGAGGGAGGCAGCAGCAGGGGGAGGAGGGGGAGGAGGAGGAGGTGTGTTTTTGTACATTTTGCTTCCAAAAAAAAAAAAAAAAGAAAGGAGAGGAGAGGATCTGATTGCTATTTACAGTTATTGTATCACCTGCACGGAGGATGTGAATAGTAGAAGGAGCTCCAGCAGATGTTGGAGGCTCACACCGGGCCTCCTGTACCTGGATGGGGCCATCCTGGGGGGGCTTTGGGTGAGAGCGAGCCCCTCTTGTTTTGTGCAGCATTGTTTTAACACTAATGTAGGCTTGTCCCTCCATTTGCAATGGTATCGCTTCACTATCCTCCCTTTCTCATGCATGGCCAAGCCTCCCCCAGCGAAAAGGGCACAACTCTACTTACACAACAAATGGACACATTAGGGTGATTACTGTTTCGCCTGGCTAATGGCTGGCCATTTAAATCCACCGCTTGATGGGACCTGCGGTAATATGATGGCCAAGGCCGCGCGAGGCCAATAATAGCCCGTCCCAACAAAGGCTGATGTGTCTTACATGTCATTAGACAATTTGGGAGAAAATAACTGACACATACAAATGAAAATGATGCTAAGAGAGTGCGGCGGGACAAACAAGGGCTTCACTTATCACTCAATTACCTGGAACACTTTTTGGGAATTGTGAAGCGGTTAATAGCCTAATGGCTGTTTGAAAAAGAGTTGTCTGGAGCTGGGAATAGATTTTAACAAATGCTAAGGACACAATACACGTGGCTCCACAATGAAATTAAATGTTAGGTGTCCTTTTTATTATTGTAGAGGCCCTTTTAAAAAAGGCCACACGCTGCATAAATCCATTATATTTCACTAGAGATTAATACCAAGTGCGATTTGTAAATTTAATTAAATATCACTTACACTTTTACATTTATTCAGCATGAAAGCTTTTTTTTTTGTTTTAATATACATACAAGTTATTAACTGTGGCCACATCGGTTTTACGCATGACCTGACCCCTGCGCGCACACAATTCAGGCGGAGGCTGAGTTTTTCTGAGGGCCGGAATAGTTTTTATTTTATCTTTTTTTTTTTTAAATCATTATTTGACCCCCCCAAAAAATGTTTTCTTCGTCTTAAATTGTACCATCATGGCGCATTTTCCTGTCAACACTGGAATCAGAGCACAATTTTCAAGAACTCTGCATCCAGACTCTGTGTTACCTGAAAAAGTCCATTTTGCAATAGAGCTTTCCGTCCCTGGAGAAGCACTTCTCGGTGAGGTTGCAGTTGCATTCGCAGCACTGGACGCACTTGGCGTGCCAGGCTCTGTCCAGCACGTTGAGGAGGAACCGGTCCAGGATGGGCCGTTCGCACCCGGCACAGTGGACCATCATGTCGCCGGCCTGCAGGACGCCGAGTGCCGACCTTCCCACACGGACTGCGCTGCTCGGACTGGGGCACCCCGGGTCTACGCGGAACAACGTCTTGGCTCCGGGGGAGGTGTGCTGTCAGGCGAAAACTGGAGGAACCTCTCGTTGGAAGGCGGCGGAGTGACAAACCCCGCGAAGTGTTGTAGTCCTGCTCCTGTTGGCTCGCTGTCCTGCTACTTGTCACAATCCACAATCCAAAGAAGAGAGGAGGAAAAAAATTCAGCTGCGCCAGCTGATGGACTGCGTGGTGGACAAACCGGGCATGTTTTCTCACCAGTTAAAATATCATTATTCAAACGTGTTTATTTCTGATAGTTTATCCCTCGCTCATGCTTTGTTTTGGGTCCAGTAATTTCCTTCGGGCTCACCTCACGTCGCCACTTTCACATCACTGTGCCTGGGTTATCACGAGGTTTTGCCAGCGCGACGCGCATCCTGAGCTCAGATTGGACGACGCCCTTGTTAATTCCCGTGCCAGGAGAGCCAATCAGAGCGCAGTTGTTATGGTTACACGTTCATAGCTGTAGCCTCCGAGCGGACCTGAAGCCACGCCGTGGAGATGTACCTGGGTCCGTGGATGCGGGTGTTTGTGGAGGCCAGCGAGCTTGTGGACGCTTCATGGAGACATCAGTGACTTTACAGCTGCAGGTTACCGAGAGCTGCTGTGCAACATCCAAAACCCACAAACACAGACGAGCTGCAGCGACCAGCAGCAGCAGCAGCAGATGAATGTGAATAGGTGGATGTATGGAGTGGGAGTAGCCGAACAAGGGCTAAAGCTACACAGCCTTATAATGGCCTTGTGACAAACCGCTGCTGCATCACAGTGTGTGTGTGTGTGTGTGTGTGTGTGAGCGGCCCGGAGAGGAGGGGCCGCCGGCCTTTCTCATGCACGGAGCTATTTACAGGGAAATGCGATGGATTAGCTGCAGCTCATCAATAGGGAGAGCCTGGTCACCCGGTGCTTTAACAGAGTGGCCACCAATCGAAGGAGATTTCAATATTTACCAACTGCCTCGTTTTGTTAGTTGCAGTTAAGCAAACATGCAATACGTTAATGCACGTTAGTGGATGAGACGCTCTGAGCTCCTGCCCTTAACACTGATTCATGTGGATGAGGTGAGGTGTGAATTTTAGCTCATTTTACACGATTGTAGGTCAGTCAAGACAACATTTAGAGAGGAACAGAAACACAACCTGCCTGTTAGTGTTTACAGATTAACTATCTATCTATCTATCTATCTATCTATCTATCTATCTATCTATCAAGTAAAGCATTATTATTATTTTAAACAACACATCATTTTTATCTCCATAATAACCACAAACAAATTTAACAGGGTGACAACAACAATGTAATCTTAATTATCTGTGGGTGGAGATTTCATGGGCTGTTGCAGGGATGCATCATCATCATCATCATCATCATCATCATCATCATCATATTTTGGAGCCTACATGCGTTTGTGTTTTCTTTTACATTAAAAAACACAAAAGAAAATCCTTTTGCACTATAAGTTGTTGGAGAAAAGGTAGAATGCATGGAATTAAAATCTCCTTGGTAGGTCGTCCAGACTGCCAGTGTTTAACGTGTCCCCCTCAAAAAGAAGTCTACATCCATGCATGTACACATGTTCAAGCCCCCAGAAGACAAAAGACCAGCAGGAGAAATCAACCTTTAAAATAACGTCCAACTCACACTGTTAAAAAAAAGTCTGTAAAAAAAAACCCTGGAAATTCTTGTCAAAGGCTTTTACGGTGCTGGACTGGGTTTTATACACAACTTTAAAAGTGAATGACAAAAAAAGAGAGAGGGTTTGAGAGTTTTTTAAAATAATGCCTAGATTCAACTTCAGTACATGTGCACTGTAAAAAACAATCCCGTAAAAAAAGTAATAATCTGACATCATGTGTATCAGATGATTATGTTAAAAATGATGAAATGCTTTACTGTTTTAAAACTGAAAATAATAGCAGATATCTGTGAAGTAATGACCTTTTAAAGTCACACATTGTAAAAAAAAAAAAAATCTTTGTAAAATCCAGATTCATGATGTTGTTTATAGTTTTGGCCTGCTCTTTTTTCAACATGTAAATTAATATTCTTTCTCTGATTTTTTTTTAGATGTTATCTGTAATTTAACAAAACAGGAATCTGTACAAAAGCAGAAAATTGTTTGGAAAATGAGTTCATTTTTTACAGTGCATTTCCTCGCCTCCCTTCTTACTTTGGTTGGTTGTTTGTTTTGCCCTCACTGTAGCGCCTCCTGTTTTCTGACATCCTAAACTGCTCCTCTGATGGTGTATATGGAGCCATTAGAGGAATCCTCCACTTTCCAGCCGTGACACGGGCTATAATTAAAGTTTTTCCCGATAAAAATCACACCCCTGAAAGTGTGGATTTATCCCACAGGTAGCGCTTTAACCTGGCTTGTTCGCGTCTTTGTATAGAGACAAGGCTGAATGCGTTGCCCCAATTATCCCGGCTCCAAACACGCTGACCTTTAGCCTGTTAAATGAAGGAGAGGCAGAGAAAAGAGCCGGATTCGGGAGAGGCGGGCGGTGGGAAAAAGAGCATGTGGGCCAAACGCATCCAGTCGCCCTTTCTGTTTTTTAATGTAACCGCAGCGCATTGTGCAGCGGAATAAAGAGCCCTGTTTGCCTTCTGCTTTGTTCTGCGGCACCCGGAGACGCTCACCTGTGGAGGGAAGCGAGGGAGCTGTCCGTGGTGCTGAAGGCTGGAAGCACCAAGGACAGCAACAGGTTCCCTCCTTTTCACTCCAACATTTCATGATCACACACTTATACAGTGCACGGCTCATAGTCTATTCTATAGACTGCATGTACATATTCAATAGATTCAACAGATTCTTTTATGCATTTAGGTGGACTGCTACATTGAAAGCTGTCTGAGCTGATCTCAAGTCAATGATATTGCGTTAATTTTAGTATGCTCCTTATTGATTCTTTATCCATGCCTCATTCACTGCATCACACAAGAAGCAGTCAGATCACTTAGCTAATGGAGATCTTTTTGAAACCAACACTGCGGCAGAATGTCTCCAGAAAACATCAGAAATCCTCTGATTCGAATAAAAGATAAAGCTACATATACTGTATGCTGGAATTTATTAGAAGTTTCACCACGCTCAAAGCTCAGAGCCTCTTTTTTTTGCCTTTCTGTGTGCACAAAGCATTTTAGAGAAGGTTGGAGCGCTGAAGGATGGACTGTCACCATTCAGCGCATCCAATAAAGAAGCCGAGGGGAAAGTTACAGAAGAGGATTCATAAAGGATTCCAAATCGCGCAAGAATGATTTTGAAATTTTTTGATGAATGTCTCATAAATATATTTATTTGTGAGTTTGTTTTCAGTGGAGAGGAACTTTGTTAGTGCGCCGCAGCTGTTTATGTGCGCCTGCAGCCCAGCACAACACATATTTTTCAAGGACCAACATCTGAAGTGGTTTGAGCATCAGTCCCCTTTCTTTATCGAGAGGTCTTCATGAAATATCTCTGCAGCGCCGCATCTATGTCTCTCCCCTTTCAGTATTTTTATTTAGAATGCACCTGGAGTAAAGGTAGGGATTTAAACAACACGAGTAATGTCCGCAAACCCTGAACCCGTGGTTTTTTTCTTTAGTGCATGTTCCTACAGAACACACAACCGGAGGATGGCAGAGAAAAAAGGTTAATGCTCGCAATAATTGAATTCCTGCAAATGTTTTTTAAAAACAAGCTGCTCCTGCTCAAGGAGTTTGGGGTGGCTGCTGTGCACGGCGAGATGAAGTGAAGCCTTTGAGGGGGACGAAGAAGAAGAAGAAGAAGAAGAAGAAGAAGAAGAAGAAGAAGAAGAAGAAGAAGAAGAAGAAGAAGAAGAAGAAGAAGCGTTGGATGGAAATATAAATCTAAAGAAGGTGCATGGACGAGGGAATGGAGGGGTGAAAAAAAGCTGCCCCCCCCACACACCCAGATTCGTCTCCCCCACCTTTCCCACTCTACTCCTCTCCACCCTGACAGTCCAGACACCTGAGCAGACCGCTTCCTCCTCCCCCCCTTCCTCCCCCCACAGCCGCCATGCGGTGTCACCCCAACCCCGGAGGCGCGCGCACACGCACACACATGTACGCTCAAGACCACCTCCAGGGCCCCTCTTTGGCAGGGCCGGTCCCAAGGGAGAGGTTAGCATGATGGATGTCTGATTGGTAGCCCTCCCTTAGGGCCTCCCTCTCCGTCACCTCTCTGCGCTCTGAATTAAAAGGCCGTTTGTCTCCTCTGAGTCCTCAGCTGTAGAGCGCCGGCCTGCAATTTCACAGCACTCAGAGAGAGAGGGAGACCATTACAGAGGAGGTTGTCAGGGGAGCCATCAGAGCCCGGACACGCCTGAGGGACTCTCTCTTTCCCCTCTATCTTCGCTGCTCCCGTCTCCTCCTGCTCTGCACCGCCAACACCTCTATCCCACTGGAGGCAGCCGACCCTGCACTCACAAATATATAAATATTCAAGGCCTCGGTTACATTCAAGCATGTGTGCACCTATATGCATATAAGCGCCAGCGCATGCACACCTCTCATATGGGGGCTTTGTCATTTTTAAATCCACCTTTCTGTGTTGGTGCTTAAATAAATTAACACATCTAATTATATCAAGTAGGAAAAGAAGAAATAACACATTCTTCCAAATGGAAATGAAAGCTTGAATTTATGAGGGAGAGAAATTACTGTAAATGAATTCAAGGGGTTGCTGTTGAAGCCTCACTCAGTCTGACCGGTAGGTTATAATGATGTAGGTTAGCATCTTAAAAACTATACAGCTGTCCTTAGTGAGTCAGTCTGGTGACATTAAGGCTCTTTTCTATACACTGAAACTGAAAAGGTCAGATGATATGTAGAGAAATCCCAGAAAAAAATATAGATTCACATGTTAACCCCCAAGAAAAAAAATGTCCATCGCTATAAATGATATCCACATTAAGATTATGTATTTTTACAAATAGTAATTTGCTCTTTTACAATATATGGCCATACAATTACACAGTCTGTCTGTGTTTAAATTAGCTAAACATGTGATTTTGTCAGAAATATTTGCTGTTATTTCCTTTTTTCACTTTTATTTTGTCACTTTGTTTTCTTGTGTTACTGCTAAAATATTTCTACATATCCAGCTAATGTCATTTGTGGTCACAGCAACCACAACTCAGCAGCGATCACAGAAACCCGGGTGTTAAAGATAACAGAGGCATCGTTCTATATTTGCGTACTTACTTGCAGACTTTTGAAAGGATTCTCATCAAAGGCATTCGTGACTTTGGACCAGGTTTTTATACACCGTTCTTAAAGTGAATGATTAAAAGAGACAGGTGATGAGAGAGATGCTCAAATCTTGCTTAAATTCCATTTTGGTAAACAGTTCTGTGGGAACAAAACAGCTCTGGTAGCAATGGTGCCACACTGTAAAAACACAGTTTTGATGTACAGCTTTGGCCTCTTATTTTTTATAGTTAGGGTGTGTATTCTGATTTTTTTGTGATTTTAATATATATTATCAGTAATTTTACAAAACAGGAAAAAACTGTGAAATAATAGTTTTTAAAAATTGCACTATTTAATCCTTAATATGCGATTTTCTTTCAAATAAGGGCAGATATCAGGAAGTAATGATGCTTTTTGCTGATTTAAAAACAGTAAAAACAGAGTGAATGTAGGGTTAACCTGCGAATCAACACTTCTTCTCTGTGATTTTTACAAGCGATCACCTGTAATTTAACAAAACAGGGAACATCTGTCGAATAACTGTAAACTATTTTTTAAAAAACAGTTAAAAACTCTTTGTAAATGTTAATTTTTGACAGTGTGGTTGTGTCTGTGTGTGCATGCAGATTGCATGTTGGAATCACATGTAGTTCCCTCTGAATAGTTTCCTGAACCTTTTAATTTCCATTCAAATGTAATTCTTTCAACACCGGCCATATACAGGGTTTATTGTGTTTTTAAAGGGCTTAGTAACAGCTGGGCACTGCAGACTTTACTCAAACAGGAGTAAATGGAGTCTTTGTTGAAGACGATTTCCAGCAGTGGATTAAAAGACATTTGGTGGTTGTGGTGCTGTATGCCAGCAGGGCAGCAGATACAGGACTGACTCAGAGTAGACTACAGTGGCTGAATCAGGGCGGATGGCGAAGACGTGTTGAGTAGAAATGCATTTGTGGTCTACGTCACAAACAAATGTAATCTGGCAGAAAATAAGTTTCCCTTAACAAAACATAAATGAGAACACAGCTTAGTCGTCAGTTTTGTGAGACAGGGCTTGTACAGCAGTGTGGCTACTTAATGTGTTTTAAAGAGCACTGTTACACACTAGGTTTTAATCAGGCTGTGATTTATAGATAATACTAGTAGGGTTGATGTGTTGTTGGCGTTAACATTCTTATAGGAATGTTGGGAAGAACTGAAAAATATTGACTACAAATGTATAATTAAAAACTAGAAAACTGAAGTCGACACATGAAGTCAGTCTGTTGTTCACATTCAAGAACATTTAAAACAAGTCAACCTGCATTTTTTTTTATCTCCAGAGTGTGGTCATCAAGCTGTCTGTCCTGTGTGTGCCCTGACATTGCATCCAGTGATCAAACCACGGTGAAGGTTTCCTGTGGCGGGCCAGGATCGAGTCTGACTGGATGGGGGACACCACACGGGCCTCAAAGCGCTCCCCAAAGTCAAGTCCGCCAAGGTCATGGGTGTTTTTAGCCCACGAAGCCCGGCTCGCAAGCTGCAACCGCTCGTCACCGCTGGACGGGTGCTACTGGATGAGCCCCGAGTGGTCTTGGGCTAGCACGCCTCGGGAGACCTGCACAGCATCCACGGGAAAAGTGGTGAAGGGCGAAGGGGCTCCATTATCGAGATTGTTTATGTGTCGCTGAGTTAAGGCGACACCACGTGGGCTCAGTCCCTTGGCAGCGGTCATGAGTCCGGCTCAAGACCCTTTGCTGCATGTCACTCTCCTGTCTCCCCCATTTTCAGTCTGTCTCTGTCGATCTAGTAAAACGGGAAAAACTCTGTCCCCCCCCAAAAAAGACTGTTTATGTGTCAACGAGGAAGTCTGTTGGAGATTTGTTCATGCACTTGAATATTGCGTCTTCGTTGCGATTCATGTGCATTTCATGGATTTAAGTCAAACTATCGAAGAATTTTCTTTTTGCCATTGATGAAGTGTCGCCAGCAGGGACTGTTATTGTTTTAACTCTGTAAAAAGTGGCTCAGGTCAATCCACACAACATTATTCCATCATGTCCAGTAAATCTAACACATGCTATGTAAATATGCTAACTAGCTGAACATCAACAATCTTCCTCCAGAATCACAGACCCCACCTTTAAATTAAATCTGCACAGAACTTCTTCTGAAAGATGCCCACTGTGTTACTTTTGTGTAACACTCTTTTGCTCAACAGGAATCTGCCCTTATGAATAAATGTGCTCTGATTAGTGGGACAGGCGGAGAGGGAAACTATCATCAAGGAAAACAAACATGGCTGGAGTCTCAAATCACAAATATAACCTCCTCAATTACGTTGAATAAAGGCCTAATTCAAACAACCACGTTCACCTCTCACCCTGCGAGCGCTAAATCGCACGTGTTTCTGCATACAAACATGCGCAGGCAAATAAGCACACACGCTCGACGCTGCATCCCACGTCGCACCTGTGAATAGATAATTGGAGCAGTGTTCGGCTCCAGCTGAGCAGGAGTCACAAGCTGATGTGCATAACTGCTCATCAGGTTGAGTTTCTTTCCTGCAGTCAGCCGCTGTGTAAAGTGGTGTGACTTTACGTGGAGCAGTGTAAAAAGACGGGTGGCTGGGTTCTGGGCATTTGTGGAGAGTAAAAGCCCGACTGGATGGCTCACACTGTGTTGAGTTCAGCCCCCTTCATTGAGATATAATGAGGGAGATCACCTTTCACTGTGGGCCATCCTAATGAGGTAATGAATGGGGGTGTGCATTGCACCTTTGCCCTCACCTACTCTATTAATCAGAGTAGGGTCACACATAGCCGCCAGGACCCAACCTCCCCCATCTGGCAGCACTAATGGACCAAGCGATGGATTGAAGGTGCTTTTAGTTAAAGAGCTCTGGTTAGTAACCAGGAGAGGAGAGGAGAGGAGAGGAGAGGAGAGGAGAGGAGAGGAGAGGAGAGGAGAGGAGAGGAGAGGAGAGAGGGATGGCTTTTCTCGCAAAGCAAAAAAAAAAAGAAAAACCTTGCGGAAGCAGCTGACTGCGAGAATGTTTTACACCTGCGAGGTTGTAGGAGTGAGAAGTGTGTGCGACGTTGACCTTTGGCCTCATCTCAGCCACCTTGAGGAAGGATCAGGAGGGTCAGAAAGCTATCTGGACTGCCTGTAGCAGGATCAGCAGTTGACATTTTCCTGTATGAACCACATTGAAGCACAGTATCATTGTGTTAAATCTCATGAAAATTGCTTTGTATTGTTGTTCCAGGTACATTTGTGAAAGTAAAAGCTGAGTAAAATCACTGGCATCATTGCAGTCTCCTTTACAAAGTCTAGAATAGGCCTTTTCACTGTAACTATTCCTTTTCTCCTCGCTGGCCGTAAGGGCTTTCTCTCAGAAATGTGTCAACGCTGCAAGTAAAGGGGGCGTATTAAAGGTCATCTTCATTACTACGACTCTCAGCTGGATTGCCTCATCTAGATTTGCGCTGTGTCAATTTGTAGAAACACACACTAGAAGGAGGAAATAGTTACGCAAACTTTCAGATCAGTTAAATTAGATTAGAGATTAGACTGGATGTTGGAGTTTCTAAATGCTCTAATATTACGATGTGTTCAGCTGGAACTGATTACAAACGCACATTTGCTTTGCTGGTTTGGTTTAACACAACATAAAATGACAGCTTCACTGTTTATTAACCAACGCTAAAGTGACAGACGTGGAAAACTGGGTGTTTAAGTGTTTCTGATTCGTGCAACAATTATTTCCTCTGTACAGTTAACACTTGAAATGATGAAGGTGCTTGCAAATGAAAAGGTAACAGAAGATGTAAACCTAATTTCGGTGTTTCATTTTCACATCTTTACTTAAGTTTTCCTTTAGCGCTTCTTTTTGTCCCCATGTTTTTTTTACAGAATGGATCAAAACACTGCACAGAGGAAAATCTCAGGGAGACAATTATCCGACTGATTATCAAACAAGATTTAAATCATACTCCAAACCTCTCGAGACTAAAAGGAAATCACATTTCTGCATTCGTAGTAATTGGTGCATCGCCTCTGTTTAAACATCTTAACTCTACTGTCATGTCTCCTCTCCAGGGTGGTTGGGCCAAAAGAATCCTTCCAAACATTGGGAGGGTGCCTGAAACAGAGGCAGTACATAAACAATGGATGGACACTTTGGTGTCACCCACTGGCTTGTAAAATACTGCTTTGAAGCCTCTTCTTTGGAATATGACCATTGCTCCCTTGGTTTATTGAAGACAGAAGTGACAAGCGAGGGGTGGATCTGTCTGAAGATGCTCTGTAGGGCCACGGTGGAGGACCTCATTGGGACTGGGGTCCTGCAGGAACCAACCCAAGCCTTGCGGGAGTGGGTGTTTGGAACTTTGCTATAAAAATCTTAATATACAATGGACTCAAATCTGCCACATCTGGGTCTCCCCAGTCAAACTAAGCTCTCCTTCAAAAATAAAATCCTTCTACCCGCACATATTAAACAAAATACTGTCAAGCAATGTGTGAAATGTGAATGTATTGCCCTAAAATAACAAACTCTTATGTTATTGCCAACATATACACATCTCTTTATTAATACCATGTAGTGAAGTAATTTGTTTTTGACGGTTTTTTTAGGGGCTAGGATTGATCACTAATTTGTAACTCCATTTTATCCTGTTTTGTTCTTATTTTTATATAGTGGTACTGTTTTATTACTTTTATTGTTTTTATTGCTTTTATTGTTTTTATTATTATTATTGTTTTATTGTTATTGTTTTATTGTAACTGTAAAGCGCCTTGTGACCCTGGTCTGCGAAAGGAGCTATACAAATAAAATTTACTTACTTACTTACTACTTGTTTTCCCTGCTGGATAGGAGAAAATACAAAATCTGCAAAACTCTAGATTGTGCAGGTACAAGCAGGATTAAGAAAACAGGCAGGGCTGACAGGGTACCCCCACCCTAAGACATACCCCGCTTTGTTGTCCATTATTATTCTAAATGGGATCATAACTTACTAAATCAAAATCATGCTGTATTGAAGGAGACTTGAAACTAACGACTGAGACCACAAACTCATTAGAAAATGTTTCCTGAGTTAACAAATCAAATGAGAATTAAGATAATTTTCTCATAGACTTCAACACAATCTGACTTCTTTTTGCAGATAGAGGAGTCGCCCCCTGCTGGCTGTTAGAAAGAATGCAGGTTTAAGGCACGTCTGGATTCCCTTCAACTTTCAGACCAATCTATAGCACTGAATCATCCATCCATCCATCCATTATCTATACACCGCTTAATCCTCTGTAGGGTCACGGGGTAGCTGGAGCCTATCCCAGCCAACTCAGGCGAAGGCAGGGGACACCCCGGACAGGTCGCCAGCCTACCGCAGGGCTGCATATAGAGACAGACAACCAAGCACACTCTCATTCACACCTACGGACAATTTAGAACAATCAATTAACCTCAGCATGTTTTTGGACTGTGGGAGGAAGCCGGAGTACCCGGTGAGAACCCACGCTGCACAAGGAGAACATGCAAACTCCACACAGAAAGATCCCAGGCGTCCTAACCGGGACGCGAACCGGGGATCTTCTAGCTGTGAGGCGACGCTGCTAACCACCGAGCCCAGCACCGAATCAGTCCCTTGTAATTCATTCACTACTGTTGAACGTGCAGAAGTCCCCTCACTGAAACATCACCGTCAGTTGTTAAGTCATGCATCAAAGTTTTGGCGTTTGTAAAATGCTGCTTATTCCATTCCATTGTGGGATTGCTGGCAAAAAAAAAAAATACAACTGTACGATTTTTTTGGGAAGCAGTGTAGTAGATAAATTTACACACTCAGAATTAAGACACTCAAACACAACAGCAGACAGTAAATGGAGAATACTTTTATGTAAATCAGGGCTGTTTTAAGACAATTCTCAGCTTCTTTGACAAGTTAACAGTGTTTAATGTGGTTTAATGAGTCTGAGCGTCAGACGGCCTGTTCCTCTGTGTTGAATCAAGAAACTTTACATAATTTAAATAAGACCTGTTTGGAAGCATTAATGTAGATTGCTGGAGATTTTTTTTTTCATTTCCAAGTCTCCATTTCCTTTATTCATTATTGTTAGTTTTGCTGACTGAAGGTGCTGGTGAGTCTTCCCTATGCTGTGGCAGTATTAAGGTCAGTGCCAACAGCAGCACACTATAGAAAGCTACCAGCTGCAGTCAAGGGGCAGCTTCTGTGGTTCAGTTTTTGTTTTTATACTCATAATCTATGCATTTATTTATCGCTGGTGAAATAAACATCCCCTAATCCTGCGCTGACTGCCCGGCAGCAAAATGCAACACGGCTCTTGATCCCATCCAAACTTGAAGTAGCCTCTCTAAACTCAGTATCACACTCTCTATTAGGCAGTGCACAACTGATATTTGTAACATTTTGCTTGTTGAATTATTATTAAATGTCTTTTGGAATAGATTCAGACTGGCTCTTCTTCAATCGAGATGAATAAAAAGGCAAAGAACTGTGTGACAGGAAGCATAATTTCATTTATTTAAATCAGACCTGAGACATAACTTCTCTCTGTGCCAAAGCAACACCTGCATCTTTGCCTGAGTCTGTAGATTTATATGAGGCTGCCTCCATATATCTACAATTTGAACAGATCAGAATCGTACTATAGATGTTGCGGCAACTGTTTTCAATAATTGCTTCATTAGAAACATCTGGGTTTGCAAGCGGAAATAGCAGAGACACGACAGATTTGGACCGAATTAGCTAAAATCGTACATTCATTTGTGTAACATTTTATTAAGAGTTTGCAGCACAGATTCCTCATGTATTAGGCAGCAGACATCACCTGTTGTGTTCATAAATCACAGGTAATGATCAGCTGTTTCATTAGTCTGCAATAACCAACTGGGTGTTGTTTCTGTTCTGATGGCAGCGGTTGCACTTGCTCTTGTTTATTAGGTGAACAAACACGGCAGGCACATCACCCCAACAACAGACACTCCTGTGGGATCTGCCATGCAGTATTATACAGTGTAGCTATTGAGCTACATGCTAGTTGATGACTACATCCAAAAAATGTTTCACCTCTCATCCAAGAGGCTTCATCAGTTCTAAACTAACTGGTTGGGAGGTCCAGTTTTCATACTCTTCAGGAGCCATGAACACTATTAACTATTGGCTCCTGAAGAGTATAAAAAATCTGGACCTCCCAACCAGTTAGTTTAGAACTGATGAAGCCTCTTGGATGAGAGGTGAAACACCTTCGAGAAACTCAAGCAAGTCCACATGCCGTGATTGGAACTATGATGAGATCAATGACCTGGATGACTGAGAATCTTCACAGACCTATATCCAAAAAGTATATATTTATAAGGTCACAGCCTGATTGGACAGGTTTTATGTTGTGACAGAACTTACTGAACTTCCAGAACAATGCTGTTTACTGGGCTAAATGCTCTAATTGGATTTGTGCATGCATGGTGATATTTATATCATTTAAAAACTCCCAAAGAACTCATAAAACACACAAGGCACCAAAATATTCCTCCATGGCACACACAAGCAAAGATATGCTTCAAGAAGACACAGGACCGATGCCTGTACTCAACTGTGATGGACAACATGGCTCCTATGACAAGAAGAACGAGGTACGGCTGACTATTCTGCCCTGTTATTGTCTTTGGCCTGTGCCGCGATCAAATTTAAATCAAACTGCACAAGAGTTCATTTGGAAGCCCACCTGTTCAGGGGAGCAATCACACCAGAGTTGGTTTTAATCTAACCAAACCTGCCAAGTGTGAACGCACCCTTAGATTCTGCCCCAAGCCGCCCAAGGCATGAATAGACATGCACAAACGTAAAATGCAATTTTTCGAAAATTGAATCCAGTTTTCAGTTACTCGTCTCGTAAATGGAAAATCCAACCAACTCACAATACTGCGTGAGACTGTAGCTAAAGCCAAAATAATAGGTGTACCTGGTCTGAGTAACTCAGTGCTGTTCTTTGTTCAATTCACACCATCAGAATGAATCCAATGAAAAAAAATTGGGTTTGAAACTTCACAAATGGACAATTGTGTCTCAGTTTTATTTTTAAGTGTTCACATTTGGGCCTCGGAATATGATTTCCGCAAAAAGAAAATATGTAATGACTCAAAATTCTCCATTTCTGTGTGTTGCGCTTGTGGCTGGACTGTATCATTAGAGCCACACAGAACCAGGTACCTACTACATTATGTATTATATAGCACATCTGGCTATATGCTGTCAGCCACCTATATGAACATTATTCACAGACTGAAGTCTTCAGTGATTTTATTGTTGTTGTTGTTGATGTGAAACACAGAGTAGCATCCTGCCTCTCCTCCCACTCCTCTGCAGCTGAGCCAGATGTATATATGCGGTACATATGTAATAATACAAATCCTTGAATGCACCCTATAGAAAAATAGACAAACAAATGAATAAATAGATAAAAGAATGAATAAGCAAACAAAAGGTTTAATGAACTGAACACAGTAAAGATGGCGTTACAGGCTAGTGTACGGTAGTCTCGCCAAAAGGTCAAGGAAGCTGTCAGGTAGGCAACTTTCCAAGAGGTGAAGAGTTTACTCACAGCGCTTTTCATTCACTAGGTACGCAACCAAAGCAACAAGATAATGCAAGAAAACAATTACAAGGAAATGAACTCAAAATGAGCACATATCCAATCAAGCACAGCCTCACCTCGCTCTCCTCGTGGAGCCACATCCCAGCTGCTTATGCCGGGCGATCAATTCACACCTTGCTAGCTGCAGCCCGTCCACCAGACAGCCTGGTGACCCGATTCATAACCTTGATACCAAACAGGAAACCGTCATTGTGCGTATTTACAGCTCATTTACGTTCCTGGATGCCTCTGTAGAAGCTAAGCGGTACATGACCACAGCAATGTTCGGGTAGCAGCCTGTATGGTGAAAATGGCCAGTTCTGGAGAAGATGTTAGTCAGGCAGTAATTCAGTCCTGCAAAAAAATTCCCTCGTCACTATTTTGCAGGGACACCACTGCTGCATCCTGGGCTTAGCACCGCCCAGGATAAATGGGATTAGTTAAAAGAAAGAAAGACAAACTCACAGGGTTTTTTCAACCCTATAGCGGAATAACAACAAGGTGCAGTCAGACCATTCTCCAGCACTGACACAGCACTGTGGAAGTAGGGTGGTAATGGTACAGTCCAACAATAAGCACAAAGCAGGCAGAAATCAAATTCTGACGCTACAATATAAACACAAACAGTTAAAAATTGAACTGAGAGACAGCTATCCATTTGTGAAGTAATCGAACAAAATGGATAATGCAAGTCTCACACCCATTTTTCATTTGTTTAGTTGGTGCAAGTTGAAGAAAAAACTACAAAGCATTACACAGACCCAGAGGCATCATTAGGCCTCAGTGTTTAATGAATAGCTACAAACCCAAATTTCTTTTACAGAAATAAGAATCTAAAAAATAACCCCTGAATGATTCATCTGTCGCTCCGATCTCCCATCATGCATCAAAGCCTATGAAAACAATCTGATAATGGTGATCAAAAATGCAAGTAGCCTATGTGTTCGGTCCTCTGTGTGTCGTTCATGCAGCAGATCTGCGTACTAATATTTACAAGTGATTAAAGCTCTGTAAATCATAAATAAGACTAATTGCAAGGCACACAGTTTAGACAACCACAAATGGCTCACGTTTGAAATCCATTTAGCTTGAAAACGGTGCAATTATCCGGTTAAAATCTGAAGATTTGTCAGATGGGCTAAACCCCCAATGTTCTAAGATGCTCACGCCACCTCTGCAGGGACCTGCAGTCATGCTAAATGTAAACAGCCTGGCTTAGGAGAGCAGGCAGCAACTGCATCTCTGCCTCTGACTCCAGCAGGAACGACATCTGAGATTCGACATGATTTAAGCTACATTTAAAAGCAATGTGTCAACTTGCTAAAGTGTACATTCATTATATCTGTTTCTATATAAATGTGAATAACAGACGGACGGACAGACGCCTGCCAGTGCAGAGACAGCTTCAATTAATTTCCATAAAGTCAGAATAATCACAGAAAAGTTTATTTTCCTCAGACAAAATGCAGCATAAAAATGAACGAACATATTTATCACATCAACAAAGAAGTCACAAAAACACATCTCTGACCCGAAAAAAGGCTCTTTAATCAGCTATTCAGAGGTTGTTTCCTTCAGCTGAATGCCAAAAGTGTTCAGTGTTGTGGCTTTTCAGTGAAAAACACTTAAACTGAATTCACCCTGTCTGTCACTGGAGATATTTGTTAGAACTATGTAGAAACAGGTTTATCATGGACTCCTTTAAGGCCGACTGGGCCAGCAGCCAGCTGGACAAAGTGTTGACTCCTGCTACAAGATGTAGACAAACATGTTATTCTGTTATCTTTATCAAATGGTCAGATTCATTCGTATCTCCCCAGCTGCTCTCGCTGCATTCCTCCTTAATATTTCTTTTCAAATAGCCATTATAATCAATTATACATTAATCTGCTTATACATACAAGCTTCCCCGTTGGTCAGCTGCGTCCAGACGAAGAAGATTTGTGAATTGGACTCGACTCAGCACGGCAAAGTGGGAAAGCTGGGCAGAGAAAGAGGCGAGGAGGAGGAGGGGGAGGAGGCAGGAGGGCCGGAGAGAGAGAGAGAGAGGGCGGGGGGAAATAATCTCGGCTGTGTATGTGTTCTCAGCATCCCGTCCTCCCCTGGCTAACCGCACCGGCGGCCACTTGAATTAGCAGCAGAGGATTATGGGCAGAGAGCCTCATTAATCTGGGCAACAAACAGTGGCCAGTGTGAATATTTGCACCCAGAAATTGAAAAGATTAAGTCCTATTTGACAATGACTGGCAGGCTCTGAGCTGCAAGAGGCTACTGTTAAATATTCATATCCTGGACTCCTTCTCTGTCTGTCTGCCGCATGTGTGTTTGTGTGCTAATGTGCAAATGGAAGTAATGTGCAAAGACAATACAGGAGCATGGCGGGATTTTTGTCAGTCATTATGAGCAATCAAGGCTCCAAATTGAATATTCTTTTATCTGGCAAAACAAGAAATGTAATCTATTGAATTAATCATCAGATATTAGCTTTGTGGGTTTTTTTTTTTTGACAAGTAGGAGAAATAATTTTTAAAAAATGAAACGCTGCGGATCTATTTTCAGGGATGGTGGATATCCAGACACAAACACCCCACCCCCCTGCCACACACACACATTAATGAAGCAGAAAAGGGGATGGGGTCTGCTGTAACATCCCATCATTCTGCCCGCCTCGTCAGCCTGGCAGGAGATTCCCTCCCGCAAACGCTCAGCAAATACACCTGCTATTCATTTCCTACAAGGCAGAGAAGGCTCGCCAGACCTGACAAAGCTATTTACCCACCTCCAGCCCAGCCTGTGCAGACGCTATCGCTAATGTTTTCCCTTCTGCAGGAGATCAATATGTTTGGAAGCAGACAAACAACCCTGCTCTGCCAGGCAGGCTCTTCCCGTTTAGCGGGCCACCACTGGGGGTCCTGACAGCAGATGTACACAACCGAATCAACAAGCGACGCATCTCCAGAGTCAACACTGGACACAATCAACAGTGCAGGATCTACAGTGCTAACAATTAACGCCACAGCCCATATGTGCCATACCAAGGATCAACACTCGGCCCTCGCCCGCGTGCCAAGTGACGTCGGCTGCCAGAAAACAAGCCACGAGGAGTATTGATTTAGGCACGAGCCGGGAGAATTGAAATTTAAAGCTGCTGGAATGAGCGTAAATCTGTGTGGTAGATTTTCAGCTGTACAGTGTGGCATCCTTGAAATGCAGGCAAAGCAGAGTAATTCAGACGGATTCAGAGGAGCACACCGGTTTCCAGCACACAAAACAGTGATATAAGCTGGAGCAAACAAACAGCAACAAAGCAGGACAATACAAACAGCGAGAGGCAGACTAAACCAACATCCAGGTCTCCTGATCTTCTCCTCTGGATAAGCCCTGGGGCCTCCTCGCCTCCATCCTTCCCTCCTCACGCTTCCTCCTTCTCTCCTCTCGTGTCCTCTCATCTCGTGTCCTCTTGTTTACTTTCCTCTCATTTCCTCTCTCCTCCTCTTGTACCGTCTTGCTTTCCTCTCCCGTCCTCTCTTTCTCCTCTTGTTTTTTCTCCCCTTCTTGTTTCTTCTCCACTTGGTTCCTGTCGTGGAAAATTGCTGCAGCTGTGAAAAGCACGAAAACACTTTAAAATGCAGGGAATGACAGAGTTCATCCAAATTCTAAAGAGAGGAGCACAAATGTAACACCTTCTACAGTGAGCAGAAACCTCAGGAGCTCCTTCCATATTCTGTATGTTTAAGCAATGCTAAGTTTACATATGTTCAACTCTCCAAAGACTAAAAGCCTGTCAGGGATAAAAAGGTTTTTCTCTGAATGGACCTGGAGCTTCTTATGTAAGCTGCAAACACTCCTGAGCTGAACTGTGTTGAAAGTTGCTGCAAGGACATCAAATAGTTAACCTATAAGCAAAAATATAAAATTAACAAGTATATAGACATATAAATAAATGATAACCTCAGAGCTCACAGCAGAGTTTGTTTTATATTAATTGAATTTTCTCATGCATCCATTTGTCTGCTTCCCTCTTGTTTCCTTTCCTTTCCTTTCCTTAAAATTTCCTCTGTTTTTCTGTTCCTTTTATTTTCTTTCCTTTCCTTTCCTTAATTGTCTTTCCTTTTTATTCCTTCCCCTTAAATTTCTTTTCTTTCCTTTCCTTTCCTCTTGCTTCCTTTCCTTTAATTTAATTTTCTCTCCTTTCTTCTTGTTTCCTCTCCCCTTTTCTCTTTCTCTTTCTTGAGTTTCTTTCCTTTCCTTTCCTTTACCCTAACCCTTTCCTTTCTTTTCCTTTTCTTGAATTTTCTTTCCTTTTTTCCCTTCCCCTTAAATTTCTTTCCTTTCCTCTTGCTTCCTTTCCTTTAATTTCATTTCCTCTCCTTTCTTCTTGTTTCCCCTCCTCTTTTCTCTTTCCTTTTCTTTTCCTTAAGTTTCTTTCCTTTCCTTTCCTCTTGTTTCCTCTCTACTTGTTTCCTTTCCTTTAATTTCCTTTCCTTTAGTCTCCTCTCATTCCTTCCACACTTGTTTTTTCCTCTCATTTCATTCCCTCAGATAATGCAGCTTCCACTATTCATATTTTTCACACACACACACACACACACACACACACACACACACAAACACACACAAACACACATAGAGAAAGAGACATTGAGAGCAGGATTTACACCATAGCTGCTCTATCTGCAGGAAAACCCTGCTCCTGTTTCATTGCCATTGCAGTATTTTACATCAGTGAATTGAAGGTAAGAAGGTAAATGAGGAGGAAAGGGTCAGCAGAAGCAACTCACTGCTCTGTGTGCATGTGTGTGTGTGTGTGTGTGTGTGTGTGTGCGCGCGTGTGTGTGTGTGTGTGTGTGTGTGTGTGTGTGTGAATCAGAGATAGAAAACACAGACAGAACAAGTCAATGCTGAATGCATTTGAATATTCTTTTTTGACGCGAGGCAGCTGTGTGCAAATGTGTGTGTGCTGAAGGTGGTCACTGGGGTTGATTCCTGGTTTTATATGTGTGGGTGTGCATGTGTGTGTGTGTGTGCGTGAGAGGCAGGGTGAGTGTGTGCTAAATTGTTCTGTGTTGTGGAGATAACACCGGATCCCTATCAGCTGCATCAGGGGGCTTAAGACCCCAATGGGCGTGAGGGGAGAATGAATTTTCCTCACTACTCTGCATATTACAGGATTACACTGCACCTTTAGATATGCTTGGGCTGAGCCTATCTCTGCCTTATGGCTATACGCATGTAGATTATTGAAATAGACTGTCGCACAGTGAATGAACTGAAGCAACACCACAGGGACTGCACCGGGTCCTGAAATGAAATACGCTGAAGTGAGATAACCGTGATAGGATTTTGGTTTTTGACATTGTTCGGACAGAATAGGGCTTTATAATCTGAGCGTGCAACTTTTTTTTAAAACATTTTTTTCTTGCATAAAAGAGCCACAAATATGCTTCTTCCATGCTTTTTTTTCCCTCCTCATTTGTGAAAAGAAACAGAGTCGGAATTGCTCCTATTAAATGGATTTCGCGAACAAAAACATGAACTGCAGCCAGGGCCACTGCAAAAAATATAAATAAATCAGAGTTTGCTTGAAAACTGCTCAGTGGGGCCCACGAAGCTGCAAATATCTATAATCTCTGGCATGTTCTGGGGCCCTAATCCAGTCCTGGACCCCTCAGTTATTTGGGTGTCCAGTCTTAACTTCCATCAGGTGTGACATGTTGTTTCATCCGTTACAAACTCACCACCACATGCAGACGACATGTAGGTAGAAAATGTGACGGCAGACCTGTGCTCTGGGTTCGATGGCGGACGGAGGAGGAGAGAGAGCAAGGAGGGGCCATCATCTTCTTCTTCTTCTTCTTCTTCGCCTCCTTCGCTCAGCCCGTCTCCCCCTCCCCACAGCCTCTGGCTAATTACTGCTTTTTTCAAATGCAAAGCAGTGGCAGAAAGTGAGATGATTTCTCGGCGGCCGCTTTAGGGGGGAAAAAAAAGCGAGGAGAGAGAAGAGAAAGAAAGCCACGGCAAGAAAAGAGGAGCGAGAAGAGACGAGAGAGGCTGAATGGAAGAAAGAGGTGACTTTCTTTCCTCGGCTGGCAGGGACCTTTGAAGTTGGGCAAGACGGAGGAGGGGAGGGGGGTCTCCTCTGTGAGGGGACGGAGGTAAGAAAAAAGCGAGGGAAGATCGTGTTAACGAGATGGCCTCTAAAGACGAATTAAATGGTGGGAGAAAAGAAACACGATCAGGCCTGGCCCTACTTAGAGACTCCTCACAGACTCACTCTTTTCAGCGCCGCAGAGGTGTTCCAAAGCCTGAATTCCTTAGCTCAGCTCTTTAAAAGGCTTGGAGTGTGGGGTGTGTGAGTGAGGGGGCTGCTTTGGGGGGCAATGAGGTGTGTGTGTGTGAGTGCAAATGTGTGTGCGGGAGGGTCACCCGTCCTTTAGTCACACATCCCAGCCCCTCAATGGGGAGGTCAGGGACTTACACACCGATGGAGGGTCAGAAGTGGCAGGGATTACACGTCTTCTCTAAGTCCCCCAGATCCTTAGTGTTTTCACTCCCTCTCGCTGTTTGTTGTTTTGTGGCGGAGCAGACGGAGGAAAGAAAAGGAGACGGTCGGGGAATTAGTGTAAAGCTCAGGAGATGAATGGGCATCTTATTCGCACCTCTTGTTGGCTGTTTTTCAGCCCCCCTCCCGCCCTCAAAACAGCCCTCCCATTCCTTGTCGTAGTGAAAGCACGTTAGGGTTGCCTTTGTGTGGACAAAAGGAGACTCCCCTCCTGGCTTTCATGCTCCTGGTGGAGCAACAAGAGGATTTGGGCCGCCGTGCAGCGCCCAGAGCTGCTCCGGCTTTGATTGGACATCGGCAGGAGAGAGCTGTGCCTCTCCTTTCTTGATTAATCAAGTGATTCCAGTGCTCTCAATAACACCTTCTTTTTTTAACACACTCTTTCTGTGTCTCAATAATCCCATCCTCCTCCCCTCTCCTGCAAACACCCGTCTGTCTTTTTCTCCCTTGAACATTTTGTCATCAGATTTTTTTTTTCATGTGCTTCATGTGACTTTGTACTAATCTGATGTGTGGGTGTTTTTTCATTTCTACGTGCTTATCACCACTGACACATGAAAACATTAGCAGGACTAATTTAGAGGGTTTTTTTACGGGAGTTGACCAAGAGTTGACCCCGCGTGTCATTTACAATACGAGTGCCTTCAGCTCTCCGATTTTAGATTATTTGATGAAAAGTTGTTTTTGTCGCTGTAAACATGGATCCAGAGGGTGAGATCGTCGTTGGAGTGTTTTAAATCTCTTCAGCTCATGCATTATTCTGCTCTTGCGCGTCGCTTGGTTTATACACACTGAAACGCAGTCACACTCCGGAGATTATTCTTTTATTATTTCTGATGCTGCATCAGACTATCGAGCACATCGGGCTCAGTTCAATTAAATTAATTTTTGTTCAGGTAAATTGAATTCAAAGGCTAACACACGCTATCAGCTACCATTTGCTGGTGTGAACCGTATCAAACAGGGACAGCCGAGCACTTGAAGTTGCAAATTATTTTTATTATTATTAAGTGGCTGACTGGTCATTGTGCTCAGTCGACATGAGTGCCAGCAATGCAGACAATTTACTGAAAGATATATAAAGAATATTTTGGCTGTATTGTGCACCCCACAGTGTGATCTGATTATGTGGTGACAAGTTATTCTTCTCACATTTTCAAAGCGGGATGATGCCTTCAGGAGTACGTGCAGAAGATGAAGTGATCCGCTGTAAAAGGGGATTTCAGTGTTTCAAACGTAATGATTTCAAATGTTTATTTGCACTATTTGCTAATGCCAACAGCTGAAGGTAATAAACTTGGACACAAGCTGTTTCCTAGCAACACAATTTCAATGAAATGGTTATATACATATATGTGCTCTGTTCACTGTGGAGCTGCTGTGGTCCAGCTGCTGAGGGTTGAGTGCCTTGCTTAAAAGAAATAAAATGGTATTAAATAGTCGACTCATTCAACCTCGAGCAGCTTTTCCCAAGGAACACTCTCTGGAGAACTGCTGACGCTGTTCTCTTGGCTAACAGGGACATCGTTTCTCGGAACAAGCATTCTGTTGAATTTTTTTTAAAAGCAATTATTCAATGCTGTGAGCGGCACACACTGAATTCGGGCCGCTGTGTTGTGGTGAAGACAGAAACTGTAGTGGCCACATCTGAAAAAAACGGACGAATAAAATTAAGCCATTCGCGAAGGCTAGAATGTGTTTTTCTGTCATTTTCAATCAGCAGGAGCACCACAACTTCATCAGTCACCACAATGAAGCTTCATTTGCACCAAAACAACATCTCAGGCTAGTCAGTGAGGCTGGGTTAGCAGGCAACTGAACTCCAGGAGTCTGGAAAGTTACAGACGACATGCAAACGACATGCCCGCTGGTCAGTTCCAATTAAACAGAGACTCTGAGAATGCACATTTACAGCACAACATCAGCTGACATGGTTTTAAAGTCGATCCCTGATCTCGACAAAGAAGTCTTCAAAAAGGAGTCATTAGCCATGTTTGCAGAATGCATTTTTAAGTATAATAGGTTGGAGTTTAAAGTTTTTATCCTCCCTTGAGGTGTTTTTTTTTTTTTTTACTGTTTTGAAAAACAGTTAATGCACATAATGGGAGAAGAAAACAACTTTATCTAATAAGTTCTGACAAACATGTAACCTCCATGACTAATCAGCATTTTTTTTCGTTGTCTTCGTCTCCGGACAACATGAAACAAGTTCAAAATCAGCCGACATGAAGGAAAAATTACATCTTGCCAGATTTCTTGAACAACTCCCGATGACAGCCATTTTTTGGCAGCTGGCAAACCACTGGTTTAGTTTCTGGCAACGTGCCGAAAACGGATTTCTGTCCACAGGAGGAATTTTCCTTCTGCCTTCTGCATTAGTTTACCAGTTCTGCGCCCAAGACCATAAACAAACCAGTTGAAATAGCTTTGAAGCACCAGTTCAGCTCCTATAAAGCAGCTTTCCAACAGCCAAAAAGTGGTTGCAGCTCCCACATTGTGACTGAAATGTTGGTATTAGCAATGACATGCGGGCAGAAGGGAAGGTTAAAAGGGGCCCAGCAACTCATTTTTGCCCCGGGCCCTCAGACACATTCATCCAGCCCTGCCAGTTTATTTTTTAAACTGAAGGAATTTACTCAGCCTTTTGAGGATACAAATGTATCTTTAAAGTGAAAAAACAGCCTTGCATAGCGAGACTTATCTCAACAGTGCTGTGTCAGTGCTGTGTAGAATGGTCTGACAGCACCACACTCTCATTCTGACACAGAAAGAAATAATGATCTGCCTTGTTTTGTTTTGGGTTTTTTTGCTTTTTTATTTTAAACCAATCACATGACACAACATACACGGCATCATCTTCTGATACACACCTGTATCACTAGATGGAAAAGTCTAGAAAATCCATCCTGTGGGATCTATAAATGACAGTAAAGAACCTAAAAGTTATGTGTGTGAACATGTTAAATGGAAACTGCATCAGGAGATCAAACATCAGAGGGAGAATCTGCTTCAAATGATGATGGTTGTGTGTCCAAAATCCGATGACCAACCTTCCAACTTCATCGCACAACACCATCTGTCAATGGCTAAAATCGAACACACGTCTCAACTTTTACTACACAAATGTTGATTTAAATTTTCTGTAATGCGCAAGATTTTCTCTCTGTCCATTAGCAGTTCAAATGGGGGGAAATCTGTGTACTTTATGAATATTATGATCAAATCTTCATGTATACCCAGGATTTAGTAACAGTGCTCCTGATATTTATTTCAGAGGGGAGTTCGTTTTATTGACTCCTGCTTGGAAAATGAAAGTTTTTCAAAATTTGGAAATAAGATAAGATAAGATAAGATAAGATAAGATAAGATAAGATAAGATAAGATAAGATAAGATAAGCCTTTAATAATCCCACAGTGGGGGAATTTGCATTATTACAGCAGCAAAGATAGTGCAAACATTTTAGACATGAAGTATAAAAATAAACCAAAACACTCATAAGTGTTTTGGTATTGCACATACCAATGGTATTGCATGGATTTTTAGATAAACAGAAATGCTGATGGAGTGTTATTATTGCACAGATTGTATCGAAGTGGAGAACTAACTGAATAAAATAGCATATACCCTAGTGTATGTGAAACAGTAAATATTGCAGAGGGTTTTTAAAGTGAAAAGTATGCATAATTTAAAGAATGTGTTGATATTGTACCAAAGAGATGTATGACAGTTTTTCAGGTGAGCATCATGGGAGCAGAGCTGGTTGTACAGTCTAACAGCAGCAGGAAGGAAGTATCTCTCCATCACACAGCGCGGGTGAAGCAGCCTGTCGCTGAAGGAGCTGCCCAGCGTTGTTAAAGTCTCCTGCGGAGGGTGGGACAAGTTCTCCAACATAGATGATAGCTTAGCTTTCATCTCCCACCACCTCCTCCATCGGATCGAGGGGACATCCCAGGGCAGAGCTGGCCTTCTTTAGCAGTTTGTTGAGTAAACATGGAAGAACTCCCTGTCAGTTAGCAAATGTTGTAAAAGAAAAAAAAAAGTATTATTTTTTACAAGGAAAAGCAGATCAAAAATCATTGGAAACAGCAACACAGTGATAGCAGAAGGGGAGGAGAACACCATGTCAAATGAGCAGTCAATGGCAGGTTAATAGCCACAGTCCACATCCAGTGAGTCAGACAAGATAAGATGAAAAATCAGGTAAGCTAACTCTTTGTGTCCACATTCACATTCCTTCTTTTACGCTCATTTACTCTGGAAGCATTATATTGCAACGAGATATAGCATTAATTAAGTGAAACTGCATGACTTAACCTTTCCAACAACACTAGCTGCTTGTCTGTCGGACAAAGTGTTGCTAAGAAAAGATATTTTTGAATTTGTGTCTAAATTTAATCTGAGTGAAAGTCCCTGTTGCTTCCTATTGTAGGACCACTACAGCAGAACCTACCCTTTCTGATGATACTAGCTGTTTCTCCGTGCACCACTGGGTAATCCCATTTTGAAATTACAGTAAAGGCATCATGCATTGTCTCCAACACAGGGCTGACATTACACCACACTATGTCATAAAATACAAAGTAATGCTTTTCAGCGGGCAGAGAAGATCCTAGACTCTGTAGGGCCTCAGGCGACGTGGCCTTTGGGGCTCCTTTTTAGATGGTGGTGGGGGGTTGGAGTCAAACATTCACCTGATCTGTCACGTCTGCAAGTAGGCTACTGTATGTGAACCCAAAGAACACATTATTCCCTATTTCTATGTGGTACAGTATCCCATAGCATGGCTCTGATATTGCCAGATTCCAGGCGATCTTCTTTATACAAATGTGGAAAGCATTTCTGCTGCCGGCATTTTATGGTGAGACGCATGTAAAGACATAAAAAAAAATCATAAAAGAAAACATTTTCTCCCTTTGATATAAAGTCTCATATAAAAATGGACAGCCCAGAGTGTTCTAAAGACAGTAAGATACAGCATGTAAAGCTAGTCCTTATAATGACAAAGATAAGAGCTTAAAGGTAGTGAAAGTCGCCTCAGATTAATAGGGTTAACATTAGTTTAACCCATTAGAGAGATTAATGCTTGTGTTAGTGATCTGCACCTGCCATCTACTCAGTGTTATTTGTCTTGTTTGTTACCAGATAGACCTGTTTCATCATCTCCATATTGCTCATAATCTTGCTTGAGCTCCTATGTGTCCCGTATAGTGTTCACTGTACCTGTTCTCCTTCTTCTCAACCCAGCGATGCCGGATCTGAATTCTTTTGCCTTATCAGCTCAGCAGCTTTGTGTCTAGTTGGGGGATTTTCAGCTGGTAGGTGGGTGGCTCTTATAGATGCTACAAAGACAAGAGAAAAACACACAGAGAGAGAGAGAGAGAAAGGGGGGATGAGAGGTCGTGATAAACAGAGTTGGGTGGGGGGTGCCTTGCAACGATAAATCAAGTTCCAGACTAATCTATTTAGCATGCTCTCACCATTATCCTGTCAGTGAAACAGCTAATTAATTAACTGATTCCACAATGAAGAGGTTTTGAATGAGCCCATTTAGATAATTACTACAAGGAGCCGATCGGGCCAGTCATTTACAACTGTCACGCAGGTTCCAGCATTGGCAGCTGCCCTTCACTCTGGCCCTGGCCTTCGTCGTCACAAACACTCCCCTATACTGCATGACAACGCGGTGAGCTTTACGGTTCTGAGCACAGAGATAGGAAGCATAAGCTGACGGCTCTGTTTGGTTATTGGACGTGTCTAAACAAAGCAAATCCATCCATCACTGCTTTATTCACTCGTTTGAGATGATTATCTGCGTTCTCCTCCATCTGACGGCGTGTTTTCAAAAAGAGGCAGGATAGATGAGAGATGATGATGATGACGAGGGGACGTACAACAAAAGCCAGTTCACGAGTCTGTTCTGTGGATGCATCAGCCAGAGCACAAATGTTAGCAGGTGAAGGGACAGTCCCTGATTTATCGCACCTTTGCTGTTCCTTCAAACTTAGTTTAGCACAAATGTTGCAGTTTTAAAAAATGACAACTGCACATTTTATCTGCAGGCAACAAGGGGATGTACTGTGCACACACCGACACTTTAGGGATTACTGATGAGCAAATATAATGAGAAAAAACACCAAAGACGCATGATGAGATTTCCTCCCGCAAACGATGCCAACGACAATTATCAGCATCATTGGCTGCAGAGTTAATAAAAGCTTTTTAAATCTTGTTTTAGGTAAATTTCATTTCATAACGTGGCGGCTGGAGCCTCGTGTGGATCACCGGATTTGAAAATGGAATAAATAGAAATAAGTCCTTGTTCAACTAAAACAACGCTGATAATATCTGATTGGTATTTTCAAAACAAAAGCTGCTACCAGCCACTTTCCCGCAACCTGGCCTGCTTTTCTGTGCTGAAACTTTATGTGATACTTTTACTGGCTGAACTTGGAGCTGAAAGTTGATACAAACAGTGTAATAAATCAATGTTAAACTATAGAATGGGGCGGCTGTATAGCTCACTGAGTTAGGGTCTTACCATGTATGTGCAGGTCGCCAGCAGCAAAGGGTCGTGGGCTCGAGTCCGGCTCACGACCCTTTGCTGCATGTCTCTCTCTCCTCTCTCTACCCCCCTTCACTCTGTCTCTCCCCCTACCATTAAAAGTGGAAAAAACTCCCCAACAAAAAATATATGTATAAAATTTTTTAAAAAAATAGTAGAATCTGGTGCTTTTTTGGAGCCAAAAAGATGAATGACCTTTGACAAATTGCTGTTCGAATTAAAGGTGTGACCAGAAATTCAACACAAAACAAGACTTGAAACGACAAAAAGCAGATACAAAATGACACAATATGACAAAAAACAGACGCAAAAGGATATAGACCCAAGTCAAATTGACAAAAACAATGTGACAAAATGACAAAAGCGAGACTCAAAAGAACAATGAGACACAGAACGAAACAAACATGACACAAACTGACTCAAGCAAGACAAAAATGAGACACAAAAGGACAAAAATGACAAAAAAAACAACACAAAACGATACAGACTGGACCCAAAGGACAAAAATGAGACAGAAAACGACGAAAACAAGATATAAAACGATACAAACTGGACATAAAAAGACAAAACTGAGAGATGAAACGAGACAATACAACAAAATGAAACACAAAAGAAACACAAGACACAAAACTACAGCTACAGTTCATGTTGATTACAGTGGCAACGTGATATAACTACAGTATATTGTTGTATAGTCAAGCTACAGTATTAAACATTGAACCTCTAATATTCTGCTGTATTACTGTAGTCAGTAATTTACAATAGCAAAACTATAAAAATACAGTAAACCACTGGAGACCTCAGCTGCCTGTAATACTGAACATTTGTCACAGTGCTGCAGCTTTCATCCTTTCTGATGATGTGGGAAAATCAACATTAGGCAGGTAAAACACAATTTGCTTCTTAATTATAGTCAACATAAACTGGAATCTGAGCTGATCAGAGGTGCAGGATGTCTTTCTCCCTCCTCGGTGCATTCAGGGCTGCCACTGGTGGCCAGAAGATTTATTACTGCACTGCCACTGAAAAAAAACACAACAGTCCCCTGTTCATCTTTATCTGCTGCTCTGTCTTTAAGAAATTGCACTTATGTTACTAAATTTGCAAATGCAAGTACTTGTTGTTTTGTATGTTCGACGAACATGATGAAGAAACTCAACATATCTGCCAATTTGCTAAATGTTGATGCTGAGACAAATCCCTGCTGCCGTCCATTTAATTTGTGTTCCTATACAATACTTTCTCCTGCAATACAATTTTCCCCTAAAAGCTAATATCAGACATTTGAGTTTAAACTACACACATTATTAAACTGATGTAAAGCATTGTTATTTCAACCCAAGCCATTAAAATGATGTTGACTTAAAAGGCTGTAGGCACCAAAGCTGCTTGGTTTGGGAAGCATCATGGTTTGGGTTAAAATACACCTGTGCAAATGCAAAGCTTGTTTTCTATTTTCTAGCTTGCCAGGGTGAAGAGACCCACCACAAGATTAGCTCCTATGCAACCTCACATACTCAATGGGAAAGAATCTGCATTGTAGATATAAACATGCTTCCTGTAAGGCAACAAGGACTCTTATTGTCAGCTCATGAAAAACACGGTATAAATATGTATTCATATTATATAAAGTTATATATTTATATCACATAAATATTACATTCTATTAGATACCCCAAACTCCTCCACCATGGACCTTTATTCATGCTGTGTTATGTTTTCTGTTGCTTGAACTGATCTACACAAAAGACTCTGGATGTAAATTCTGGTCCTGCTTTGCAAGGTTCCTCCACAAACACATGACTGGTTTAAAAAGCAGTATATGATTTTAATGTTGATGTATACTTCTCATTTCATGACTATAATGTGCAGCATGGCAGTCCTGGATCAGGGCTTACAAAAACCCTGGATCTGGATTAAGCAGGTTTTGCTGAATACACTGATAAGAAGATGGAAGATACAATCCAGGAAGACAAATCTGAGTAAAACATTCAAAAGTTTGTCGACTTATCTGACATCAGAATACTTTACAGCAGTTTGTGATGTTAGGAGTAAGGATTTTGCAGCTCTAGAAAGAATCAGATTGTGAGGTAAACAACAGAATGAATACATAGTAGAAATGCAAGGCCCTAGTCTGATTGGTCAACACAGTGTTTAGCCAGAGACAGGCTCTTGTTTCTTGCCAGACCAGCTGGTGTAACTCCTGCTGTGGATCTTTTAACATGTTGTCTATTGTCAATCTGAACCTGCCTAAACACCCACTGAACTGATCCACCTTGTAATATATCAACAGTTCTTGTAGGAAGGAGTGTTGCACCACAATATCTTAAGATTCTTCTAATTGTCAAACACTTGGTGTACCTGCATCCATGAATGAAGATTTCAACTGAATATTGGGGGGGGAGGGGGAGGCCCACCCTCAGATCCCTTATTAAGTAGGGATCTGAGGGTGGGCCTCCTTGTTTTGCATCAAACACTTAATTTTGTCCATTCTGGTGAATTCTTATGCATTAACAGGATAACTTCAGGATTGCCTCTGGGTTGTCAGGACTGCACTCTCTGCCTATTGGGGTACATCGCCATGGTAACTCATACTGAACACCTGCTCCAGAATAGGTTTTCTTCCAGATCAATACATATAAAAGCACTGCTCACTGACCAATCAGTTGTCTTGGAGAAGAGCGTCACCATTCCTGGAAGATCCCGCAGAACTCAGTGTGAGCAGCGTAAAAGGACCACATCTGTAACTTTGTTATACGACCTAATGACGCATGATGATGATTAACCTGAAACTTCAATCCTCATTAGGAGACCTACATCTAAGCGACTTGAACATAATTGTAGTTATAGTCCGATCTATTAGGCCGTGATATTAATAGGTCCTATAATTATGCCGTCACAGTTGGCAGTTTTGCCAGCTTTCATTTCCTCACTTTGGCTGCAGCACCTGTGTTGCTTTTAGCCTGTAAATAAAGTTTGAACTCCTCATACTGGCCAAGCTATACAGGTTCTTCTTCTTATACCGTGCGGCTCTAGACGTATCTAAGTCATCTGCTACCAACACCGCTCATTTCATGTCAACACACTCACAGCTAGGTTCAGAAATGTGGACTGACTTAAGTTGACAACCAGCTTCGTGTGACAGGTTGTTAGGTTCAGAGAAGTCAGATAACGAAATGATACTCTGGGTATGTTGAATTTGCCTCACAGTGAAGGCCTCGTTGACAATTCAATATGTAATGGAATATATATGGGTTTAATTGTGTTTTCACTCTGGATTTAGTGGTTGTATGAGCTCATAATTCCAATTTTAGGATGTACAGTATCTCTGGCATCCACGCTGAAAATTACAACAAAGTGTGACATTCTTCTTCTTTAACCTAAAATTTTCGAAATGCTGACATTTGTTCAGCAATTGTAGAATATATATCTTCCAAGTGTAAAAACGCACTCACACACACACACACAGAGAAAGAATAGAGAGTGAACAGTACTTAGTATAAGAGGCTCCATGCTAAAAAAAAACACCATGACTCCTCTAATCCGAGAAGGTCACATCTGAAGTAGTCTAATAAGGAATTAAAGAAAAAAACAAACTGCCATCGTAGGAGGAGGTTAATTAGCTGTGTAACGCGGGATACCAATAGTAAAGGTACTATCTTTCAAATAAACAATTACTTGATCAATTCTGTTTGATTAAAGGAACATAATTTGTTCTGAGTGTGCAGCGGCAGCTCACTGTGGATCACATTTAGAGGCTTTTCAGCTCATCTTCAGACACGGTGCGGTTGAAGGTAGCTCCGTGTTCGACCTCTTTACGGCCTCTAGCAAAGGACGTGTGTCTTTCTCATTAACACAGACGGAGTGGGACTTCAGGGGAAAGAATTGCTTTATTTACCTGAGACAAAGTGGCTCCTGAAAGCAAGATGAGAGAAAAGCTTTTAAACAAGTTGCCAACTCTTAATCACATCCAGCATGCATTTAAATATTTTAATGAATCTGAAACTACAATGCCTATAAAAAGTATCCGCTCCGTCTTGTAAGTTTTCCTCTCTTACTGCTTTTCAACACTGAAAAATGGTCAAGCCAATTTACAAAAATGACTCTTTCACATCAAACTGAAAACATATTGCATTAATGTCAATTAATGAGAAATTCAAACTGTTAAATAAGTAATTGCACAAGTATTCAGCCCTTTAAAATAACTTCGATTTGACGCAGGTGCAGCCAGTTGGTGATTGAAGTCGCGCCATTAGTGAAATGGAGATGATATGAGTGCAGTGAATGTGTTCTAAGTGACTGCAGTATAAAGACACCTGTATCTGGAAGGTGCAGTCACTGGTGAATCAGTATTTATAGCTATATAGCTATATAGATATAGCTAGACCATGAAGACAAAAGAACACTCCAAGCAACTCAGTAAAAGATTATTGAAAATCTAGCCACTGAATATGTCTTGGAGTGCAGTTAAATCCATCATTTAGAAATGGAATGAATATAGCACATGTGTAAATCTGTCTAAAGCAGGCTGTCCTCAAAAGCTAAATGACCATGCTAGAAAGAGACCAGTGATGGAGGCTACCAAGACATCTACAACTCCTCTGAATGAGTTCCAAACTTCAGCAACTGAGATGGGAGAAACTGTAGATACAACATGTTGAAGACTCTGAAGTCAACTGAGAGAAGATGCTTTGATCTGACGAGACCAAAACTGAGCTTTTTACCATCAGACAAGATGTTTTCAGGACACCAAACGCTGCACATCACAAACACACCACCCCCATTGTGAAGCACGGTGGTGGCAGCATCATAATGTCGATACGCTTTTCAGCAGCAGGCCCTGAAAGGCTTGTAAAGGTTGAGGGTAAAATGAAAGCAGGAAAGTGTAGATAAATCCTGGAGGACAACCTGATGCAGTCTGCAAGAGAAGTGCCACCTGGGAGAAGATTTCTTTTTAAGCGAGACAGTTACCTAAAGCCAACAGCTAAAGCTACATAGAGTGGTTTAAGGACAACAAGGTGAATGTTTTGGAGTTGCTGAAGTTGTCAAAGACTGTTCACTCATGATCCCTGTGTAACCTGACACCTCAGTTTTGCAAAGAAGAATGGAGTAAAATTGCAGTGTCCAGATGTGCAAGTCTGATTGAGACCTTTCCATAAAGGCTCAATGCTGTAATTGCATCTACTTAATAGTGACTTGAAGGGGGTCAATATTTATGCAGTCACTTACTTTACACTTTTTATATTCTATATTTTTACTAAATTGACATTAACTTGTTGAAATCTGTTTTCACTTTTTGACAAATCCTTGTCAAAAGGCCATATTCAGATAGCCATGATTCAGTGTTGAAAAGCAGTGAAAGTAAATAACTACCAAGGGCTGAATACTATTTATAGGCACTGTATATATCAGACGTATTATTGCTTCAGTCAGTCTGATGTGGCTGTGTTCATGTGAGCTGATGAGGGGCAGCGCTGCTCTACACCCACAGGTCACTGTGGCCACACATCCACTCACATTGTCCGGTCCTGTTCATAGTGTGGGAAAGCCCGGGTTAAATCCAGACCACCACTCTGAGCACAAAGGCCCAAAGGTGGTTATCGCATTGCCTGAGTCACTGATCAGGGTTTTGTCTTGTCACCTTTTTCACTCAAACAGCAGCAGACAGCTCAATCCACTCCATCAGATCAGAGCTCCTCTCTCCGTATCTCCTCTTTTTTTCCCCTCCCTTTTCTTTCCCTTCCTCTCAATAATGGTCAATCCCACATCAATACGCAAGGCTCCTTTCACTGTGTCTATTCCCCGAGGTGGCCTCATTACCCCGGGGTGTTTTGTTTGTTTGTTCCTCGGTTAAAGAAGCTGAATTGAGCAGCCGGCAGGGGTGGACTGGAGGGAGAGGAGGGCCAGAAAGGGTGGTGGCCGTAGGGGTGGAGGGGGGGACAGAGGACACAGGAGCCCCCGTGGCTCTGAAGAGGACAGATCAGCAATCAGAGAGCAGGAGGTCATGGGAGGTGGCTTACATCAGCGACGATGAGGAGGATGATGGTGGCAGTGATAATGATGTATTCTGTGTGTCTCTTCACATTATGTACAGCTTTCAATAGAAATCATGAATGCTGCTTTTACTGACAGAACTAAACAAGCCTGATCAGGTTTGACGTAAGTGGTCGTGTTGATATATGAAATAATGTTCACAGGGAAAGTGTCTGACTGATTGCTGATCTCTGCAGTGCTTCCTAAACACTGTTGGACTGTAGGAGAGAGCATTTACTATCCACAGGTAGCCTGCAAATACAATGCAGCTGCTGTGGTGACATCATTATTAATGTTATTATCAATATTGAGCCCTGTTTGGTAGACTTAGATTTAAAGGAATAGTTGGACTTTCTGGCAAATGTATGAGTTGACCAAAGTGATGTACATGTTTTAAGTCTGGCAACAGCAGAAATACATGCAAAAAAAAAGCAGAACAGAAAACCAAATGAAAAAATGACTTAAGAGCCATTTTGCAACCCAAACTGTGACACTCTCCTAAATCTAACGCTAGGCTTCGGTGCCTAAAGGTAACTATGGGGAAATGAAAGATAAGTGTGAAATAATGGCCTCACACAGGATCCTGGTCTCCTGGTTGAAAGTCTTGTATTTCTCCACCTGATCTCAGTTCATGGCTGCCACCAACTTGATGCGGACTCTGAAACCAGGCAGTTGTTCTGTTCGTTCTTAATTAGGTTTGCACTGGTCTGCTACACAGACGATCAAGTTGCCCCAGAACAGGAAAACACACTGGGCTCCTGTGGAGGTTTCTGAAAGGCTGCGACTTTTTAAAAGATACAGCGGCTGGTTACAGGCTGGACTGTAGCACCATGGCAGTGATTATTCCCGAGTGAGACGTAGCACAGGACTTCTGGAGAGTTTAGAACTTCCAGCTGTGTTTGGACGCCATAGATGGAGAGCACATAAGAATCAGAGCACCTCTAAGGTACGGCAGTAATTACATTCATTACAACTCTATTAATGAATGAATGAATTATAAAGGTGAGAATCTCCTTATAGCAAGCATTTGTCTTGAGCACTGTTTGGTTTCCTGGCTTATGTCCAAAATGGGGGCAGCATGGTGGCTCGGTGGTTAGCAGTGTCGCCTCACAGCTCGAAGATCCCCGGTTCGCGTCCCGGTTAGGACGCCTGGGATCTTTCTGTGTGGAGTTTGCATGTTCTCCCTGTGCAGCGTGGATTTTCACCAGCTTCCTCCCACAGTCCAAAAACATGCCGAGGTTAATTGATATCATAGGTGTGAATGTGAGTGTGCTTGTTTGTCTGTCTCTATGTGTAGCCCTGTGATTGACTGGCGACCTGTCCGGGGTGTCCCCTGCCTTCGCTTGTCGGCTGGGATAGGCTGCAGCCCCCCCCCCGAATCCTACAAACCCTACAGAGGATTAAGCGGTGTATAGATAATGGATCGATGGATGTCCAAAATGAGCACTCTTCTGCGCTACATGCAAACATCCACAGAGGGAGCAACGCAGACCCTCAAGGACTTGATTTACACCACATGACTGTTGTGGACCTTTGTGGGGACACAGACACATAAAGCATGACTTGGTCTTAAGAACTGAATGGCCTAAAATGGGGCGTGAACTCCAGACTCCTGGGTGAAAGTCCTGTTGCAGATTAATTTCCAACACAAAATGAACTTTATGGCTCATTCAAATTGGAAGTGTTTCCCAAGATACCATAGTCTTACCATACGGGTAAGAAAATGCATTTCTTTAAATTGTAAAACAGTAGGATGGAACAATAGGAGACAATTTTTGTGAGACAGGGTTAGTCCTATTGAGAAGTGCTTTAAAACTTGAAATCACGTGACGTGGCAATGCTCTCTGACCACCCGAGCTGTTAAACGTCTATCTTACATTTCTGATTTCATCTTGTTCTTGAAAATCTGAATAGAGAATGACACATCACACACACACACACACACACACACACACACGATTCGCACCTTGTGAAGGACACGCAGGCCGATTAATTACTCAGAGTAGGTCATTTTAAATCTGGTGGAAGGACAGTCTGTTGTTCCTGCAGAATGGGTTGTAATTAAAGGAAGGCGAGCTGCAGCGGCGGAAAAGGCCACACATCAGCCCCTTGTGGGCCGAGATGCCACTGATGGGAATTTATGGTTCTCCCTCGCAAGCGTACGTGCTCATCGCGCAGCTTCAAGACAGGCACGTCGAGCTCACCTGCAGGAGCTCGCACCGAGGAGGTAACTGTTACACGCGCGGAGAAGCCACAGAGTTCAGTGAGCGCACTTTGTGGGAAGCTGAAAAAGCTCCACACATCATGCAAATACAATATGTATTCACTACGAAGAGGTCACTGAGAGCCGATGTGCAGCTGCAGTCAATGGGATACAGTCAACAGAGGAGAGAAAGGCGCGAATCAAGGATCACATACACAAGGAGTACAATTAAGTATGGACAAATTTGAGCATGCTCTCTTGGCAAACAAAAAGTGAATTGATTTTATGACTCCTCTTCAGCAGGGGAAGGGGATTTATTTGAACAAGCCAAAAGTGTCTACAGTACTTCACCAGGCAATGAAAGCTGGATACTGGATATTAAACTACCCTTCTCTTTCCATAAAAATTTCTGCTATTTTTTTTTCTTTTCCTCATTTTCCACTTTTCTTTTATGTTCATCTTCATCACTCCCCCCTTCCCTTCCCCATCGCCTGGACTGTGTCTACCTTCCTCTCTGTGAATTTTCACACCTCTATCCCTCTCTCCTGCCGCTCAGCTCTCTCCCTATCGCTCCATAAAACACTCCTTCTACCCGCTGCTTTCTGACGTCTCTCCTTCCACCTCCATCCATCTCCTCCTCACTCTCTCCCCTCCCTTTCTCCCTCTCTATCCCCTCCCGACTACCACCCCCCTCTTCTCCAAACCACCGCCGCCGCCGCCGCTACCTCCTCACTCGCTCTCACAGCCGTTCACTCCATTTTTCTGCACATGAGATTTGCCTAACAATAAGTGGCTCTGCCCAAGGTCAGATAAGAGAAGCACAGCCCAGGAAGCCACAGCCACTGTTTCTTTCATCCCTTTTTTTTCCTCCTCTCTCTCCTCACAGCTTTCGAATTATCTCTGCAGCACATAATAATAATTACTGAGGACGGCAACATAGAGATAAGAATGCAGGAGCTGAAATGGCGAGAGAGAGAGAGAAAGAGAGGGAAGGGGGGAGGCAGAGAGGGAGAGAGAAAGGGTGGGGGGGGGACAGGTTAGAAAAACTATAGAAGCAAGAAGCAGCGTAGTAAAGGTATATTAGAGAGCCTGTGAGGCATGAGAGAATAAGGATGGAAGGTAGAAGTCAGATGACAGCGTAGAGAGGCAGGAGGAGAAGCAATAAAGGAGAAATCAAGGAAAGAGCAGCCGAGAGAAGGGAAATTATATAAAAAAGATGATGCTGGTGTTATTCTATATTCAGAAAATCCCATAAAAAGACTAAAATCAACAAGCTCCTCTGTCACTACTTTTCTGACTTCCCTGCTCCGTCCGTGGCTCCAAGGCGATTGGTTTCCAGCCAAGCCGTGAAAATTAAAAACAGCTCACAGATATATGGTTTCATTTTCTGAAAAGGGGCTCAGTGATTTCCTAAAACAGCTGAGCGCTGGAGTTTTTTTAGCAAACATCACTCAAACAGGACAAAATGGTGACCGCTTTTCAGCCGCTGATTAATACATATTTTGTGCTCTGGTGAATATTTATCAGTCCAGCGTCCCGGGGGTTTATCGAATGGTTCTGCAACTTATGATCCAGCGTTACGTGCCAACGTAAACAGTTATTGTAATGCAGGAACCAGTGCAACAGAGTGGCTCACTGATGTGGGCTTTTTTTGGACAGCAATTGAGCTCTGTGACAAAGAGAAATAAGATATATCAAGCTTTGGATGTGTGCAATCACCACTTCATTGTTGGCTCAGTTTGTGTGATTTATAACAAAATATATAATATAGCTACCCTCTCTTTAGAATAATTCAACTGCACAAATGTACCATATGTTTATGTCGGATTAAGTCCAGCAGCTGCTTGAGCTTTAGGTCTTGTCCATCAGGAGCAAAAGAGGAAACAGTTAGATGCTGTTGTGGTGCTGCAGAAGGCTTTGGCTGGAGGGAGAGATGGTCAACAGAATTTTGGACTGTAGCCTGATTTGCTTGGTGCTAGCATTACCTGTAGACCTCATGTGATCTGGAAATTAACCCCCACATGTGTTTTGTGTGGCACATTTGCACAGGATAAGCAAACTCAACTTTACTCACATTAAGGATATTAAAAGGCTGCCACAAAGGCTTGTTGAACGACAGCCAGTTGTAAATGTTATTATCGATCTCATCATCCATCAAGATTTCGCTCTTCTAATGAATTCGAGCTCTGTATGAATGATTTTCCATGCTTTGTAACAACCTTGCCTTCCTCAATCGGCACCCAGAATGCTCTACATTTATTTAAGATTCCCATTTGCGTTTTGGAAGAAACACACTTTTGGCAGTGAAAGCTAAGACTGGGATGTAGTAGGAAAGGCTTCCGGTTTGGAAGAGCCGCAAAGTCTATGTCAGAAGGTAGGATGGAGGCATGAGTCAGCAGCAGAAGCTTCATCCAGGATCACATGTGGAGCCATTATTCTGAGACTTCAGTTTTCAACCACTGTTTCATTTTGGCTTGGTTAGGTTTCGGAAAATATTGTGCTTTTGTTAACGCTTTCTAAATAGCATCTCCTTGTTAGTAACTTGCTCAAGTTTTGACATCAGAATTATGGAAAATATCACAGGTTTGGGTTAAAACAAAACCTTTTCACTAGATACTTCCATTTTCTGGGTTATGAGTGCCACAGTTTCAGCCCCATCTAATATACAACTGGTTGGCTGACAAGGAGCAACAGATAAACAATAATATAAACGGCCAAAAGATGTTGATTTGATTTGTCATACATCACGAACAAAAGTACTCTGGCAGAAATTACCCTCAAAACGTAACTGAGAAGGCAGTTTAGTTGTTTAGGTATGTAATTTTTCAGAGACAAGGTTGTTTGTTTCAGTCATGACCAGCATCATCACTCTCCCCCTTCACCAAGCATATTTTTTTTTGCTTCATTGGCAACTGAAGTGAAGACATGGGGTGAGAGAGAAGGGTACAGCATGCAACATAGGTCCCTGGCTGGAGTCAAACTAGGGATGGTGAACTTAAAATGATTCAAGCCCATGGCAAGGTTCTGATTTATAGTGAATTATTATTTGGCCAATAGGTTATGTCTGGCTGGAAATGAAATAAACTAGTGACGGAAGACAATAAGACATTATGTTAGAGATGTTAATGATATATTTGAACTATTTCTATCTATTTTTTCGTTTTTACTAAAAATGCCATGCCCATAACTATTCAGGAAACAAAAGTAAATTCTTATTTGCCACCACAGCATCAATCCAGCAGTTTTTACTATCAGTCTTGCTGCATGTCTTCACTGGGATTTTGTTTCTCTTTTCCTCCTTTTCCACCAAGAAGAACCGGGTGCTAGTGCTGGTGCTGAGTTGGTTCCAATCTTGTTCCTCCTGAGAACTGGTTTGCTTCTCCATTGGCAAGGAGCCAAGCAGGATTGGTTCCATTCCGTCATTGTAAAACGTCACTACATTACTGCATACGTAGTTGTTTGCTGAACATAACTCGCACCACAGTGCCAAAAAGCACTGGGTCTCCTCCTCCGATCACTGCTGTTTGAGTTAAGCGTCCATTTTCAACTGTTTAAAAAAAAAACTACAGCAAAATTAAATACGAGTCGCTCGGCTGTTTTTTAAAATAATGCCGGTTCTGTGTTTCCATCGTTGATCGTTTTTCACAATAACCCCAGGGCCTGATGTACTCGGTGCTTTGCTCTTGCCCAGCAAAGAGTTGGTTCTTGCTAAGCACCAGTTTTTAGCACCAACTCTTTGCTGGTGCTTACACAGTAGAAACACAAAGAATTGGCTCTAAGTCAGACACTGACTCCGAACTAGCACTGGAACCAGCTGGGTGGAAAAGGGGTATTTGTGATGATCTCCAGGCCATCACAAATGACCTGGAGAGTGATAGAAGGTTTCCCCTCTATCACTCCAGTCTTCAGTTCCTCCATAAATTGTGGATGGACTGTGGTGACTGAGCCGCTCCGACATGTTTAGAATGTTCTCTGTTAACCATTTCTTAACCACTCTGGCTGTATATTTCAGATCATTGTCTTGTTGGAAGCTCCAGCGCTGCCCAAGGACAAGTGGTTTTCCTCTACAATAACACAAGGCTGCCTGGCCTGTTGGCTGAAAAACACCCACAAAAGCTTACATTCCCATCATCATGCTTCACTGTGGAAATGTTGTTCTTAAACAGAGAACTCTATTTTCATCTCATCCAACCACAGAACTGATGACCAAAAGCTTCAGTCTTTGTCCGGCCGAGCTTTTGTGAGTCTGTTTTGGAGAAGTGGAGTCCTCCTTGGCTGATCAGCCTTAGGTCTGATTGAGATGTTTCCACCTGAGCTGCTCTGGTTCGTCATGATGGTTTTAATGATGATCTTCTGATTCTTCTTGGCCTCCACCATTCTTACCAGTGTAAGGGTCACTTTTGGTTTCCTACCATGCTCTTTGAGATTCTTCACAGTGTGGAACTCCTTTGTATTTTGGGATTTTGCTTTGCACTGTGGCCACTGGCTCCTGAAAACACTTTGATATGGCTTCATAACCTTTCCCCTTCATCTGAGTGGCCACAATGCCAAACTTACTCACAGTGATAGACCCCAACAGCAGCTCCCTATAGTCAGTTAACTAGCAACTAACTAACTAGAGAGCTACTTAATCAGCTGCTCTCATTTCATGGTGCATTAGGACACTTTAGAGCATTTAGAATGTTATAAAAGCAGCATTTTCTCAAAGACTAGTGACAATTTCAAGGAGTATGAAGAATTTTGGACATGACACAGTGTCTTACTGTCATTTTCTCACCTTTTTATGTCATTTCTAGACAAAAATAAGTAAATAAAAGTGGTCAAGTTCACTGTAAAAGGAAATTTGAGATGGATACGAATACTTTAAGGCTAGACTGCATGTGATGTGCGCTGTAATTGTTTGGCTACCTTTGTTTAAACCCAAATCTTTCACTAACCACGTTGTTTTGTTCATAAACTTCAAATGTCAGGTCAGAGAACAGATACATTTCTGCTACATAGATTGTTAACAGTTTCTGAAGGCACTGGCAAATGATGCTGCCCCACTAATAACAGCAGTAGATGAGGAAACTCTCCCATGTTGCTTTTACATTTAATCTGGGCCTTGTGTTAAAGTGAAAACGCAGAAAATGTGAGTCAGAAATAACTATAAATTACCTATTAAAAGGTAATCTTTGTCTGAAATCATTTCTGGCAAACTTCAGCTCAGTGTCGTCAAATCCCAGTGTGAAGAAAAACCTAGTGGACGCCAAACAAAGGAAATTGCTTTCTCTCTTTTTAATGCTAGCATGTGGTTCGGTAGCATTTCTGCACCTGTGACAATACACCGCTCACTGTCACATCAGACCTGCGCTCTGCAGGGGTCAAATTGCCATTTTGCTACAAGATGAAGTGTCCCTTAAATTGATTATATTTCCACAATCACTCGAGGAAAAAAGAAGAAAAGAGGACAATTTCTCTTTATGAGTTGTTACACCTGAACACGGGCTCGTCTGCCGGGCCGACCGCTGTGCTCTGGCAACAGCTGTACGAACTGCAGGGTGTCAATCAGAGCATACATATTAAGATTTTCAGGAGTTATGATTATCTTGGCACACAGGATACATTTGTACAAAGAGTCAGGCAAACACACACACACACACACACACACACACACACACACACCAGTCGTGCTCCTCTAGCCGTCCTGCCCCGCCTAACCCCTGACCTCCATATCTGAGGGAGCAGGGTAAGCTTCCTAGTCCCTGAGCTGCTGCTCCCAAACCCCTCCACACACACACACACTCACCGCCACCTCCACCCACCCATGTCTCACCCCTCAGTACTCCACCCCCAACCCCCAGAGGACCTGCTATCAGCTGGGCTGAGCCCTTCTGCACCAGCCTGATATCCACACAGGATTGGAGGGAGGGGCAGCGGCTGGGTGGAAGTACAGAGAGCTGTGATTTACAGTGAGAGACAGACAGAGAATAAGAATCAGCCTCTTTCTCTATTTCTGTTTGTTGTTCCTGCCTGTTTGTCTTTGTGTGCAGCGCCCGCATGTGTTTGCGTTCTTCTCTCTCTGCGTGTCGCGATGATTATCACCAATGTATTATTACTTCAAACGATGGCAGATTAGCCCCCGCCTCCACGGCCCGATCCCTCCCTGTTTCATCCCCCCTCTCGCCATCCAGCCGCCGCCCCAGCGTCACCCCTCAGAGTGTCGGGTGTAGTAATGCCATTCTGGCCACTTCTTATCTCGCAACTCAGACCCTGTCACCCGGGTGACCCATGAACTAACCATCAAGAGGAGGAGGAAGAGGAGGAGGAAGAGGAAGAGGGGGGGTGAGGGTTCAGGGAGTCTGAAAGGGAGTGAAGGGGGGTGAGGGAGGAAGGAGGTGATGCTAAAAAGTGAAGGAAGAGAGGGAGAAGTGCACCTTGATGGCCCGCTTCTAGCATCAGAACGAAAAGTAAACTGAAATTAAATATCTGAGTAGGTCACAGTGATCTGGGACTGTGCATATTTCATCCATTTTTTTAAAAAAAGATGCAAACTGTGTATTAGAAAAAACTGTTGCAGGCATGCTCTGTCTGAAAAAGCCTAAATTCTGAATGTCTTGTGGTCTGGGGCTCCTTGGTGTCAAGGGAAAAAATCAGTACAGATGAAACCAGAGAGAGAGAGAGGGAGAGAGAAAAAATCTCTCCACACCAAGGCGCTTCAAAGATTAAAATGTCTTTATTATATTGACATGTCCTGGCTGAACTGTTAATAATAATAAGATTTTTTTGTATAGCACAGTTCACACAGCAAGTGCAACTCAAGGGGCTTTACAAGGGAAAAGAGAAAAAAAGAAAAAAGAAAACGTAAGACAGCCAAAATACAAGAGTCTATAATAAAAGTAAAAAAATAGCTCTGACACCAGTAAATTGCATGAAACGGCATAAAAATGACACAAAGGCAAGTTTAAAAAGATACTTTTTAAGGTTCCTTCGGAAGTTACCCACTGACTCAGAGGCATTGACATCTTCTCGAAGTGTTTTCCGGAGCCAGTGTGCCATCTCTGTACGTCTTAGATCTACTCTGAGGAACGTTTAGGAGACCACTGTTAGACAGTCTTAGGGATGTAAAAGTTCCACGCCTAACCGACCTGTGAGGTAAATAGTCCAGAGCTTGTCTTGCGATTTAAAATCTTGAAAATGAACTTGAATGGGTCTTCTAAGACAAGCAGGGAACCAATGAGAAGCATCTAAGCTCTGAGTTGGTGAAAAGACATGTCGCTGCATTTTGGATCATCTCAGGTTTGCTTCAAGATTTCTTTGGAATAGAACAATAGTCAAGTCCACTGGAAGCAGAATCTCTTGGTGTTAAGAGTGACCAATCGGTTTCAGGCATACTTGTGGAAGCAGCGTTTGAGATTTAGGCTGATAGAGTGTTTCAACTTCCATGAATACCTACGATACCAAATAATTTCCCTCTTTTTTATGGACCAATTTACAGTATACAACAGAAGTAAGCACCCAGTTCTGTAATATCGTTTACATGTTTACATACATCGCCTCACAGCTAGGAGATCCCTGGTCCGCGTCCCGGTTAGGATGCCTGGGAGTTTGCATATTCTCCCTGTGCATGTGTGGGTTCTCACCGTGGGTACTCCGGCTTCCTCCCAAAAACATGCTGAATTGTCTGTAGGTGTGAATGAGAGTGTGCTTGTTTGTCTCTATATTTAGCCCTGTGATAGGCTGGCGACCTGTCCAGGGTGTCGCCTGCCTTCGCCCTGAGCCGACTGGGATCGACCGCGACCCTACAGAGGATTAAGCGGTGTACAGATAATGGATGGATGGATGGGTTCTGTTGGTCTGTTGGGGTCACATCAGGCGACGTGCTTGTCCAAGTCATATTTTTCACTTTTTACCTCTTAGAAACTCTTGTGTGATTTTGTCAGCTTGCTTTGGATGGTTATCATGCTGGAATATTCCTCTTCTGCCAAGCTTCTGCAGACTGAGAATCATCTTGTCAGTCAGTGTTTTGCTGTATCTACAGACGTTCATGGTGTCATCTATAAATGTCATCTCCACAACACCTTTGGTACTAATGCAGCCCCATGTCATTGAACTCCCACCTTCGTGCTTCACCATCAGGACTATGCATTTATTGTGGTAGTCATGACCAGGCTAACTGTACCATGTCTGAAGCAGCTGCTTATTGTTTTTCTACATTCAGAAAGTAGTCCACTGCTAGTGACTTTATTCAAGGAGGACGGCCGCTGAAACTCTGATTAGTGGTAGTATGGCTCATTCTTTACCTCCTGATTGGTGCTGCAACTGTGTTTCCACTGATTTGGAACTGGTCACCAATCTTCCTGTATTCTTTCTCACGTTTGCATCCTTGCAAAGTCTCACAATCAGATTTTTCAGCTTTTACCATGTGGAGCCATGATGGGGACATGCAGGTAGACTCAGCCCAAAGGCCCTAAACTGTAAGTTGTGCTGATCACAGCTCATATTATAGCCATGTTCATTCACTTAGGCTGATTGGAGATCACAGGTGGACTGCAGGTTTTCTACCTTGTGTGTCTGTATTCACCTTTGTTGCATTGAGTTTCTGCTTTAGGCCCTGTATTTTCAATAGAGTCTTCCTAAAGTACTTGTTTTGGATTGTTCACGAGAGGAAGAACTGTTCAAGGACTGTAATTATTCAGAAGTGATACAATTTATCTTTTGAACTGAAGTGATACTGCACAGGGATGTTTTAACTTCTGATGTATACTGGATGTCATCTCAGCAGTAGGAGCTAGCAAGTTAGACTAGACACTTCTTTTCTCTACAGGAGTACCACAAGCTGGAATGTGTTGCATCAGTGGTTGTCTGCTGCTTGCACCTGCCTTGTTTGAGCTCTTTTGGGTTGATTGCAAGTTCTATTCTCAGAATTTGCTAATGATTTGAGATGAGGCAAAATTTTTCTATCTGCTAATATTCTGAATAATTATTTTGGGGATTTATTGCAGTTAATCAGATAACGAGCAGGTACAATGGAAGGAAGGAGTGGAACCGAGTGTCTGTTTTTTCAATGAACGTGAAGGAAAATGTGCAGAACGGAGCATCGGAACAGTCTTTAACCTCATGTTAGACTTATAAATGTTTCTTTAAAGTACGAATGAATCAGTCAAATAGAGGCAAAAGAATCGGTGGCTGCAGTGTTGTGATCTGGACGAGTCAAGAAGCGGAGCCCTGTTAAGGTGGCACAGTTTAAAAGGAGTTAAAAGAAGAGGCCGCGACACATTTTAGCAAATATCTGAGGCAGTTTTGCAGAATAATGTTTGTTAAAGACTAAAGAAAACCGAAGACAGCCTCATCATGTGGTTTAAATCCTCAATCTACTGTGACTGTATTTGATCTGACAGCTGTGGAGTATAAATTTTTAAAAATATATTGATGCAGTGTGATTAAAGTGCTTGACCAAAATCTCAGTTGAAAACAGCATTTTTAAAATTATGTAAATATATTTAGCAAATTTAAATTTTGCAGATTTGAAAACGACATAAAATAATAAGGTAACCGAACAGGTGCATCTTAGATCTGTGATTTTTATCTTCGAGTGCGGTGTGAATATCTTAAGTAGAGGCTAAACTGAGAACACATTCAAATCTGACAAAATCCGTTCCAACAGCTACATCATGGGAGATTTCAGGCAGAGCAGCTACACATGTGGAAAAATTTATAGCAGATATTTTCAGAAAATGCTGAGAAAAGGACGCCGTTTCCGAGGCCTGCAAAGAATTTGACAGCGATCGTACACACTGATTTGCATACTTGTCTGCGCGAAACTCAGCACCCTCCTGTCTGATTCGGAGGCAGACCTTATCTCTGTGTTTTTAGCTCGAAACCTGCCAATGACTGACTGTTAACCCTTCAGAAATTCATCATTTGGCCGCATTGATTAAAAGATGAGTGAACTTATTATGCATTAAAGCGTCATGTCAAAGCCCTGGCACGGCAAGATAGCGGCCTTATCTCTCCTCTACCTGATAAGAGACAACATGGGAGAGAGACGGGGCAGCGGCAGCAGCAGAGGAGGGTGCGGGGGGTGGGGGGTGGGGAGAGGGAGGAAGAAGCAGAGCTGGAGGAGAGATACAAGATGGGAGGAAGGGGGTGAAGGGGTGGTGGGAGGTGGAGAGGTGGCGGCTGTGGAGCTGGAATATGAGGGGAGAGGGAGTGTGTAGTACACTTAGAGCAGAGGGGAGGCAGAGAAGAAATTGAGCGGGATGGCAGAAAAGACGGGGGACAGTGGTGGGGCATCTGACGCTGCCCCCGTCAGGGCATCAGCCTCTCGCCATTCACTCTGCTTCCTTATCCTTCATTTGCATTTTTCCCCTATTTTCGTCTTCACCGTCCAATGGTCTGTCTGGCTGAGTCCTTTCCTTATTCTCCCTCCCTCCCTCCCTCCCTCTCTCTGTTGCTCCTGCTCCGTCTCTCTCTCCCTCTCGCTCTTCGGTAGGTCTTTGAAGGGAGGTCATGGGGGAGACAATGCAAACACAGGCCCTGTGAATAGAGAATGGGAAGAGGACAGCTGTTGGAGATGACAGCGATGGCTGTTAAAACGCAATCTGTCTCTCTTCCCACCGGCCTGTTGCACACGCACGCACACACACACACACATCCACACATCTACATAGACGGAGGCCACAATGTCACGGTGACACTCCCAACTGTCAAACACAAGTGTGAGAGCACACACTTAACGGCATGTGTCATCACACACACATATGTAAATGCACAGTCTCTGTATAATGCACAGTAGGTGGCACATGAACAATGAGCGGCGCACGGTGAAACACATCTACGTGAAACACTTGTGTGTGTAATGGATATAACAAAGGATTAACATGTTGTAAGCATGAGCAGAGATGGCCAGCCATGCTGTGCCCCGTATTTCCTCGGCGGTGGACGACGATATGTTGCTTAACCCTCTGAACCCCTTTTTTTTTCTTTGCTCCTGTCACATTTTTAACTCACTGTCAGCTCATTTTTCACAGCAATATGAAGCAGTTCTGCGCCTCTATGGAAGCAGCACAGCCACGAGAGAGAGGTCAGAAATGCCAGGAATAGTAGAAAAAGAAAAAGCTGAAAGTTAAATTTCTTTGATTATTTATTGTACGAATACTGAAAAAACCTGGAATCACCATGTACTGGCAAAAAATGGGGTCTTCACGTGCAAAAGATAATTTACTACATACATTTTTACAGCCTCTACAAACAAGAAGCTTAGTGAAGTTTGTGACTGATCGTTAGTTCAAGCAGCAGGGTTCCTTGACCTGTTTTCATTTCAAAATACCAGTTTTACAGACTCTTCTATGGATTTCTCAGGCCATATTTAACAACTGACAACATGTACACTGCATTAGTTTTCCATAATGTGTATCAACCCTGTTTACCGGTTCTATAGAAACAGTGATTGCACAGTGACTTGCACACTCCTTTCTACTCAGTCATTAGTGATTGTAATTTGGAGGATTAGTATAAAAGTTGCACCTTCATGGAGCGTAAACAAGACATAAACACACCATCTAATAATAAAATATTTCACTATCTTATAGTTGTTATGGCAAAGATGCATATAAAACTGCTGATAATTAAACTATTTGTGGCGGCTGTGGTTCAGGTGGTAGTGCAAGTTGTCCACTGATCGCAAGGTTGGCGGTTCGATCCCCGGCCCCTCCGCATGCCGAAGTGTCCTTGGGCAAGACTCTGAACCCAAAATTGCTCCCAATGACAGATTAGCGCCTTGCGTGGCAGCTCTGTCACCACTGGTATGTGAATGGGTGAAACAAGCAAACTGTAAAGTGCCTTGAGTACCTCTAAGGTAGGAAAAGGTGCTATATAAGTGCCGACCATTTACCATCAACTCTAGAAACATATCTGACCATACTGAGTGTATCTTCTGGCAACTCAGTCCTCTGTATACTGTATACGAGTCATACTGCAATTATTTTATTGATAAGTTTGTTTTATTTTTCCCTTCAGTCTCTAATTTGTTTCCATAGTTGTCTCCTCTCTGCTCTTCGTAAACACATCCTGCAGTTCAGCTGAAAAGTCACTGTCGCTGGGGCTTCTCTGTTCAAGAAGCAGCATTGTTTTTGGTTTTTACAGGATCTAGTGCAAACAGCTTATGGTGACTCTTTGGTAATTCTGAAATACCATAATTTTAGGCTTAGATTTTGCTACCTTGCATGATGGAGCTGCACATTATGCATGAGTAGGTCAAGGAGCGTTGGAAAGCTAACAGTCTGATGATTCTGTTTTTGTTTTTACAAGGTTTTGATTGATAAATGCTGCCCTTTTGACAGATAATGTAAGCCCCATGGCAGGTTTTGGGATTCAGACAGTTAAATGAAAGCACCAGTACCAGTACAGGTCAGAACTAAAATGCAGCACTATCATCATACTGCTCCATATTACATTAATTAGTTGCATTTTGGTGTTGCAGTTGGTCATTATTTATACTGCTGGGTAGCTTAACCTGTAACAATACATCATGTATTATACGCTCATCATATGCTCTATGTATGCTTTTTATTAAACTTTATTCATCAGGGACAGCAGAGGGGAGACTGTAGGCTGAGTGGAACGTGAGGAGAGAAGAGCAACAAGCTATAAACACAACACTGACATATTATCACCCGCAGTATACTGGCAAATAGTGGCTTATTTACACATCCAGCAAAACATTTGCATTCATTTGTTGTGAGCACTAAATGTACAGTAAGTGCAATAATAACTAGGGGATGAAAGAGACGTTTCTTTTTGCTCCATTTTGTCCTGCAATTGCATATTTCTAGCATTTAAATTCTCCACAGCATCCAGCATTAAGTTGTTAACTTTGTCTGTGTGCTGTTTGGAGTTGGACTGGCAAAGTAGAGCAAACTTTTTAGAGTTTCCTGACTTCGAATAGACGACCTGTTCTCATTCCCAGGGCATCAAGTACTTCCATTTTGTCAGAGCCACTGGCATTTCAGACATATGCACAAGGTGGTGTTTGGCGCTGGTGCTACGTGTGGAAATGTTGGATGCCAGCAGACGTAACTAACAGGAGGTTTGTGTCTCATGTGGGACCTTTGAAATAGTTTCATTCTACATGGTTAAGTTTAGAAGAAAATAGTTTGAGATCCTTTTAATGACAAGGTTTGTGACTGTGATCATGTTTCCATATAAATGTCAAGTGAATTTGAAGCAAACTTTGAAATGTCACAAAAAAAATAGTTCAAAATAAAGTTTCCGTTGACCTCAGTGTAGCAAATAAAGTGCATAGGCTGCACAGTGTCAGCTGTTGGCCAGTCGCTTAAAACGACCTGAGGATGAGGAAACGAGCAAAACTTTTCTCCATCTCTGAAATAAAAATGGAGAGGAGTCTTCTGGAATTCAGCTGCATCCCTGTGTGACGTGCTGAGAGTCAGACCGACGCAGGCCAGAATATTCCTGTTGCAGCTGGAAACCAGGCTAATGCAAGTGGTGAAATGGAACCAAAATAGTAAAGCTGCTGGCAGGAGAACCAAGGCAACGTGCTGAAAGATACAAAAATGCTCCTTACAGCTGAGAAGATCAGCATCGAGTGGTTCTTCACAATTAATAAGCTCTGTTGCATTATTTATTTAAGTCATAGCTTCTATAAAAATATTGATAAGAGCAGCTGGTCATGGTTCTTGAATACATTTTTGCTTTAAACTGGACTGTAAAGAGTAAATGTGAGGCAATATTCCTGATAAAAAAAAAATACATTTCATTATTGATGTTGCTATGGCACTGAGAATATTTACACACTAGTACCTTTAAAATTCTATTTTTAAATGATGGTTTACGCGCTTGCACCCAGGTTTCACATGTGGTTTGATTGATGCTAATACAGTATAGTCTTATTTTAAATCAAAGTTTATACCATCTATCTATCTATCTATCTATCTATCTATCTATCTATCTATCTATCTATCTATCTATCTATCTATCTATCTATCTCTATCTATCTATCTATCTATCTATCTATCTATCTATCTATCTATCTATCTATTTCTGGCTACCAGCTCTGTATCAAGTACAAAAATAAATTAAAAGTCAAGCAGAAGCCACAATACGTCAGTCAACTTGCATTAAACAGGAGATATATTAAATTACAACTATCACGTCATTTATAAAACTAATTTAATGAGTTTTTTGCTGTCCCCCGACTAACACAGTGTCAAAATGTGTTACTGCTTTACTAACGGTGTTAGTATGTGCTCATAACATGAACATTGTTTGATTTAATATGCATCAAAAAACCTAAATCCCTAACACCTGTTATAGCCAGCAGCTAGCTTTCATCCAATTTCACATAAAACGCTTTTACATTTCGACAAAAAGCATAAAACGTGTATTGTATTTGGACAATGCTTAGCACAACAGTGACTCAAAATGCAAACACAAAATACAGAACGCCGCAGCAAATTTACACGCTGATACAGAATAATATGCAAATGTTGCTTGTTTGTGCACAGAAGGAATTGCATTTAATTAGAAATGTCCTTAACTAGAGAGCAGGGGGGGGAGGCAAGCGAAAGACTGATTTAAAGTCTATTAGTCAACCGGTAATCAGCACAAACAGCTGACTGATGGGATTGAGGGTGGTTGGACAAAGCAAAAATGTAAACGGCAGGTTTGCTCTATATCTGGCCCCCACATCCCCCCCTCACGGAGGAGAGGAGTGGTGTGAGGGAGGAGGGGGGGGCGAGGAAGGAGAGAGGAAAAGCAAGAAATCGCAGGTAACAACAATCCTCTGTCGTCCTTGTTGATGTGTGTGTGTGTGTGTGTGTGTGTTTGAATGTGTGAGCAGTATCTCAGGCCCCATACTCCACTGACAGCGGGAGATAAACATAGGCCTGTGCTACTGACCACATGATTTATCAACATGAATTTCACCCCCATCCGCTATCTCTTTCTCTCCCCCCCCCCTGCCTCCTTCCCTCCTTCACTTTCTCCCTCGCTACCTATTCTCAGGCACATGAAAACACACACACGCAGACACACCGGTCCACTCATTAACTGTCAAAACGCACTAATGAGAAATAAAGAGATTGTCGGAGTGTATTGGATGGAGGTGAAGGAGCAGCATAGCAGCAGACACAAAAGAAGTGGATGAAACAGAGACAAAGGAGAGGAGGGGGGAAGGAGGCACACAAAGAAGGAAATGTCAGAAGAAACTTTTTTTTTTTTTTTTTTGCAAGACATGTAACAGAACGCGGAAATAATCGGAAAAGAGGCTGAAAAGTGTTGCAGAGGTTGTGGGGATCTAAACAAACCGGTCATCTAAGGAGAAAATTAAAAAAACAAACTGCAGCAGGGCAGAAATATTCTCGACACACTCACTATTATGCACATGAACCTCGGCACACACATTTTACATTTCGCAATTAGGCTGTTCCCTCTGCTGGGTTTGTGCGAGGGGCCTCTGGTGTTGAAAAGGGTGTTAACACCTTGTCTTCCTGCATCGCCGCTCCTTCCTCCCTGCCTTTATTTCTTTCACGCTGCCCCTTCGGATCAGCCCCCACTTGGAGCAGGATTTTGGCAAAAGGTGCCAGACGCTCGGAGCCAGACCAGGGACTCTCTCTGCTGGAGCTGGAGATGGAGAGGAAGAAAGAAATAATGATGTACGGAGCTCTGGAAGGGTGTGTGTGTGTGTGTGTGTTTGTGTGTGCAGCAGTGGTCCTCCATGTGTCTTGTTCGAACAAGTGTTAGCTTGTTTACTTACTGTTTGGACTGTGTTGATTGTCCCCCTCTAACCTCGCTTCGCTTGATGAGTTTGACTCCACAGAAGTGCTAACTAGAACCCAAATGCTTGTGTGGAGATAGCATCTGCCCCTTCACTCTCTGCTTTATATGTTTAGCTGGCAGGAGGACCTTGAACAACAATGCAAAAGCATCTTATAATGGTGGATAATGCTGATTAGCGCCGTCAGAAGATCTCAATTTCTTTTCATTTCCATTTCTACATTTCTCATTTGACACCTGTGATTGAATCACGTTTTTCCATCATACTTCTGATTTCTCAGCTGCATTTCAAGCGCTGGATTCCCTGCAAGTGTAAAGTCAAAGGGTGGCCTTGGGGGGGGGGGCAAGAACCTCCAAATCTGCCAGGGGGTTTGATCGGTCATGCTTTTAAAAACTGCCAAAACAGAGCCATTTATCAGAACTGTGAACATAGAAACAGTCTTCAGATTTTCAACTTTCTGGCTATCCTTTAATTCCTCATCGGTGACATGCAGTTCAGAATCATTCGAAATCATTTTATTCTACGTGTTTCAATTACGAATTTGACAAAAAGAAAAAGTAGTTTGCATTAATCATATTGCGTAAAAAAACAAAATATTCTGTGCTCCTCGCTGCAATTGTGAAGCTGTGACTAACAGTCCCATGGCAAAAATTCAGGGACTCTTCGGCTGAACTGCAGGCTGTGTTTACACAGAGCGAAGAGGAAACAAATATGGAAACCAACTGAACATGCAAGTAGTAGAATATCTACAGCATGTAGAGAAGCCATGTTGATTGGTGATGTTGATTCCAGCTTTTTTCAGTGTTCAAAGAAATCAAAGAAATTCAACGTTCATTTTTTAATTTTTATGATAGTGGCATTAAAACTTTGTCATGCTGTACAAAAGACATGTTGAGTTCTCCCTTCTGCTAGTCATTATTCTGCTTTAAAAGGTAAATAAAGCTGCAGCAATCAATCATTGAATCAAATAGAACTATTGAATTAATTGCTAACTATTTCTCCCCCTCTGTACAGTAAACTGAATGTCTTCGGGTTGTGGACTAAGCTAGGCATTTGTCCTCTTGGCTCTGGGAAACACTGAATGACAATTTGGACCTTTTAAGAAAAAATGTTCCTTAAAGCGTGCATGATTTAGGTTTAGCAGTTGTTATGGTTGAAGCTCTTGGACAGACTCTTCAAGACTGTAAGGACAAAGCTTACTTTGGAGAAAAAACTGCTGAACGATGTCAGACTGATCCAGAACCTGCAGCCAAAAGAAAGAAACTAAAGGCTGGATGTTCACAGGGTGACGTCTCACCTAGACGGATGTCCTGAGCTCTACACTTTGGACACAAGTCTCTGTGTGTAATTATCTGATGTAATTTAAACCGTACATTTTCTTATGAAGGATTTAAAAGTACAGCTTTAGCAGCTGCTCCAGATTTGATGTTATATAAGAGTTCTCATGCACCTCTCTTGTATTGGCTGCATATGCAAATGATAAGAGTGAGGGACAGAGTGTCATCTTCATGTGAATCCACTTTAAGGCAAAACAAATTTTTCTCTAGAAGTCTTTGGACCAAGCACGGAGACATCCTCATGAACCGACAGCAGGACAGATGTCTTAGTAATCGTTTCGCCTGATATATAACTCAATTCAATGCCCCAGTTCACATTGAAAGTCATCTCAGGGCTAAACATAGGAAGGTCAGGACCTTACAGTGTTATATGATAGAAAGAACACCCAAGGATGCTCTTTAAATAAGCACTTGGCGACACAGGGAAGAAAAACCTTTCTAAGTAAATGACAGTGCAGAATGAGGCTCAGCTACACTGGAGATATGTCTGTGCATATTTTCAGGCCTCAGCATCTTTGAATATGTGATTATTTCTCCCCAGTAGTCACTAATATCGACCGATATATAAAAAACGAAGAAGAAAAAAGACAGAAAGAAAAGTCCAGCCGCTCTATTTTTGGACCTTATCCCTTTCTGCACACACTGTGTATTGATCAGGATTGTTTTTAACAGACTGCTGTGAGGTCCATTAACCCATGGTGATGACAAAGCATTAAGAGACTAATGTGTCCCCGGGGGACTGGGGGGCCAAAGAAGGATGAGTAGGACAGTTCAGCAGACAACACTGCTCTGCTTACTCAAAGCAGTTTTAACTGATGCTGGCTGATAGATTGAACACTGTCACAACAATCTAATAATACAATTTCTATGCCTGATATAATATGACTTCACAACACTGCATTTACACTGCAAAAAAAATATTGGTCGTATAGTTTTACATTGATTTCTTTGTTATTAATGAGCATGTAGGTAAAATTATGTGTTTTCATCAGTGCAAATCTACATGGTACTCTGTTTAAATCCAGCTTTTATCATTATATATCATGTATATGTATATACTGTATTCTGGAAAATTACTATATTTTTATGAGATGGTTATTTTATAGTATTTTTAGACGTTGCGGCGGCCAGAATGTTACCCTTGTTTTATTTATTTTTACAGATAACATGTTTGTGTATTTAATTGCAATGAACATTCATTGATGCACATACAATTTACAGTGTAATACACAATCTTTTCTTAGTTGCATGCTCTTAACCATCTGTTGTACAAACCCACTGAAGCTGAACTGGTCCTAATCCTCCGGTCGGCCCCAGCTGTGACTTCTCCAATCACAAATATGCTCCATCTCGACCAGTAACTGTGTCACACTGTTAAATTTTATTAATCCAAGCTAGTTAAAGTTGACTAAATGTCTCCTTGAGATTATTTTTAATTTGCAACTAATTTGCATCAGAAAATGTGTTTTGAAGGAAACTTAATGCTTGAATTACATTTTATTGATAAAAATGAGCATTAGTTTAAGGAACATATTTGCCCAGATGTGAAATATTTATGTGAAAATGTGTGCCCCGCCATCGATTAAACCTCTAAAACCTCATCTCTGTTGCATATTTAGAAGCAATCCCTTCCTGTCTTCACTCTACACTGTTGCTTCTCTCCTTTCATCCCTCCACACTCACTGCAGCTCCAGCGCACCAGCTCACCCACGACTCTGGGGTAATTCAGACAGACATGTTCAAACTGGAAACCAAATCTAAATCTCTCCATCCTTCAAGCTGACAGTTTTGTTTCTTCAGGTTTTTTTATGTATGAAACCCTGGAAGTCTGTGTTTCTGATCACTGGAGTTTCAAAGTGGAAACATTCAGCTGCAGTGTTGACCACTTATTTCAGTTAGGATGTATGTTTCAGCAAACACAAAAACACACATGGACATGTTAACTAGGTTAAAAAAAAAACTTGATTTTCACTGGAGGGGGTCCTCAATGGCCTAATTAGGATTTTTTCGATAAAAAATAGGGTTAGTTGCTCGTGAACGTATTTGCTCAGATGCAAAATATTCATGTAAAAAATGTGTGAAAAACGCATTTAATAACTTCTTCACTAATTTTTTGGTATTTTTTATAAGAGTAATTTCTCCCTTTCTTGAGGTGAGGAAAAGACTGTGGTTTTCAATAAATGTTAATCAAATAAACAACTTGGAAGTTTAATATGTAACTGAAATCATAATCTTTCCCTGCTGAAACTGAAACTAGCCAAACTGAAATTTCAAAATAAAAGACATACATATAACACCTTTAAGCATCCAATCAGGATTATGTGAAAGTACATTTTTAAAAGCTGTTCAGTTATAGGGTGACTTAAAAACAAGTAACCTGGGAATTATTTCAAACAACTCCGATTTGATATTATTTTATGTTATATTATATTATATTATATTATATTATAATATATTATATTATATTATATTACATTATATTATATTTTATTATATTATATTAGCTACATTTTTCATTTTAGCCAGAAAAATTAAAATGTTAAAAACTGAATAAATGTTAATAAAATAAGCAACTTGGAAGTTTAATATGTAACTGAAACACAATCTTCCCCTCACTGTCACTATTGAAAGAGCAGTGTCAGTCTGCTTATTTCCAGAAATGTCAAACCATTCTTTTAATGCTCAGCTCTGGAAATACCACCACATTAGCCGGTTTTCCACTGCAGGAACTTGGAGGCTGTTTTTAGGCCTCAAACCTGGTTCTGACAACTGAAACAAGCCCTGTTGAGCATCTTTCAGGACCACTTTCATTAAAGAAAAAAGTGGTATAGGCAATTTGTCTGAAAGTGAGTTTTGTATTGCACTGTGTGCATGCACACTTATAGAAGTATTGTTACTCAAAGAAAGCTTCACCAGAGATTCCGCCTATCAGCTGTGCAGGTTTTGGTGATCATTCCACTCCTGCCGTACATTTCTCCGTCACATAACCTGGGAGTTTGCTGATCTGATTTTCTGGCCTCTTGTTTTTAACATTTAAATTGGTTTTCACAACCTAGTCTCCATGATTATCTTGGCTGAATGCAATTTATTGTACTTGACAGGAACAATGCACTTCAACAACACAGAAGAATGAAACCGATGCGCTGCTCAGAGAGTTTACAGCTGTTGCTTATTTGCAACTCTTGTCCCTAGTTGGGCTTTTACAGTACAATTAAAAAACACAGCTTTGATTCTTATAAAACTAGAACACATCACAGATATGGAAGTACAGTGAAATACCCTAAAAACATACATTAATGGTAAAAAATTCAACTACAGCAGCTCTGGTTTGAATTTAACCAGTCCTTGTGGAGGATTTTATATCTGCAACTACGGTGTTGTGAGTACATGTCACTATCATAGGTAGAAGTGTCGGCCAAAGCTACAAAACTGTGTGCCAAGTTGTAATAAAACTGACTATTTCTTGGACAGCCAGCTAGTTGTTCACTGGTGGAAAAAGCCGAGAGAAAACAAAGAAAGAAGTCTGACTCAATGAGCTGACTGAGCAGGATGAAGAATGTGTAGTCGTTTACTATTAATATTAATTTGTTTGTTGTTCCTTCAGATATTGATTCTGCGCCTGTGGCAAGCATCAAGCAGATACAACAATGTAACTGTCCTCCTGTCATCCATTCACTTTTCTTATTTCATGCTCAGCTGCGACGCCGTGTTGTCTCAGTGGCTGTGGTATCTGGCGCTCCGTCAAGGCATCTGTGGGACTGTAACTGTTCCTCAAATTACATCTTCCCATGTTTTGTTGATTATTTTATGGCAAAAAAAAAGAAGAAGAAAACAGCGACGCCTCGGAGAAGCATCATTCTTTCAGTGCTCTCACACCTTTTCATTTCGATCTTGGGCTCCTTTTTCAGCCTCCCCTATTTCCTCATCAGATTCTCCTCCCTCCGTAATTACCACTTATTAATTTTAAATGAGAGCCCTAACACGTTGCATGGTTTTAATACAGCCTGTTAATATGAGAGGTAATTTATGGGGTGTGGGTGGGATGGAGGGATGACTGAATGAGTGTCGTCCATCACAGAAATCATTATGGACTCTCTTTTGCTCTATCAAAGAAAGAGACACTCACTGGCTCCTCGACACGAGCTGATGGCCCACAGGTGAGTGTCAGGTAACCCTCGAACGGATACACCTGGACTGAATACGGGAAAGAAAAAGGCACTAATTTCAGTGTTGTTCGGTTTATACAGTAGCAACATGTGAGGAGAGAACCGAAGCAAATGTATTCCTCCGTCTCCGCCTGCACTCTTTCTCTCCTTCTCCTCCACTGTTTCCTTTCTTCTCCTCTCCACTCCTGTCTTTGTGTTGCATGCCCCATTTCAGAGGCTTTTCAGGGGCTGAAGTGGCGCTTGGCTATGCTGAAGTGTCTGCACTGCTGTGCCTGAGCCTGCAATTCACCGACTGTATGTGTGTATGTGTGTGTGTGTGTGTGTGTGTGTGTGTGTGTGTGTGCCCGAGCCTGCAATTCACCAATTTCACCGCTAATTAGCCCACAAAGGCTACCGGCAGGGAGGAGCAGAGGAGGAGGAGGAGGGATAGGAGGGTGGAGAGGGGTGGCATACGCGGGAGGTCCAGGCCTGAGGGGGGGTGGCGATGCTGGCACAGCTGAGACACATGGCACGGGACCAGACGGATGTCTTTGTGTGTGCGTGTGTGTGTGTGATGGTGGAGAGCATGTGTGTGTTCCTGTGTATCTGTAGCAGTGTGTCGGAGCTTGTATCCCATGGCTACTTTCTCTCCTGCTCTGGCGATGGCTGGGTTGGTTGCAGCTGTAGTTCAGCGAGTCTTAACTCCTGAGGCTGGTCCCAGCATGCCCAGTAGTCCCTCTACGCCCACTGGCATAGACTGCTGGTCCTCTGCCATCACTGCCTCACTGTGTGTGTGAGAGAGACAGAGACAGGAAGCAGGAGAGAGAGATTCACATCCCTCTTGCCAATTGTTTTACTACGTATCAGACAGGGGCCTTCCAGGGAGGCAGGCTGCCTGGCTCCAGGCCCATCAGAGCTGTGGAGATGGTCCAGTGTTTTTATTTTTGCTGTTTATTTGTTTGTTTCTTGCATTGTGTTGTGTTTGTTTTGTCTATTTACACACATATTGGCATTTACATGTATATGCATGTGTAGGGTTTACAATGTATTTACATATACAATGCTGTGTACACATATACACCTTTGCATGCATATGTGACTGCTTATATATGTAAACATGAATATGTCCATCAACACCTACTGTATGTGTAGACAATGTCATTGCATGGACATACAGTATATATAAATTCATATATGGTGTATGTTTTTATTGTTGTGGTTTTGTCCCTGATCTTATCTGAGTCATACCTGCCGATACCTGATACCACCTTCCTAAATAATAACACATTAGGTATTGCAGGTTAGCTGTAGTACCCTGTTGCCCCACCTGGTGGAGCCTCATACTGTTTGATACTGTAGTGAAAAGAGGAGGTAGCCTCCTTCGTGGTGGCAAGCAGAGAACATTGTGGTGGTTTAGCTAGTAAAGGGGCACCATGACAAGGTCTCCTGTGATGCTTAATGACCACAGACAATACAAATCCTTTAAATTAAGTGAAGAACAGTTACAACTTTAGACCTGTATCCTTGGTACAAATGTAATTGTACATATTATGTGTCTCGCTTTGCCAGCAGTATTGGTGCATAAGTGATAAAAACTGTGTTGAATTTATGTTATTAGTTAATCAATTATTGATTGATATTGATGCGCACATTAAGTAAATTATACAAATTTACAGCACAGGTGACAGCAGACATACACAAAAGATTGGGCTTAAACTGTAGCCTATACCGACCAATTAAAGATTGTGTTAATAGGCCCTAGTTCCGATCTGAGGATCCAGCTCAGGACTTCCCTACTCAAATAAATACTTAAACCTTATTTGACGCCCTGATAGCCTAATGGTTATGTTGCGTGACCCAAGTGCTGAAGCATAACAGCTGTCCCGGGTTCAATTCCAACCTTGGGCATTTACCGTATGTCCTTCCCCTCTCTTTCTCCTGTTTCTGATTCTATCTACTATCCTATCCAACACAAAAGAAATAAATCCAAAAATAAATCTTGGAAAAAAAAGCTTATCTTCGCATTTAAATATACTGCAAATAAACAAACAGACACCACCATACATGACAAGGAAATTGTGTACACACTGCACGCAACTTTTTTGGCTTTCTAAAAAAAAGCTTTTTGTGTGTCATTTGACTAAAACACAAGATGGTTAAGGTTAGGGTAATGGTTGGGTGGAGGGTCAATCATCGCAGCTGCACAGTGTGCATTGAACCACGTGGAAAAAATACATTCTGGTAAAAACCTAACTCAAGTGAAGAGTTTGTAGACTAATTAAAATAATGATTTTTTCATTTACATGAAGAGGTTCCACATGCACATTTTAAGAGGTTACCGTTCCAAACAAAAGACACAAAAGAGGATTTGCTTATATACATGCACACTAGTTAATAACGGTGATAACAAACAATTACGTTCATATAGAACTTATCAAAAACGGGATAAAAAATGCTTTGTGAGGCGGAAAAGTGGACAAAGACAGTTCTATAAGCAAATAACAAAAATAAATATTTAGCACCTGGTTATGTTGGAAAGACACAAAAAGAAAAAGAGAAATAGAGAAAAGAATACCTTGGTTTTATGATAGAGAGGTAGGTAAGTCGGTCGGTCAGTCGATAGATATGTTTGATTGCATAAAATGAAGTTTGCTGATTGACAATATTCCTCAGATGCCCATTTAGCAGGCTGCGGTAGAAAATGGCTGGGGCCTGTGTGTGACTGATGGCTTCCTTGCCCTGTCTCCCCTCTCCGCTCACCACTGATGGATTTAGGCTCTGGACAGGTTTCAGCCCTATCGATCTCACCTGCCACGGCTGCTCACATCAGATGGTGTGAGCGGGGGATAAGACGGGACCGAGAGCAGGGGCCGGAGGGACGGTTTAAAGATGGTTTCATACCTGCCTGTTTTCAACTTTTTAAGCGAACTCAGGGCGACTAATCAGCATGTTATGTCGACGTTAACTGTACAAGTCTGAACAATAAAACTTAAACTTAAAGAGAACATGATGCTAATTACATGGTTTGTAAAGGGAGTGGGTGGAAGCATTTTGCTAATTACGTGAGTCAACTTGCTTCCAGAGAAAATGAAAAACATCTTGTTTCCTAGTGTTTTAAACAAAGTCTTTGAGGACTAAATTTAGACTTAATGAGACTACTTATCAGCACGATCAACCTCCGATTTAATACAGACACACACAAAAATATGACTGAGAGTCTGCAGGGTTTTCTGTAAGGCTTCAAGCTAAATATAAATGTCAGCATGCTAAACTGCTGACATTATCACATTAACAATGCTAACATGCTCATGTCTATATGGTATATGTTTACAGTAGCATGTTCTACATCTTGGCTCAGTATATTAGAATGCTAGCATGTTAATGGTGCCTTGAACCTGCATTCTTTCTAGCAGCCAGCAGGGGCCGACTCCTCTGGCTGCAAGAAGAGATCAGATTGTATAGAAGTCTACAATAAAATGATCCTGTTTTTCCCTTAATCTGTTACTTAGGTTAACATATTCCTAATGACTTCATGGTGTCAATCGCTAGCCTTAAGTCTCTTTTAATACAACATGGTGTTCGATTTGTAAATAATGGTCCAGTGTAGAGGAAAATAGGCGATAAAGCAGAGGATGTTTGTGATTGGCATGTCGCTACAGTATGTTTGCACATAGTGTCCTTGAAATCTCATTCAGATCCACTCCTTACTTGTCACAAAGGTGTTCTACCATCTCCTAATGCATTTGTTCTAATAAATCTTCAGTGTAGCATTATTCTCTACTCAGTTTCTCGACTGGCAGGTGAACAGCAGCACAAATTCTGTGATCGTCTCGTAACAATCACTTTAATTTAGTAAATGACGTGAGAAAACACTCAACTAGGACAGGGTTGGACTCTGTTGTTGCAACGCAAATATAAACCTGAAAGCAGAACGCTGTCGCTACAGTCTCAGTTCAACACAGTGTTGCTGAAGCTAACATTGATCATGTTTCACAGTTCTGTTGTGTAGACTGCAGGAGGAGGCCAGAGGAACATGACATGAACGGGGAATCTTCTTCTGAGACAGTGAACAAAACACCCAATACACACAGGGTATGAGTAACTACTCTCCTTACCAAGACACTAACAGCTGAGCAGAGTAACTTTCCTATAGCAGCCTTATAACAACACTTTTCTGCGACTGCAGGAATGTGCTGCAATTTTTCTCACACAACAGTCCCACTAGTCTACGTCACCATCCATCCTTGAAGGGGATGAGCAGTCAGGCTGGGGCTGAGCTGACCGTACAGCTATATATCATAAGTCATAGAACTATTAAGTGGTTGGTTACTCTGATGGACAGAGTGGAAGAAGTACTCAGAGCCGTTACTTAAGAAAAGGTACTAATATCTGTAAAAGTCCTGCATTAAAAACATTACTCAAAGTCAAAGGATGCCAGTAAAAACAGAAGTTCTGAATGCAGAAAATTGCTATAGTATATTATATCACTGTATTATTATTTATGTATTAATGTGAAAGCAGGATTTTACTGTTATAGTAGCCCTAACCACCAAATATCAGAGAGTCAGAATCGTGAAATGTTCAGAAAGGGAATCAGTAAATAGAATCTGAATTACTAAAATACACACACTACCCAATCCTACTTGTCACGTCCAGTTTTTAAAGACCCAAGAGGCGATAGTCAGTTTCCAAACTTAAGGTTTTAAGACTGTCTTCCACAAGGAAAAACAGAGGCATCATTAGAGCTGAGGTACACCTCCAAGTCACTTCATTTCCTCTTGCTCTGTTTTTGTCACATAAAAAAAAACAAGATGGCAGCAGCCCGTTTCCAAACTTGAGACTTCAAAACGGTACAAATGAACAGGTGATGCCACAGCACCTATGTGCATCTTTTATATATAATCCATGGGGTAACATGAATATTTGCACCGCATTACATGACAATCCATCCAAAAGCTGTTTAGACATTTTGCTCTAAACTACAAATGCAACCCAGCTGGTGGCGCTAGAAGAAAAGTCATGGAGTCACCAAAGTCATTAGGCCTAATCCTCTAGGGCTCACAAATGTCTGTACTGAACTTCATCCAGTAGTTGCTAAGATATTTCAGTCTGGACCGGCCAACCGACAGACCAGCATTGCCACCCCTGAGGCCATGCTGCTAAAAATGTAAAGAAAAATAGAGGTGTCATTAGAGCTGAAAAATATTGTCCTCAAAGACAACTCATTTTCTCTTGCTTCACTTTTTGGCACACTTGAAGATAACTGAGTTTAGTGAGCACATGTGAAAACAGCCCGGGGCCGTGTTTGTCACTGTAGATTCGGTATCGAGACTCATTTCATGTGGTAGACTATCACCGTCCTCCATGCCGGCTTATCTAACTAACTGATAAATAACACAGTCTGTCACAATGATAACAAGGTCAATTCAATAGGCTGACCAACAGCAATGTTTTCCCTAAAGCGTTGAGCAGTCGCATCTGATGCCTGCACTGACCTCCATGCTAATGAACAAAACACAGGGAGACAGGGAGACAGAGCAAAAGAGAGAACAAATGAATATGAATGAAAGGCAAATCTATCAGAAACACGCCTCCTTTAAATAACCCCCTCCCTCGTTCCCCTCCTCCACCCCTTTCCTCATGCTCCCATCCCCTCCACCCTGTTATATTTTATTCTCCAACGCGCGGCGAATTTAATAAATATATGCAAATGTGTGCTGTGGAACATGACGAGTGTAAATCAGGCGAGGATGTTCTTTGAGCGCTGCCGAGATTGAGGCTGAGAGCTGACCCTGGGTTAATCATTTTTCACTTCCCTATCGCATTCAATTCTGCTGCCGCTGTGCATGCGTGTGTCCATGTGTGTGTGCATGCGCGCGCGTGTCTGTGTGTGTGTGTACATGTGTGTACTACAATGCGGCATGCATGTGTGTGCATCTATGCAGCTGGAGGCGATGCATTCTAAACTTTGTACACATGATTAGGACAATATTTACTTTCAAATTTATGCAAAATGAGACGTTAAAAAAATGTTAATTCTGAATTTTGGTATTTCACAAGTTTGCTTTGGATTTATTTCCTTGGAAGCTTATTTGCACATTTGAATCAAAGTTACAGCAGGTCTCGCAAACTGCACTTTGTGATTTTAAAGTGAACAAAGGTTAGAAGATCCAGCAGTGCTGAAAAAGAAGCGTGCGCTGTCATTCCTTACAAGCTGCACATCTTATATCTTTAATGATCTCACCCTAAACCAGGTAAATTCAGTTCCACGTTGCACAGACTGAAATCGTCCCACAGCTCACACTGTTTAGTCAAACCTTTTGTTTTATTCCCCTGCAGTTAGATTGTTAATTGTGAAGTAAACAACACAATGTTAACATGCTATCAGCGATCTAAATGGACCAGGTGTGTAATGATGGCGGCCTCCTGGACCGGCGCATAATTACTTGTCTCAAATGTTCACACATTGCCTCCCAGTTTGACAATGCAGCGTGGCTGTTGCAATCTGAGATGTATTTCTGCTGTGTGTAACAACTGTACATGCAGATTAGTATTCTAACCCTCATCCTACCAACAATCAGCACACAACAGAAATGAGTGCACCCATGTGAAATATCCCTTAAAAGTCCAATTGCATTATTTCCAGGTTGAACAAAAGGGAATTTCCTCCTATGAATAATGAAAAACAAATACTATAGACTACTACTACTACTACTACTATAGAAAGACAGTATAGAAAATACTGGCCCCAAAGAAGAAGCTGCAACATAAGCGAATACATGTGTGAACACTGAAAACAAACTGAGAACACGTGTGTTTTCCAATCACTGCATGAACATGGTACTAAAATGAGCTGTGAACACCAGCACGTTTTCTATTTTGGTCCAATGAGCTGTGTCGGCCTGCATGTCTCCATCATGGTTCAACATGTAAAAGAACAGCCAGGAGAACTGAGAAATCTGATTGTGAGACTTAACAAAGATGGGGAAAGGATACAGGAAGACCAATGACCAACTATAAATCAGTGGACAGACAGCTGCTGCAGTAATCAGGACGTATAGAGCAGGAAACAGTACCACCAATTCAGAGCTGCAGTGGGCGTCTTCCTGAAATGACACTACAGACAGTGCGCTCACTCTGAAAAACAAATGCTTCAGACCTGACACAGGGGTTATCAATGGAAAGTAGAGTTTCTGTACAGGTAAGACAGTTCAAAAGACAGCTCATTGCATCAACCTCCATGAACAGAACCCAAGAAAAAAACATTGCTTGGTGTTTGGAAAAATAAACTTTGTTAAATAAAACAAAAGAGAAGTTGGAATACTGGAAGCACATTTTTTTTTTCGTCAGATGAGACCAAGATAAAAATGTTCGATTTAGATGGGGTCTGACATGTTTGGCATGGTACCTGGTCAGGACTACCACAGTGAGTGCATAGTCCTGACAGTGAAGCACGGAGGTGGGAGTGAGATGATTTGGGGCTGCATGAGTGCAAAAGCTGTTGGAGAGATGACATTTACAGATGCACCAAGAATGACTGATGATTTACCAAAACACTGACTAACAAGATGATTCTCAGTCTGCAGAAGCTTGGCAGAAGAGAGATATTCTTGCATGATAACAATCCACAGCACTCTGCCAAAAACACTTAAGAGTTTCTAAAGAAGAAAGAAAGTAAAAACTACAGCTTGGCCAAGCATCTCGCCTGACTTCAGTCCAATAAAACACCTCTGGGGTATTTTAAACAGAACGCTGGAGCAACACAACCCTCCCAGCGAAGAGCTAAAAATATCATCTCTAAGGATTTGCAGAACATCTCTTCAGATATTCGGTATCCTCCATGCTGAGGAAGATTGAGATCGAGTCAAGATGACAGATTTGTACTCTTAGTAATGAGACGTGTGCTGGCTTTTGTTACATTGAGTTCCTACTGCAGGGGCCTCTATTTGTAATACAATAAATCTATACTGTTAGTTTTTAATTTTAGAGCGAACATGCCGCTTTTCCACTTGGAAGAAATGCAGTTACTGTAAGGTGATGCAACTTTTAATTATTTAACAGTGATATTGCACAGGAGTGTACTAACTTGTGTTGTATACTGTATTTAACATACAAGGACTAAGGACTCGGGGCCCCAAGGAGCCTATAGAACAACAATAAGAAACAACCATCACAGCAAAGTATTCATTAATTTCTTTTCAAAATATTTATTCTTATTTTATTAATGACATCTGGAAAAAGGTTATTTTTGCAAAGTTAGAATTAATTTTTTAATTGCGTAGACTGAAAATAGATGCTGTTCTTTCATTTAAGCTGCATGCCATCATCGCCTACAGGTACAGAACTGTCATCCACAACTATATTATAGATGTGTATTCCAGATTTATCACATCCAAACACATCTTGTAGCTTTGAGAAACAGAGCAAACCACCTTGAATTTTTCTCCTTGTCCTTATGCAGCCTCAAAACAGTTATAATTGTGTTTTTCCAAACACTCCTATCATGTCCTGATCACGCTCTGTATGACTGTATGTCAGACACATACATGATATTCTAGTTTAGTCTTATTTTGTGTGATGTAATACAAACATTTCATCTGATAGCCATAAAACATTCTATAATGATACTGTGTTTTGTACTTCTGACTATCCATCCATCATCTATACACTGCTTAATCCTCTATAGGTTTGGGGGGGCGGGGGGCTGGAGCCTATCCTTGCCGACTCACGGCGAAGGCAGGACAGATCGCCAGTCTATCACAGGGCTACACATAGAGACAGACAACCAAACCCATTCACACCTACTGAGAATTTAGAATCACCAATTAACTTCACCATGTTTTTTGGACTGTGGGAGGAAGCCGGAGAGCCCATGCATGCACAGGGAAGAACATGCAAACTCCACACAGAAAGATCCCAGGCCTTCGGGGAACCGGGGATCTTCTAGCTGTGAGGCGACAGTGCTAACCACCGAGCCACCGTGTAGCCCCACTTCTGACTATGAACATCATATTTTAGGAAGAGCAGTATCGACAGAGCACATGGGGACGTCAGTGTCCGTCTCCATGGCAAACATGAGCTCAGTAAACAGTTAAATTTATTGAAACAGCACAGGAAGAAGAATTGGCCGTTTTTGACATTGCAATACATTGTTATTTTTAAAAGCACTAATGAAAACAGGAACAGAAGATAATGATATGAAGTTCCCAGGAACAAAATGATTGACAAAGTCTTGAATAATAGTAATGATAGAATAAAGCACCTGTGAGATGTGATGAAAAGTGCAGCTCTGGAGTAGGGTGGTGGTTAAAAGTGCCAATAGTGGTGCATGAACAGCAGGTTAATCAATCGTCTTTTGTGTAGCTATGCAGAGCAGACCTAAGCAGCTGGGATTACACGACTGTAGTCTCAGGAGACACATTTAACAAAGACTGTTGAGGTGTGACTGTATAGGTTCAGATATAGCATTTTAGCTCCATCGAAACCCTCAGCTGAGCAAGAAAGGAGCAATGTGGCATTTTCAATCCTGCATTAACCCTCTGAACCCCACAACCCTGCCAGTGGGCTTGAAAGTCACTTTGCTTTTTTTTAAAAAAAAAAAGATCTGCAAAACTGCAACATCTATCAGAGCCAGAAACTGTAAAAACAGAGAGACGAGTGGGATTTTAAGCTGAGAATGTTTCAGCTGTACAGTTCTGCCAGGAAAATGAAGCAAATCTGAGCTTAAAATCATAATAATGTATCAAAATCCCTTTATTCTATATGTCTCATCTAATAAAAAATTGGCAGAAAACATTTGCAACTCATTCGGTATAAAACAAAACAATCAGAGGACAAACAATCTGCGGCTCTTGGTTGAACTGCAGGCTGTGTTTAGAGCACAGAGCATGGGAGGGGGATGACAAGAGAGACCGAGAGGGAAATCAAACATACTTGACCAATGAATAAATAATAAATGCAATATGGCTCACAAACATCATAGCTGTGTCTAGTCACGGCTGTGCTGTTCCCATAGAGGTGCAGGACTTTGTATTGCAGTGAAAAATGAGCCCACAGTGAGTAGGAAAGTGACAGGAGCAGCTGGGGGCTACAATCACCATGTTTCCTTCAGAGGAGACAGAAAAAAACATCTTTATATCTTTAAACTGTGTTGTGCTTTAACATGCATGTGATAAAGTGATTAGCAGAGAGGAAAAAAACTATATCTTAATGTTTGGGCAATCATTTGGTTGTAATGGGAAGGACTCAGGGGGAGTCTGTGTGATGCATTCACCTCCTAAACTGCAACACAAACTGCTGTAAATGATAGAATATGGGCATCATCTCAGATCCAGATCAGGTTTTGTGATATTGTCCGCCTTTACTTTATATATAGTTGTCTGTTTGGTGTTTTTCTACTGTTTATAATGTTTATTTTAACTGACATACAGAACTTTGTCAGTTGAAATTAAAATCTTGTGAGTCTTGTGAGTTATCTTTGAGTCATTGTCATTGCATGTGGCTTTGTCCTTCCTGTCGCTATCTCTGTGTTACCGTTTTCTTCACTACGGGAAACAAACAAGCCACAGCATTCCCCCCCCTCCCTTGCTGCAGAATGTTGATGAGGTGCAGCCAGACCAAAATGTACGACAGAATAATTACATTGTTTAACTTGAACGATTGTAATAAAATATTGAATTAGAATCTCATCATTTGTGTTTTCTCAGATTCAAACTGCATTCCAATGAACCTGAAACTGAATGTAAGCGTTTAAGATTGAATTCGGTGGCTCTCAAATTTCATTTGATGCACACTGAAAATTCAACTGTCTTCAAGTTGAATCCTTGAAATTCAGATTTAGATTCAGAATTTAAACTAGAGAGGAGAAATTACGTGCAGATCCACAGAACTCCTCTTTGGTTGATACAATTTCAGAACAAGTGAATCCAATTGCAAAATATTAAGATATTACATTCGGTTTTGAGTTTATCAGACTTCAGCGTCAAGCTGATAAATTCAAATTCAAATAATTATTACAATTATTCAGGTGGAGAAACGAAAATAAAAAGATTCAAACTCTTTCTTCTGGCACATATGCGCTCATGGCACATATTTCTTGCCGTAAACAATGAGTAAAAACAGAAAGTTGGGTTTAAGAGTAAACAAAGTCTCCAGGGTGACAGTCCTGTGACTTATGTCTCGTTTCTTTTTATGCATTCTATTCAGGATTTAGAGCATTGCTAATCTTTTCCTGTAATGTGGTATTTGTTGTGATGGGCCGTTAAAATCTGGAATCTGTAGGCCCTCAGAAAAATACACTGTGGGTGTGTTATGCACTTGTGGTTCAGGTCCTATTTATTTGGTGGCATGCGGAAGTTACTCAGCGTCCTCCCAGATCTCCTTAATGCCATTTTACTCTGTTGGTTTTTCTGGACATAAACCCTTTCTATGGCTCATCTTGAGGTTTCTATTGATTTCTCCCTCCGTGTTAAGCAGGACAGGAGGTGTCGTATGCTGTAGAGACTGGTAGGCCCCTTGAGGCAGATTTACCCTCACCCCGTCTGGTCAAGGCAGATGTCTGCTCTCCCAGAGCCTGGTTCTGCAGGAGGTTTCTTCATGTTAAAAGGGAGTTGTTTTCCTTACACTATCACCAAGTGCTGCTCAAAGGGAATCTTTGGCTTTCTCTTCTTATATTAAAATAGCAAGTGGTCTTGACCTTACTGTGTGAAGTGCCCCGACATGACTCATGTTTTGAATCGGTGCTATATAAATTAAATTGACTTGAATTGTGATTTGGACTATATACATAAAGGGACTTCACAAAGTATGGCTTTTTATGATGACTTTGACAAGCTCAGTTTTACAAAACAATATTCAGTGAAGGACTATTCAACTGTGAATTTTTATTTTGTATAGACGGCAACTACTATGACAGGATAGTAAAGACCATCACGCTCTTTCGATTCACCTCTTACACAAGATTAGAACTCATTTTAGTTGACCTGTGTTGCACTCGGCTGAAAAACCATACCAACAGCTTAAAATCAGCACATACTATCACAGTAAAATGGAAGGTTTTGTTACAAATGAACATATTCAGGATTGTGTAACACCATTACTGCCTGGTGCCATACAAAAATGAACCAATGGACTCACAATGAGTGCTTCACTTTCCCCAGTGTTTCATTACGCTGCTGCTGCTGTAAATTCTTTGCAGTACAGAAGACGACACAATTTCACAATTTTTAGAATGCCTCTCCTGACATTCTGCTTTTTTCTATTTTTCAACAAATCAAAGAATATAACCAAAAGCAAAAATGAACTGATCCCACTAACAGGCATTACCTGACACATCCTTTTCCCACAGACCTCCTTTATAAATGCAGCAGTGAGACACAGCGTTGCACTGAAAGCATGTTCCTTCATTGTAATTAACAAGGGCGCAGTGGTTTACTTTGAATCAGTGCTGCTGCCAGAATTACTCCCAAGACCAATCAAATGCACCGCTTACTGCAGTTTTAGTAACATTTCGTAAAAGCTATAGTGGTGAGGTGTTTGAGGAAATCACTTTTAATAACCAAGCTAGATGTCTGTGACATGTTTTGAAAGATTTATGTCTTCAGTTGGAAACCCTTTAACCCCTATGTTAGCTACCATCCTAACTCTATAAGGTAGCTGTGAGCATATATAGGTAGAGGTGGGTGATCTGAATCAGGATCCATGATCTGAATCACAATTCTCCCCACAGATTTAGTGAACTCATGTGACTATATGATGGGCTGAGCGTATGTTTTCCTAAATACAAAGACTGTCTCTTCAAACTCAATGCCACAGGCCCAACTCACAAATCTCTGCATCCAAACATGGTGTTTCATTTCTCTGCCACATGGACGCCAGTTGAGTGTCGACCTTATAAGACCATCTCGATGTTGACCACTACAGAGCACAAAGTCACCAAATGATGTTGGGTTTCTTCACACAGAAGAAAGCAGATATAAACATGAACGTATTCCAGATGGTTGATTGCTGCACGGACACACAGTAGTGGAGCTTTCTGAAATGTAAACGCAACATGAGAGCATATGAAGACTCTGACAATGTCCTACAAGACATCAGTAAGTTGCCAATTTCAAATGTGCAGCTATTTATGCAGTTAATGTATGGTCTTTTCACTACATTTGTATCTCCACTTTCTATGTGTGTAAACAAAATGCCACTTGAGAGCTCATATCGATGAAGAAAGGAAATACCAAGCATCGCAGTGATTCCTCACTGCTAACGCTTGGCAGCACACAGCACAATTAAACCGCACGCTATTTGTTTTCTGCGGCCGGAAACAAACTCTAGTGCTCCTTAAGGTAAACACCGCCGATGAAAACACTTGAGAAAGCCCTCGAGAGCCACATCTGTCCGTTTGGAGCAGCTTTGTGTGCAGAGCATCCTCGCCGTCTTCACATTCCTGTCCTTCATTGATTGCCGGATGCGTCACCACAGGCTTTTCTCTGCTCTTTTCAAATGATTGCGCTTCTAATCAAACATAATTTACTCACTATCTCAGCCCTCTCCAAAGCCCTTCTCACCCCTCGCTCACTCACCCTCACCCGTCCTCACCCCTTCCTGGTAGCCCCTAGCCCAGGGCCTGTTGCCAAGGCAACCGGCATCTCATTTCTGAAGTGTCAGTTTGCATTATTGTCTTCACGCTTACCAGCTCTAACCTCTCTTCTCTCTCTATCTCCCTCTGTCCCTCTCTCTGGTCTGTCTGTCTGTCCCTCCCTCACAGATCCACACAAATACTCATACATACGCCACACACACCCCCAGCCTCCATAGTCTCTCTGTCCTCCTGCACTTTATCCTTTGGATATTTTTTTTTCAGTGCACTCCACTTGAATTACTCCTCTCTTTCACACACATAACGCAACACAAACACAAACAAAACCTCACACATCCAGTGTGTGCTGTATACATTACCTCACCTGCAGAAGAAAGACCATGCTAAACAAGTCAAAGTGCACTGCTGCGGCCACAATTCATATTTAAACCAGGCAGCCAAGCATTGACACAGTGTGTGCATGAAAACTGGAGCAGTGTTGTTATTTAAGGAAAATGCATTTACATGTAGATGTTCATATCTTAATAAAACTGAAACAGTTGGTAGATTTTTCTGTTTTTGGAAGCAGCACGGCCACTTGATGAAAATAAACGCCAATAAATGAATACAAATTTACGAGATAATCCACGTTTAACCATCAGTTTTCTGTCTGTTTTTGAAGTAAGAAGATACTTTATAAGAGAATCTTCTTGATTCAGTAAATATGATAAATACTGCAGTTATATGTTTTATTCCTTTTTTGTAAAAAGCAGATCTGCGAAGAAAGCCCTGATGATTTAATGTCACACTCAATTCAAACTCCAGTTCTGGCAAATGAAATGAAAAATTAATAGCAAACAAAATGTGACAATAAATCTGAAAGTGTCCATGTTATATACAGAGCTGCTCCGTAGCCTTAACTGGACACATTTCTTTTCATTATGTCTGAATAAGAGACCTTAGACAATCAAAGCCACCTGGAGTAATAATTTACATTCAGCTTTTTATCTGTTTGAGGTCTGCAGCACACACCCGATCAGGATTTAAAACCAATTCAGAAATGTGCTGAGGGTCAAATCACCAAACAACGTGGACGGCATGAATTACTGCCGTCATGAAGGCGATTTAAAGATGCCTGACTGGCATGTGTGTTGAAAGGTGGAGCCTGCAGTGGCATCTGATGCCTGCGTGTCGTCTCAACAGCAACTGAAAATCCAAACTGTAAAGCTGGTGTGAAAGCAGAACCACTTCTAGGTAGTTAACTGAAGCACTGGCTGCTTTTTAGGTCACTGCAAATGAAAAAAGGGGGATAATTAAATAAAACTGGGCACTATGTTAATATTTTTATTCAGGTTGTGCTATTGAGTGTCATATCAAGGGACAGAACTTTTTCGATCAAGTCAAATTATGATTAACAACATTAATTTTCACACTATCACATGCTAAACGCTGGAGTTGGATGATCTGCCTTGTCCACCTGGAGACTCCATCATTGCCATGTTCTTGTTGATAACTTTTGACATATATTCTTCCTTTCTTATGACACTGTGACACTTTCTTAACTAAAAAAGAAGGAAACCTTATTCAAATTGTTTTGTGTCTGTATGTCTTCAACCTGTTTCTTTGTGCTGCTGCCCGTCTTGACCAAGACGCCTGTGAAAGAGATTCATAGCCTCAACGAGCCTTAAATCAAATGAATTTAAAGACTGATTATTAACATTTCCAGAGACCTTGATCTAGTGAGAAAATAGTAAGTGTGATGAAAAGCTTCGGGCTGTTCACGCTGACCTCAGTACTGTCTTGAATGTTTCTGAGGCTGGCATCTAGTGAACTTTTACTACTACTTCTACTTTTTAGCATCAACTCTCCCTGAGGTGGTGACTGCCTGATGCTTTCCAAAGAGAGGAGTAAAACTATGAATATCTTTAAGTCTCATAGAGGTTTAGCAGAAGTTTTAACCATGTAAATACTCATATTCGTACCTAATATGATCTGAACAGTAGATTCTTTGCGATTTAAAACCAAATTTCTACTTTAACAATAGTTTTTCTGACACTTTTTAAAAAGATTTTCTGCATAAAAGTACATAAAAAATAAAACTAGGAACTTATTATGCAAATATTCTGCAGTATTATGCCTGCTTATCTGTTTTATAGCATTATAATACAGTTAATGTCATGTCTAGTGGGGTCCCAAAATGAAAAACAGTCTATTCATTTCATTGTTTTAAAGATTTGATAATTTGAGATAGAATGAATCTTATTTTTCTGTCAGTACACTTCAGTTTTTGTTCAGTGTACAATATTATTTACTGTATAAATGTACTTGACTAAATTAGATATTATGGTGAGACCCTCCAGTATATTATTAAGAGTGTCATTTCAGCCAGACTGTGCTGCGCCACATTTTGGAGTGTTTTCATGTTCAGATTTGGTTCTTACAGTTGAAGCTGACAGTCTCTTTAACATTTTTAATCACTATATAGCTGCATCTTTGGGCTGAACCATGAAGACAGTTGTGTTAGTCTTAGTTAGATCTGTGAGCTTTTTTTAACAGCTCGATGAAGGAACTGACGCCGAGGCCTGAACATAGTGTTTGTACATAATGATAAATGTGTTTTCAGAAGGAAAACACCGGGGCTGGCTTTGGCATAAAATGCAGCTGCTGCAAAAACTAATCCGACTTGCTGTCAAAAAGTCAACTTAAAGATGTTTCAGACTCAATTATTTTCTGTAAAGTGGCTGCATCACCTGAACGCAACTTTAATTCATTTTAGGAGTCTTTAAACAAACAGCTGAAAACCCTGAAATGAGACATGAGCCCTTCAGGTTGAACGATATTCACACATGAGGGAATATGATTTTGTTTTTATGTATTTTGTTTGTTTTAAAAATAATGGATAGTAAAGTAAGGAAAGGGGCAAAGAAGGTGTGAGGACAGTGGGCGGTGAGGGAAAAATTTAAAGAGGGAAGGAAAGGGTTAAAAGAGGGGATGGAGGTCAGAAAGACGGCAAAGGGGTAATAGAGGGGTGGGAGGAAAGGAACAGGGAAAAGAGGGAGTGGGGGTGTTGGGGGGGTTACACAAATATGAAAAGAGGAACAAAAAGGGATGCAAGATTCAGTGGGGGGTGGAAGGAAAGTAGATGGTTGATGGTTAGAGAGGCATAAGATGTGGGGATGAAGGAGGCAGAGAGGGTGAGGAGGTGGAGAAGGGGGAGGCAGAAGGAGCTGCTGTTGTCCAGCTACACTGAACAACTAGCAGCCTCCTCCACCTTCCTGACGCAGCTCCAGAAGCTCCTCCTCTTCTTCTTCTTCTTCTTCTTCTTCTTCTTCTTCTTCTTCTTCTTCTTCTTCTTCTTCTTCTTCTTCTTCTTCTTCTTCTTCTTCTTCTTTTCCTGCTGGTCTTTCTCTTCTTTCTTCTCCTCCTCTTTTTCTATCTGTTTTGTCTCTTTCTTTTCATCTTTGCTCTTCTGGAAACACTTCAAGTCTCCTTTTGTTTGTCTTCTTCTCAGGGCAGCATCCTTCTTGAGCTCGTCCACAGTGTTCTGTTTAGTCCTCCAGGTCTCTTCTCTCTGCTGCGATTCTGTTTCTTCTTCCAGCTGCTGCTCCTCAGAGAGACTGATTCATACCATTGAGTCTCCAGAGTTCCTGCTCTCTCACAGCGATCTGCTCCTTCAGAAACTCAACGTTTTCGTCTCTCCGGAGGTAGAGTCTGGAGTTTCTTGTCCTCCAGCCTCCTGATGTGTTGTTGCTCCTGTGAGCCTGGTCTATGAACCAGGAGCTTTTTAATGTAGCGGTCCATGTTGCTGTTGTTGTTCTGCTTCATCCGTCTCATCTCCTCCTACAGTTCTTTATTCCTGTCTTCCATCACCTTTTTTCATTCTCTACTGCCACCTTCTCCTCTTGCTGCTCTTTTGTCTGGAGGTTTGTGGCCTCTAACAGCATCTCAGAGAGACTCTCTTTCTCCATCTTGAGTTTGGAGATTTCTTCATCCCTCTGACTGAGCTGCTCTTTCACCTCGTCTGCATTCTCCATGACTTCGGCCCATGACATGGCTGTTTTCCGGCTCTCTGTCGAGGCCTCGTCCTTCTGCTGGTTGGTAGTTTCCTGCCTCTTGGCCTCTAATGGTTCTTGCAGCTCTTTAACTTTGTTCTCGCTGCTCATCAGAAGTTCCTCCAGCTTGCAGATTTGGTTCTTACTGCTCTGGGCCTGCTGAAGGAGCTGATCCCTGTCAGTGAGGAGCTCTGGGATGCGTCGGCAGTTAAGTTTGAAGCAGATCAAATGAACGGGAACCATTTGTGGGATCTGTTTGGGCCCTCAGCTAGCTACTTTCTCTTCTTGTGGGTGGAAGTTTAAAGAGTAAATCTGTGCAACATGCAGTTCACTGATCAAGCTTTTGGCTGCCAATATGTTCTAAAGCTCATCAAATGTCTAAATCTGTTAGATATACTTATTTTATCAACCAGATTTAAAGTTTGTGTGTCTTAACTTGGCTGTCTTGGATATGAAACAGGGCAATGCATGACATTTCAAATTAAGAAAATTGCAAACATTAATTAATTTCTAATGTAGAACAACATTAAAACTCTGTGATGGGATTTAAAAAAAAAAAAGATTTTTGAGAAACTTAAATTTTAACATAAAAAATTAATTCATGACAAATTCACAGATTTCCTTTTTAATTAATAGACTACACTGTTGAAGTCAAGTTTAAAGCTGTAAAGGGTATCTCTAACGTTAGATACAGTTCAATTAAACTTAAATGAACAGAAACGAAGCATTGATTGTGTAATTTTACATTACATTTGTTTGTTAAATTTAAATTATCTCATATAATTACAAAAGCTATCACAACAAATATGTTGAGTGAATGGGTTTCATCTGTGTATAATATCTACCAGCGCTGTTCATTTATCCAAACACAATTATACGATTTGTGAATGCTGTTGTTTGTATAAATGCTTAAATTACATTTCCTTTGACATCTGGTTATTTCTACTGTCAGGATTCAATGTCAAAACAATTAATAAATAGAAATGATTATTTTGCTTTCTGATGCATTTTCTGATACTTACTTCACAGCAGCCTAAAAGTAAAAGTGATGTTGACCTTTAATTGTGCTATAGAGTGGTTTTTCTATTATTCTGTTTGTCTTGTGCTCGTGATACACAGTCGTACCAGAAGTGTCACACTATACTGATCAACAGGTGGTGGTAAAGCACCAAATAACACCAGCAATGCAGCAGCGAAGGCAGGAGAGAAGAAAACTGTTTGCTACTAAACAGCAGGGATGTAAACAATGGAAAGTGTAGTAGGATGAAGGAAGTGCTTTTATTACACTTATCAGCCTCAAGGATGCACACACTGTGTATCCTTGAGGTTAAATAAGTGTAATAAAAGTACTTGTGTGTGTGTGTGGTAGGAGGTGTAATGTGTGTTTTGAGCATGTCGTATGCTGTACAGTTTGTAAATCCCCATCATGTGTGATGTGTCGGTCTACATAAATGACATTAACTTGATTAACTCTAAGGATTTCGGCCTCCCTGAATCCCCCTTGTAGTTGCTCATATCTGATTCAAAGCACGAGGACACAGCAACCCCACCATGGCAGACAGCTCCAGCCGAGCCGTGTTTGGCCACTGTCCCCCTCTTTCCTGCGAGAACATCCCTTCGCCAAATCTTTCTCTCTCCATGTCCTCACCAGTGGGATGATCCTCACCTCCACCTCCAGCTCCCACGTGCACATACGCTGCAAAACAACCAGAGTCAGCTGTTTAGACTGCTGATAGCAGGACTGCAGCGTTTTCAAAGCACCCCGGATCATCTGGTTCACTTTTTATATTGTGTTGACTTTGCTTTTTGTTTTACTTTTGGGTAACCTCGCCTTAATATTGAAATTTGTAATAACATTTTTTTCATAGAAACTTGAGGGAAGCAGAAAAGAGCTGAGAAAGAAGCAAAGCCTTTCAGTTTTGTTATTTAAAGGTTAAAGGTTTAGTTATTTAAATGTTATATATAATATCTTTTAGTATTTACATATCCGGCAGTTATGGAGCAACATTATCGTTCATTTCAAGCCATGTTTCTGGAAACCTGCTGAATGTTTATTTTCTTGTGTCTCCATTTTTGGTCTCCGCCAACTTGAGGGAAAATAACAGAAGCAACAGAAATGATTTTTTGTAGCTCTTCGGCTGCCAGAAATCTCCATTATATTCAACAGATAGCTGCAAACTTTGTCTGATATGGAGGACAGTTCAACCTCTTCAATTCTGGCTTTGCTTTTTAAAAAAGACATTTTTCTTTGTGGCTTTCTGAAAATATATTAACATATTAATCCCTTGTACGTTCATATGAAGAACTTGCTAGCTACCAGTTGCCTTAGGAACAACATAATGCTTCATTTTGAGTCATGTTTCTGTCCACCTGATGAATCTAAGTCCAATTTTTTAGCATTCTTTTATCTCTGTTTTTGGTCTCCACCATCCTGGCGGACAGTAATTAAATCAGGGGAAATGTCTGAATCTCATTGGCTATCAAAATCTCCATTATATTTAACAAATAATTGCAAACTTTGTCTAGGAGGAAGGATAGTTTAACCTCTGCAAACCTTGTTTTTTCTTTTAAAAATAGTTTTTGGAGGCTTTCTGCAAATATTTTGGCATATTAAGCTCCTTTAGGTTGATATGATGAACTTGCTAGTGAGCAGCTGCCTATTTACACTAGCAATAATAATGGACTGACTTTATTATTAAATTGGAACCATGCTTCTGACCACCTAATAAATGCTTTTTCTCTTTTATCTCCATTTTGGGTCTCCACCAACTTCAGGGACAATAACAAAAACTGATGAAATATCTATTTAGCACATTCACCCATCCATTATCTATACACTGCTAAGTCCTCTGTAGGGTCAGGCAGGACAGGTCACCAGTCTACCACAGGGCTACACATAGAGACAGACAACCACACCTACTGACAATTTAGGATCACCAATTAACTTCAGCGTGTTTTTGGACTGTGGGAGGAAGCTGGAGAACACGGTGAAAACCCACGCTGCACAGGGAGAACATGCAAACTCCACACAGAAAGATCCCAGGCGTCCTAACCGGGACACGAACCAGGGTTCTTCCAAGCCACCATGCAGACCCTATTGAGCACTTTACTTGCAAAAACCTAAATTCAACAGATAGCAAATTGCACATTTTTGTCTGGAATGAAGCATAGTTTAGTCTCTTCAGTCCTTGCATTCCTTAAGATCTGATTTTTGGTGTCTAACAAGCAGTTGATTATTTATACATCCAATGGTGGCGTTTAGCTAATTTACAGATCTAGCAGTTACAGAGCAACTTGATCATTTATTAGGTCTGTGGAAACAGGATGAATCTAATCCAGTGTTCACTTTCTGTTCAGCTCCGTTTTGGTCTCCACCCTTTCAAGGGAATCATGTGCCTTCTTACCTGTTAAATGCTCCACCATGTTCATTCCGTTAGCGGCTAACTGCGCCTGTCTGCCATCTGGTTCTGGTAACATCATATATATCAGTACTTTGACAAAAATGCAAAATGCAATGAAAGAATTTCTCAGGCAGGTGCTTGAACACAGTGAGCAATGGGTTCATAAAGCAGTTATGTAAAGTGGAGTGTTTTTGAAGGTCTTAAGTGAACATTACCTGTGATCTCATTCTCATTAGAAAACTGAGAACGTTGTGAAGTGTTGATAGTCCCCGCAGCCTGAAGATGTGTGTGAATGTGTGAGAAGGCTGGTGTCGGAAAGAAGAAATCTATTCCTGCGCTTCATGTCAGCTCCAGACAGCAGCTGAAGAGCGGCAGACAGGAGATGAAGGATGCAGGAACAGAGGAACGCTGATTTATACTGCATGTGTGAACTCCAACCGCGAGTGACAGCGCAGAGATGTTCTCTGAATGCTGCGGTGTGACATGTCAAATATTTATAAAGACTTGGGGAAATATCAAGCATTTTCACCTTTGTTTACCGCGTGTTCACCAGTTGGCTCGTTTATAGAAACAGTGTTTAAAAAACTGTCTAACTGTAATACCTGGGGACATATTGCTGAGTATGCTGTAGATTAGGAAAATAAGTAAACAAAAAGTTGCATTAGTAAGTGACAATAATAGAGGAAAATAAGCAGTTCTCACGTTACTTAAGTTTGAACAATTTGGATTGGTCTATACTTCTTCTTCACTACATTTTAGAGGTAAAAGTTGTATATTTCTAATTATTTGGTTAGATTATTGGCATTAAGCAACAATTTTAATAGCATGTCATTCATTTAATGGAGAGCTCCACCAATCTTAAATATAAAAAGTCAGTTTACATGTCATTAAGCTTTAAAAGACAGCTGTATAATCTTGTATAATCTTGTATGTATAATCTTCTGTGCCACCTTGGTTTGGTCCTAAATGCCAAACAGAAGGCCCGTGTTACAAACTGAAGGTCCAAGGTGGCAGGCCTTAACAAACAGATGCTACTGGTTGCATTATGGGTAATGTATTATTTCAGCTTTTTGAAGCTTCAGCCAGTAAAAGCAATGGTATTGCGTTTTGTTTTTTTGCCTTTGCTACTTTAGTTGTAAAATTTCCTAATAAGTATGCACTTTTTAGATAAGTGCAACATTAAAATGCAGAAGCAGCCCTTTAAATCATTTATCAAACAACAACAGCAAATATTCTCTGGTTCCCGCTTCTCAAATGTCAGCATTTGTTTCTTTTCTCAGTTTGAATATCGTGGTGTTTTGGAGTACTGTTCAGACAAGACAAAAAAAAAGGGTCCTTAATGGACATTTTTCACAACATTTATTGACCTAAAAAAAAAAAAATCTCATGAATCAATGAAAGAATGAAAGAAGTCAGCAGATATGTAAACACATTGATTAGTTCCATACCTGAGAATCTAGCCACTTACCACCTTAAGAGTTTTAATATTATTACACTGTAAAAAGAAATCCCGTAACAAAATAATAATAATTTATCAGTCAGGAAATGCATTCAAAATTGGTGGAAAAATGGTGGAAAATGACACTGTTTTCTACTATAATATAATGAGCCTCTAGATAAGCCCTCAGAGAGCTCAGACCTCCGCCAAGCAGCTCATTTCACCCCATATTGGGATTTACACCCAGAAATAACAGTCCCAGGATTGTTTTATCTACATTATTAGTTTCCCTGACCCAGAAAACAAACCCTTAACATTTGGATTCACATTGATATCATTATTAGTTCAATAGTTATTCACCAGAATCTCTTTCTGGGTAATGGTGGTTTCTTCTGGATCCAGCTCCATAGCTGTTGATTCTACAACAGATCTGTTGGATCCTCCTGATTCAGCAGAGTCTCAGCTACATGTTGGTGTTGGCTGCATGTCTGGATCTTCATCTGTTACCTTACAGTGGTGACCATTCCACAGGCCCTCTAGGTTTTCCTGTTCTGGATCATAGTATCCAGAATTTTGCCTGGATCCGGATCAAATTTTTATATGTTGTAGAAATTACCAGGAACTGATCCTGTATTTTTTGCCAAGCAGTCTGGACATTTATTGTGGAGTTCCATGCACATATGCATGCAAATTGCCCTATCTCCCAATGCTAAAGAATCCTGCAATAAATTCCTGGATCCAGACGGTGATCTGGATCACCACCAAAACCTAATCATGTGTTCCTCGTCCCATCATCCACCTTTCCTGAAAATTCCATCAAAATCTGTTCAGAACTTTTTGGATAAAGTTGCTAACAAACAAACAAAGATAAACGCCGGCAAAAACATAACCTCTTTGGCAGAGGTGAAAATAGAATTACTCTTCTAATATTTGGGATTATTTGAAGGAGAAGTTATGTATATGTAGGATTGAAAAATGGTCAGTCATGTTTTTTTAATTATAGATAATATTTATCACAGAAAAGGAGTACTCACTTACATGTTGACTGTCAAAAAAGAAAACTAAAAAAATGTTTATTAAAAATCCATATTTCTACTGGTTCTTTTGCAGTGTGTGACCATAAAAACACACAGTCTGATTGTATTTAAAATGACCTGAAAGACGTCCTTACTTTTCATACATTAGACAGCGGAGTCATATTCATAGTTTTTGCAGTTTTCAATCATTACAGCATTCCACCATTTTATAACACATTTTTTTCTCTTGACGGCAGATTTTCACTGTTTTTTTATTTTAATGCAATTATTTTTACCGTGTACTTAAAGTCAGGATCTAATTACGTCTTTCAACACTAATCTGCTCTTGTGCACTTGTCTCTTTCTGGGATAAATAATTGATGTTATTATTATTAAAAAAGTGTTAATCTGGGAGTCTGTATTTCCTCTACAGGCTCGGCTCCGTCGTTCGATCCAGCCTGCTCTCAGTGCAGGGCTGAGGCAGCAGAGGCCTCCCAGGACCTGCAAGGTTAATATTTGAAAGAAGGATGGCTCATAAATATGAGCAAAGGGACTTTTAATTAAATAAGCACTTCTTAAATATTCTCCTGGGCCCGCTGCTTTTGTTTAAAGATGATTGATTGACTACTATCTCTCCAGGCAGGACCATTAGTTTCGCCACTCCCCGCCATATTCCAGCCCTCCCCACCTTCTCTCTATTTTTCCAGATCTGCCAACATCTCTCCTCCCTTTCTCTCTCAATTACCTTCCTCCTCTCACCTCTCCTTTTTTTTTCCTCCTCCCTCCTTTTTCTCTCCCGCCCATTTCTTTTCGCGTTCTCCACGCGTCTGCTGTCAGCTCCCCTTCCTTTTCTGTTTTCATCAGTCCACGTCCCTGAGCCTCTCTCAGGAGGCCCATATTTCTCCAAACTCATGACAAGGTAATGAGGCCATGCTAAATCCTACCACGCCCTGGAGCTACATCAGAAGGTGGAGGGGCAGGTCGGGCCCCTGGCTGGACTGGCTGCCTCCACATCTCTCTCAGCCGCACCATGAGGCATCTGTCACCGCCTGTGCTCTTAATAAAACTTTCTGATCTGCACGACTATGCAACCCAAAGAGGAAAAATACACTCAAAGTGATTTCTGCCGTTTTCAAAAACCATCCTCCTCTTTCTATTTGTCTTTATCTCCTCCTGCTCGTGCTCCCACTCCCTTCCCTCCTTCCTCTGGAGCTGTGCTGTAGCAGCAGTCTGCCATGCTCTGCTGATTTCTAGCTGGAAGATGGGGATCGGCGGGGGAGCTCAGTCTGGCTGTGGGCAGCTGAGCCATGGACAACACACACGTTACGAACACACACACACACACACCCACACACACACAAAGAAACAGGTAAAACTCTGAGCAAGGCCTCGGTTTGAGAGGAGCTGTGGGTGTCTGTGGACATTTGCACCTTGTCATGCTGCAAACTTTACGACTTCCAGCGCAGGCTCTCCTTGTGCTTGCAAAGAAGAAGAAATCTTTATCTATGCCTCTGCACTCTGCATATATGACAGCACTGAATGTTATATAACCCCCTGCATTGTTGTGTGTTATTCTTATTTCTCCCTCCTCTATAAAGAAGCAGCCATGTGGTCCTTATTATTCTTATTTATCACCTTGAGCTAAAAGAGTGCTATTCTTTTTTTCATATAATAGAATTCACTATTATTACATGTTTTCATGAAGAGAAAAGAAAATAATTAGCATTGGAAACAAACGTTAATGTTGCCCAATTAGAATGTGTTCATTGTGCCGAAATTAATTAGGAAGAAATGCAATGTTTGTGAATTCTGATAATAGTTGTATTTACAAGAAAGCGTACAGAACAGCAAAGAAGAAAATGTTTGAGATGTTTTGCATTGCACATAATTAATGAATTGTAATTCAGTATATAGAAGCAACTCAGTGCAGCGGGTGGGGAAAGAAAAATATAATAATTACGAGTTAAAAACATGTCAAGATCACTGAATGTGCCATCCTGCAGTGGCTCAGGAGCCACTGTGCATTCATTAGCGCGTATTGATCATGTGAACCGAACAACATGTTTACCAAACACTTTAATGATACTACTGAAAAGTGAAATGCAAACAGAGAGATTGACATGGATTGGGTCGGTGTGTGGGATGGAGTGACACTCCACGGAGAGGAGGAGAGCGGAGAGAGGAGGCAGGAGAGGTGATGGTGTGATAATGGAGGCGGTGGAGAGAAAACACTTGGAGGGTGCACGGGAGGATATAGAGACGATGGCTGCACTCACAAGTATTGGACAGAGAAGCAGGTAAAGTAGGCTGCAGGTGAACGGGAGAGAGGGGGGACTGTGTGACTGTGTGTGTGTGTGTGAGAGAGAGAGAGAGAGAAAGTGAGGAGGGGGTGGGCAGGCATATTAAAAATGCAGCAGTGGGGAGCAGGCCGGGGATTCACAGTAATTAGATGACAAAACGGCGGCGGGCTGGAGATGAGAGAGAGGGGTCACACACAATGCCACTGCCGCCGGGTAATTTGTAAGTGTCAATCACTAGCCTGCCAGGGGAAAAGCGAGAGGGAGAGAGGGAGTGGGAGGGTGAGGAGGGGAGAGGAGAGGGGGGTTAGTGTATAGAGGGAGGAGGAGGGGGGGAGCAGGCAGAGATAGAGGGGCTGAATGTGAGGGTGCTGGCGGGCTGAGAGAGAGAGACGGGAGGGACGGGGTGGGGGGGGGGTTTACAAAAATGGAAAGTCAGAGGAGACAGGAAGAGAAAGCGAAAATTTCAAGATAGAGAGAAGAGTGTGAGAATGGGAGGAGACAATGAGAAGAAGAGGCTTCCGAGATTTTTGTTAAGAAATAATACACGTCTGGTTCTGTGGTCTGTTCTGACTGCAGCTGGAAACCATTTTCAGAATCCTTAGTCCCGATCCAGCATCAGAGGCTGCACGATACCGGACAAAACTCATCGCGGTGGTTTGTTTTTCTGCATTATGTATTGCGATGTGAGCAAAAACAAGAATTTTAACCAGATCTGGAAAGAATCAGTCATTCTACACGGACACAGAGTTCGTTGAAGTGCAGGATCCACGTGTGCAAAATGAAGGAGAGAAACACTGGAAGGAAAGATTCAGTCGCAAAAAGACATCAAGAAACATTTCAGCTACAGACAGGATGGTGTCAACCATGAACAGGCCTCACTCTACATGAGGCAACACAACTAATTTGTTTCTCAGTAGAATAAAGCTCTGTCTGACAAGTGCAAAGCCACATCTGACTGACATCCAAAGCATATAAAACATTCCATAATTTTTGTGATATATATTACAATGTAAAAAAAAATACAAGAATTTTCACCAGATGACTTAAATGACTCCATTTGGAAAGAATGAATTAGTCTAGAAAGACTGGGATCGGCATCGAAAAATAGACACCAAACTTAAAAAAGCAGTTTGGGATCCAAAACAGTTTGTTCTTTCTTGCTTCACTGTGATAAATTAGTGTGGACTTACAACCAAATTCTAAAAGCAATTCACCGTTTTGCAAAAAATATGGTTGAATATGTCAAATTTAGTGCTTCTCTGGATCAAAAAACAAAAATGACCATAAACAGGAGGCTGAACTGAAGGTGAATTAAACAAAACATGTCCGTACAACAGTGGAATGAAGCGATTAAAGACATTTTATTATTTGTGGTATGTGTCTTCAATTCACAGCTTCTACATTTTTAAAGAAGAAAATATATTTTACAAGCAACCACAGTGAGTTACTGTTGATTATAGTGGGAACACTAAATAAAGAAAGCATATTATTGGAAACCTGAGCTACAGTATCAAACAGTAAACCTCATATTCTACTGTGGAGCGCTGGAATTAATTATATAGTAATTATCTGTTTAAGTAAGTTACAATATAAACGCTGTAAAAAAATACCCATGTAAATTTACAGCAAAATTTGATACAGTGTTTGGATGTCTGCTGATTTAAATGGTAATATTTAGTCATGTTGTAATGGCATCAGTGTGCATGACACTGCAGACCACGGACCTGTCTTTGATCCACAACATCCTTTCTGTAACTGAAATATTTCTTACACAACTGATTTGTTTTTGCACACAGATGCTGCTTCTCTGAGCTTTTCTCCTGCTCATTTTGCCAGCAAGCTGTCTTTTAAATAAAGTTTTTTGAAAACCTCACTCTCCCCAAGAACCCTTAAATTGGAGTAAACTTCCTGTCAGACAGAATTCTCCGGTGGGTTTTAGTCATGGAAAGTAAGAACCGTACGAGTTTGTAAGTTTCTTTTTGTATCAAGCAGCAAAAGAAGTTGTGGCGGGATGTGTTTGAGCTCATTTGCCTATCACACATGCGCACGTTGTTATGAACTATGTATTATAAATATTCTACAAACGGACACACAAGCACAACCAGACCAGGTGTATTCATCTTAAAGGGTCGGTTTGTCCATGTCTGCAGGCCTGAGGTTAAATTAAATTGAATTTTTAAGACTTCTACCTCAGTCTCGAGACAATGAAGGCGAATAACATTTTTCCTGTGATGCAGGGCATTAAGAGCAAAATGTTCACTGTAGGAAATTCCACAAACGAACCCACTTAGTGTCTCGAATCAGCAATGTTCATATAGACTTTTCTCTGCTATTTGTTTAAAATTGCTTGAACCCACACAGGCAAATTTCAATCACCTTTTTGTTCCTGGCATTTATTCAGGAATCTAAGAGACGGCTATCTGCAATTCTGGCCACATTAATCTGTAGACACCATGATAGGTAAGCAAAGAAATGTGCTGTTTTTATATATGGCTGAACAATTTTTCACCCAGGAGAAACCAGACAATGATTTCAATCAAAGCCCTACAACACACTGAGACACCAGTGCGCCACAACCTTCATTAATAAACCATAAAGACCCACATTAATTGCAAACTTTTAAATTCAGGTGCGACTGTATGGACACGTTCAGATCACCGTGGCACAAAAGGAGCCGACTGAGAATGAGATTAACCTCAACAGGATCAGCAATGTATGTAAATATTCCTCATGTTATAGGCTAATTGTATGGCTTTTGCCTTGCGGTTTGATAGACGGGTGAATGTGCATGTGTGTCTGAGAGAGGGGCCTTTCATTCCTTTCAGACTGGGTACAATAGGGGCAGTTGTTGGCATATTTCCAGCAAGCCGGAGTGTGAGGAGCCAACACAATGAGCAAGCAGCACAGCAGACTGCTGCGAGGGAGCACAGGCAGCACGCGCACGGTGCGACCGCGCTCATGCACGCACACATACATGTGAATGCATGCTTAGACAATATAAGGGTAAAAGCATGTTGCAAAAAAAAAAATGTACAGAACCTGCCTTTACACATGCAAAGTGTTCATGCCGCTGCTGTATTGTGTGAGCCAGTCAGGGCAGTGACATGACATGACATAACAGCACTGACATATAATGGATTCCTCGGGGGGATGCTGTCCTGCGCTATCACTGGAGTCTTTATCTGCAGCCATGCACACACCTGGACAAGCAAATACACACGTTCATGCATCGCAAACCACTGCAAGCGAACCACATCGCAGGGCTGCATAGTATAATAGTACCAGTAGTAACTTTACTCATGTAGGGCCTTTTAGAAACAAGTGTTTAACTATAAAACAAATAATAAAAATAAAGAAACTTTCCCAGTATAAGCAGGTTAGAATTGTCAAATCAATGATTTTTATACAGTGCATTTAAAAACAGCTGTTGTGTCAAAGCACCTTCCTGTGAAAAGATTAAGATTTGCATTACAAAAGTAATCTTACACGTGTGAATATTGGGGTTCACACTCTATAGTGTCATTTATGGTGTCATTTTACATTAATAATCTACATATTACCGACCAGAATGTTATATATAATACTACTCTACCTGACTAGAAAATTGCTGAGACCCTACAGTGTTAATAATTATGAAACTGAACCTGAATAATGTAATAATAAAGCTAGGACCCTACTGTATTACAACAATGGTATATATACTGTATATACATAATGGTATTGCAATGTGCAGTCCCTCCAGGAATTTGTGATGTTGCGATCGCAACAATTAACGCAAATTCAACCAATCTCCATGAATTCTGTGCGACCTTGCAATTTTGTCCAATCATCGCAACTTTTCCGCAATTTTGTCCCGCCTCCCATGAGTTCCACCAATCATAGCAGTCCCCAGCGCAAACGTAATGCACATACATCACCGGATTCACTTCCTTGTTTATGGTTTGAAGATACAGATACCCATGCAACAAAAACTACTGCAAAACAATTCCCTGATGTTCTTCACCAAAGCGGAGGTAAACTGTTTTCAATATTGAGGTGGAACACAAACCAAAATCATCGATTAACAAACATTTTTCTACCGCGAGACGTATTAGGACAATGGGTGAAACCAGCGGACCACAGACCAGACAAACCACCGTAATGAAGCTGTTGCATCCAGATCTGTGGCAGCACTGAAAGAATGAAGGTCAGTTAGATTAATTAACTGACGTGACGAGCTGTGAGCTGTGTGTGTGTGAACACGTGTGTGCCAGGATGTGAAATTAACTTTTTAAACTTTTAAATTAATGAATTATACAAAACAAAGAAGAAAAAAGCAACTTTTTGACAATTTTTTTACTGTCTCCCGCAATTTTTTGCAACAAATACGCTTAAAACATCAAAACTTACATCGCAATTTTTTTAGAAAAGCTCCCGCGAGTTCAGGCATTTTAGGAGCAACAATCTGGAAAAACGCCGCACAGTCCTGGAGGGACTGTATGTGTGCATGCCCAATAGTAAAAAAAAAAAAAAAACGGAAACACATCATGTTATGACTTTTTTTTTATTGCTTGATACAAAAAGAAAACTCACATGGTTCTTATTTTCCATGACTGAACTACAACAGAAATCTATCCCGTCAGATTTAGGGGGGTTTTGGTCCTTTTTTAAAAACTTTATTAACAAGAGAGAGTTTGTTGTCATGCAGCTTTTACGTGTTTACAGCAAAATAAGGAACTGGAAACAGCGAAAAGGAAGATTTGGCTGAGAAGAGAATTCAGTTACCGGTATATGAATGTGTTTCAGCCACAAACGAGGATGATGTCGACCAAAAACAGGGGCTGTAATTTGAACTAATTGAATGAACCATTTAAATCAGCATCACAAATCTCTGAATGATGAGTTCAAAGGCAGATCTGAATGCAATCAGCAGCCAAAAACTATTTCAGGAAGGTTACAAACAGCCTTTTTCATATTTTTAAGGTGATTTTTTTATTTAAGATGCAGAAGCTCTCCCCTATGAAACCACCCTAATCATTCAAGAATGATTAATTCTTTCCAAAAAACAGTGATTCAAGACATCTCGGGGGAAATTCCTGTTTTTTTTCCTATAAAAGGAAACTTATATATAGCATCTTATATATGATTCCCATCACCCAGACAAGCAAATGCATTCCAACTAAAGGAGGCTAAAAAACAATTCAACAAACTCAACAAGTTTGAAAGTTTGTAAACTGCAAACTGGAGGTGTATTAATTAAATACGCATAAATAAATGCTATTAAAATCTTCACAGTTGAAACACGCAGAAGAGAGGAGTGGTAACCTCTGCGTCTGCCTTAATTGAAAGGAATTTGGAGCACGGCAACAAACACATGCACACAAAACACCCTTGGAAGTGTCTTAATTGAGAAATGATTAAATTCCTCCTTTCTTCCTTGTTTATTCTTTCGTCGACAATTAGCAGCTCATAATCAGCAGCGAGGTGATTGTTGCTTCTCTGTCTTAGAATAGCTGTCACGCGTATTCTTCCAGGAGTAACAATGCAGTTCAAATGGACACGAGGTGTGCTGAAAACTATGAAACGGTGTGCCAAGGCCTGAGCCAGAGCCAGGATTTTAGGAATGCAGCAGCCACTTGTCACAAAAAGCTGTGGATCTGCAGCTATGAGTAGTGGGAAAGCTACTTTATTACCTAATCTATTATGATGACAGAAAACAAAATACGAGTGCCCTGAGAGTCTTTACTAAATAACACTGCATCTGTGCTATTTATCACCATTTTAACTGATCTGAAAATGGTGTTAAATGCTGGTAAATCTAAGTTGATGGTCCTCTCTGTTGGCAAAGCATCACCTGCCGACCTTCCAAAAATCACCACAGCTCAAGGGGCAGTGACCTCGTACAAGTATTTGGGTATCACCATTGATAATAACTTGTCATCCAAGGAGCACATTAACTTAAGTGTAAACTTAAATTGGGATTCTTCTTTAGAAACAAGTCCTGTTTTTCCCGTCAGATCAGAGATTATTTGATCTCCACAACTTTCTTACCTTTATTGGATTGTGGTGATTTGCTATTTATGAATGCACCTGAAAAACACTTAAAGAAATTGGACTCGGTGTATCACTGTGCCCTACGCTTTATTACTGGCTGTGGATACGGTGTCCCTCACTGTCTGCCCGTAGACTCTCACATCGGCGGCTCTTCGTCTATTAATCTGTTCCTGGGCTGCTTCCTTCTTACTTGACCACATATTTGATCAGGTCTAGTAACCATCTTGGACTATGCTCTCAGGATTTTATTAAAATGTTTGTTTTCAGAGTCAGAACAGAACTGGGTAGGACAACTTTTAACCCCTTAACTCCGGTTGTCGCAAATTTGCAACGTACTGCTGCAGCCGAGATAGCTTATGCATTCCCCCAGTGCTGGTTCGTGCATATTCAATACATACCTAGGAACCTTTTGCAAGCACTGGTTTCTCTTAGGACCATTTTGAATGGCATTTGCGGCATCAATAAAAAAAAATCACCATTAATGCCTGTTGCATTACACCTTTATATGTACTATATGTGCTATAGACAAATTAACAATCTCCGCTTAATTTAACATCAACTTTAAATCACAAAAAACATAAAAATTATTGTTTTTATATAGTTGTAAATAAATTCAGGCGTCAAGGGGCTATATATGCCACCCCCTCTTCATGGAATAGATTCCAGATGGATTTGAGACTAACAGAACTGGTCACTGTCGGGGAATTTAAGTCTTTGTTAAGGCGCCGGTAAAGAGCTAGTCTTGGACAATGTGACAGTTTTAACTCCTGATTGCTTGTCACCTTATTTTGAGCTGATGTCTCCAGAACTGCTAGGTTTTTGACGTACTGATGTATGAATGTATCTGTTGTTTTTTATGTTGTAACTCTGTCTGCTGTTGCCATGCCAGGTCCTTCTTGAAAAAGAGATTTCAAATCTCAATGAGGCTTTTATCTGGTTAAATAAAGGATATAATAATAATAAAATCAAATATGCTACATAAGATAAGATGCATATCGTTGGCAGAATTTGCTTAAAGTATTAAAAGTAGTACTCCCAAGTCAAGTAAAACTGCCCCTTGGAATCAAGGCCTATAAGTAGTTTTCATCCTCCTTGGAAGTTTGCCCTTTTTTTGCTTTTCAAAATTGAATCATGATGCATTTAATTTAGCTTTTTTGACAAGAATTCACAAAAAAAAAAGTAAGGTCAATTAAATTTATAAAAGGTAAAATAACTGACTGCATAAGTATTCACCCCTTCAAGTCAGTACTTAATAGATGCATTCTTCCCCACAGTAACAGAACTGACCCTCTGTGGATAGAAGTCAGTCAGCCTTCCACATCTGGACTGTTTTACCCCATTCTTCACTGCAAAACTGTCAGGTTGACTGGAATCTTGTTGTCCAGGATTTCTCTATACTTCGCTGCACACATTGTCCCTTCAGCGTTTACAGTCCCAGGGCCTGCTGCCGGGAAGCATCCCAACATCATGATGCTGCCACCACCGTGCTTCACTGTGGGAATGGTGTGTTTGTGATAAGGTGGAGTGTTTGCCAAAAACAGATTCTAGTCTGATGGCCAAAAACCCTCAACTTTGGCCTCATCAGACCAAAGAATCTTCTTCCAGTTGACTTCAGAGTCTCTCACATGTCTTCTAGTGAACTCCAGCTCAGAATTAATGAGCTTTATTCAACAGTGGCTTTCTCTTTGCCACTCTCCCACAAAGCGTTGACTGGTGAAGAACAGGTAACAGTTGTTGTATCCACAGTCTCTCACATCTCAGTCGCTGAAGCTTGTAACTTCTCCAGAGGAGTCATAGGTGTCTTGGTGGCTTCCATCACTGGTCTCTTTTTTGCGCGATCATTTAGTTTTTGTTATTATCTGATTTTAATCCGCAAGAGAAGTCTGTCTGATAGAACATCATTGACTCCGATGTAAGTTTTCATTAAAGACAAGGAGCTGGTTGACATGCAGGCACCACAAATGCACAGCTAATAGTGGTTACACGCATTCAAAAGTCACATTTTGAAGAAGTCTTGAGTAGCATGAATGAAATGGAGGAAAATACAAGTACAGTATTTAAGCAAATGTACTCAGTTCCATATCATCCGTGGTTATATCTCTAAACCCAAAAACCACATTATTATTGCTGTTACATGTAATGAGGGTTAAATACTCACATTACAAAACACAGGTAACTATAATCAGCCTAGATTACAGTGAACTTTTTTCATGGTTCTGTATATCAAAGTATACATCTACCTCAGTCCTCTCAGGTTTTTGGGTTTTGTTCAGAGTAGCTTATACTTGTTTTAGGTTTTTTGTGATGATAATTTATGGATAATGGAGTTTAAAATTCCTTTTTATTTACACTGAAAATGGAAAATGAAGTGCCCCTCTTGCATTACAAGAGCAAAGTCCTCCATGTGGCCGTTGAGTAAAAGACAACAGCATCCCACATGTTGCAGAGTAAACACAGAACGCCTGTAGTTTGTGCCAGTGCTGTTTTCGTGAAAGTAATTTGATTTCACTAAATATGCTAAATGTAAATGGTAAATGGTCTGCACTTATATAGCGCTTTTCTCTACCTTAGTGGTATCCAAAGCGCTTTACAATGTGTTTCTCATTCACCCATTCACACACCAACGGCGACAGAGCTGCCATGCAAGGTGCTAATCTACCATTGGGAGCAACTTGGGGTTCAGTGTCTTGCCCAAGGACACTTCAGCATGCAGAGGGCCTGGGGATTGAACCGCCAACCTTGCAATCAGTGGACAACCTGCTCCACCACCTGAGCCACAGCCGCCCCAAATGAAAATGTATTTCATCTGCACTAAAAATGCTTGCCGTGTTTAAATTTGATTATTGATGACTTTGCTAGTATTTAACTCCTGTAGCAGGAATGTGGTCAGTATGTGTTAATCTGTACTGGAATTACAAAAAAAGCCCCACATTGAACCCACTTAAGGTGGTAACATAAATTTATGAAACGAAATCTGATACTTGGTGTCACCCAGTGAAAAACAAACACGCGACACCTTATAAAGTCGTGAGCAGACTGTTGACACAGCTCAGAGGCACCTTCCTACAGTAATGCTGAACTACAGTGAATGCAGCAATTTTAGGAAACAAATAATCCAGAACACAACAGCTGTGCAGAGTGTCTCTCCTATAGTGTGTGTGTGTGTGTGTGTGTGTGTGTGTAACCTGACAGCCTGCCACACAATAGGGGTCCAAGTGAGTGTGAACTCTATTCGTTCCCACAGCTGCCATTAACAGACGGAATGAACAGCCTCTTGCTAATAAAGTGAATAAATAAATAAAGCTTAAGAGGCCTTGTTTACCTCCTCAGTCTCTGTCGATTAGTGCTACTTAACAAAAAGCAGGATTCTCTGTGCATGTTTGGATGAACTGTCTGTCGTTGCTGTTGGGGTTTCTACATTTGCTGTGGGTCATTACAGTCACTCTGACACTGTTTGCTGGATTGTAGGTCAGATTATGGTTGATGTCAAACACCAGCAACTAACTATGAGGTCACAGAGACTACCAGTAATATGTCAGCAGAAAGTTTCAGTTTAACTTCTACCTACTTCACTATTACACAGCATTTGTCTGTTGTGTTTTTAAAGTAGTAGATCAAATGATGGGCAGAATAGGGCTGCATGGTGGCTCGAGGGTGAGCACTGCCGCCTCACAGCTAGAAGATCCCTGGTTCGCGTCCCGGTTAGGACGCCTGGGATCTTTCTGTGTCTTTCCCTGTGCAGTGTGGGTTTTCAAAAGACAACCCTGCTGATGTTCTACACTCTAAAAACTAGCTGAAGGGACCTTTTCCAATCACTTAATTAAATGCATGGCAGCAAGATAAACAAAAAAAAAACGTATTTACCGATTTAGTTTTATTTTGAAAGACTGATTTGACATGTATTGCATCAACTTGATATAATGTCTCATTTAAACTCAAATATCTGTGTTAGCTGACTTAAAACTAAATTCAAGTTGTAGTACCTTAATAAAATTGTCTTACTTGGTGCTTCTTCCCCTTGAATTCAGAATTCCCCCTACATGTCTAGACAATTTCAGAAGATTACGACTGATATTTGAAAACACCTTCGATTGTATAGGAAAAGGTAATTCCCCTACTTAATGTTCAGTCATTAGAAGTTATATTAATATTATATTAATAACTATATATTGCAAACTACTGTGTGGATGTTTGTGTATATTTCTATTGTTGCAAACAAATCCAAATTATTTTTTATTTAGCTTCAGTATTTTGTTACTTCCCTATGTGATGGCTGTGACACTGCCCAGAGCCTATTACTCCCATTGAAACGGTAAATTTTTAAAAATGGATCACAAATATATAGCTTGAAGTTTTAGAAAAGGCGCTGTTATTTGTTAATAAAAAAAAGGAGTAATGCATTAGTTGGGGATTGTGTGGGATGGATTAATAAGCCTTTGTTGCTAAAGTTGGCTCTCTGGTATAGAGGAATAAGAGACTATAGTTAGTAGGCGGTGGTTAGTTGTTGGTGGTGCTTTACTTTATGATGGGATTTATTTACAATAGCTGTGTTTCAGTGATGTATTTTTGTGCATGAGAAGATGTTTTATGCTCAGTTGAGGAGGTTTTTTTTTTACTATGGTTGAAAGAGTTAATGTGCCTCAAAGGGGATGAAAATACCTTCATGACTGATCAGCTGCTTCCTTCTTTGTCTTCATCTCTGGGCAGCAGCAAACATGTCCGATACCAGCTGACTAGAAAAAACAATTACAACTTCACCCATTTAAAACAATTCTTCAGGACTTCTCTCCTCTTTTCTCTTATAGATTGACAAACTTTTGCTTTCTTCGTCTTCTCGAGTGCTTTTTAGCTGTTGGCAAAATGCAAACTCAACTAATAATTTCTATTTAACTTCACAAAATATGTTTTTTTTTTCCCCACATTTATGTGACTCACACCGACTGATGCAAACTAAGCTACAATTTCTAGTTATATTTTCAAACATGAGTGCAAAGGCTGCTAAGAGTTCACTCAACTCATTAAAGTAAAGATGCAGTCTGCAACTCTGGACATAGGCTGTTGACATTTTGTATATTTCCATAGTTAGAATGTGTTAGATTCACCCTCTCTCTCTCTCTCTCTCTCTCTCTCTCTGTCTCTCTTTCAGGCTGTGTTTTTTCAGTGCACACCCAGCCGACAGCCAGCGGATTGTGAGGACAGTTTCCCTGAGCTTGACAAAAAGTGTGCTGGATTAGGGTCACACACTCCACCTGTAAGTTTGGCGAAACGTGGTGAGCAGCAAACTTACCGGCACACATCGTTTACCAGTTCAAAGTCTCCGGAAACTTTTTCTTTTTGTAGTTTTCAAAGAACGTAGCTGATGGAAACAGCCTGTTTGTCTTTCAAATGTGTTAACATAAATCCTGGCTGCGTCTTTTCATTTGAAAACAATGCAAACCACCACGAAGGCTGTATAGGGTGCCTGTGCACTTATAGTTTAACAAGGTTACTGGGAGCAGCCTCGCATGCTGCGTTTGTGCAGAATCCAATAGTAACAGCTGCAGCTCGTACTCTTCAAAGTTTTTTTTAAAAAGTAAATGGAAAGCAAGTCTGTGTGTTGACACTGTGACTGAACAATTGTCAATTCATCTTATATCTTTAGGTTACTGAACTTATTTTCTCAAGTTTGGGCGACTTTACTCAGTTTATTCTACATTTTCAAAAGTCACAAGACAAATTGGAACCAAGCATTCATCCTAAACTCGGGGTTTTTTAAGGCAGCAGGAGAAGCTGAATCAAGCGATTTACAGTGTTACAGTGTGATGCCTTTGTGGTTTGTTGAGGCCTTTTGAAAACCGTACATTGTGGTGAGTAGCCATGCAGATACTTTTGTAGCTGAGATATCTTTCACCAAGATTCCCTTTTACACCCCAAAAACAACAAGGTCGTGTTGTTTGTGTTCACATTCACAGCTCCGGCTCCAGTCTGAGGTTACATCCTTCCATTTTATTCTGGGAATTTATGGGTTTTAGTGACCCCTGAAGTCTATATTCTTCATAAATGAAACAGATTTATTCTCTTTTAAACCGCATTCAGCCTCCTAGCATGGCAGCACTGTCTGTGTGACTAAATAATCTCAACTCAAGGTCCTCTTTCTTACTTTTTGGAGCTTTCAGCTGCACTGCATGATCCATTTTATCTTTTTCAGCATCTCTCACTTAACATAGGTCTGCAGTCTCCTAATCATTTTCTAGGAAGTTCCCTGAACAGACTGTACTGTATGTAATCTAATTAATATAATTACTGAGGAGACAAAGGAAAAAGTATTGGTTGGTGGTTTCACTGAATACATTTAAGCAATTAGAATATTTTAGACTTTCTGTGGGGTTCATGACCTCAGTGCTGCTAAAACGATGCTGGTTATTGTGTAGTTTACAGCATTAAGAACTTCCATTTAAAAAAAACCCATAAAGAGCAGCATCACTTTCCAGAAAACTATCCAGACGACAGGAGTTTGTTCGCTGCAAAAACTCCACATCTTACCAAGTTTATTCGTCTCATTTTTAGTCAAATTGTCTCAACCCACTTGATTTAAGATAAATTCACTTTAAAGTAACATTTCAGCAACATGGAGGGACGTGTTTTAAGACAACGCATCTTAAATATCTTGTTAAGTCAAACAATCTTGATATGATCTTGTTTTGAGTTGTATTTTACAAGAAACAAGGTTCATTTCATTTCATTCATGTTTCAAGCTGAGCTGTTGTTTGTACCACACAAATCTATTTTTGAGTGATAAATACTAGTTCTTTAGCATGTCTGGTTTATTCTAAGACACCTCAGCTTGACAATGCTGCTAAAATATAGCATAAAATAAGTTTTCCCTGCTAATTTTAAGACCTCAATGTTCTAAATATATTTATTTCAAGAAATCTTACAAAGCAAATTTTCACTTGTTCCATTGGCAGATTTTTTCACTTATTTCAAGGTAAAAGTGTCTTGAAATAATTTTATTTACCTTGTTTTGGGAGGGGCATTTTTTCCAGTGTTACAATACATCATCATCTTGAGCATCAGTCCACTTTGCATTATGTGTTTTTATCCACATTGCGCAGCAGCCAATTAGGGGAAAAAACAAAAGTTTAGCAAAGAACAAAGAAAAAAGTTTGCAGGCGTTATAGATTTTTTTAAATGTTAGAGTTAATGTGCTTTATTAGGGATGAAAACACCTTTTCAAAATAAGTTAGTTTCTTCTTTTCAAGTCAACTAGTTTTGTTTCCAGTGTCTTCTACTCTATTATTTACAGCTAATGTAGCCTTTACTCTTTGCAAACACAGACGAGTTCACTGAGTAGCATGAGTGCAGTTTCAGGCCCACACACACACACACACACACACATATATTTATAATGTATAGGCATACGTTAATGGCAGTGGTTTGAGTTAGATTTACCTATATCATATGATTCCTTTCAAATGAACACATTGCGCTGCTGCATCTTAATATTAAGGAAAGTCAACTTGAAGTCTTCAGTTTTTCTAACGGGTATTTGCTTCAGTCAGATGTAGAATTAAAACGTGATTTTGCCATTACACGTCACCTGTCCTGTCCCTTTCTGTACTCACTAATCCTACTTAGAATTACAGAGTACAGGAATCCTCAAACAGCAGTTGGGTTGGAGCAGAAAAATCTGAACATCAGACACACAATGCTAAAGCAAGAAACCTAATTTTTGCATGTTTACCGAAATTAGAATACCAATTTCAAGGAACTAAGTGTGGAATTCAGGCTGCAGTCACCAAGCCAGAAAGCTAAACCAGATTCATTCAAGAAAGTACTACTTTACTTCATCTACAGCTCGAATATCGAATATCTGTTTGAGATCTGGCGACTACAAAGGCCAAAGCATGTGATCCTTACTTCACCTGATAATGACCTCAATGTGGTGATTAGACACAGCATTTCCCAGCATGGAACTCAAAGCAACAAAGTCAAACTACAGGATAGAAGGCAGTATTTAGATGGAATGAACCTTTAAAAACCACAAGTCATTAGACAGAAAGTACCATTTGAAACCTTTAAATCACAGATTTATGTGATCATCCAATTCAGTAGGTGGCACTATTGGGAAAAACAAGGGTCCTGTATTTGCGATTCTGAAAATGCAGCCTGCAGAAACATAATATTATGAGCTTATTTGCTGTGACGCAATTAATAGAAACAAGCACTTTTTATTGTTAATATTTTTCTGCAACATTTAACAAGTGTGCTTCAAATTCGCTTAGCTATTACACAGAAACATGGTGAGTGTTTCTGGACGGACTTGGTGAATTTTCGCAAACGCAGCACTTTCAAAGCAAAAATGAAATCCAATTAACCTCTATTTGCTGCAGAAACTTCAGAACCTAATAAGACAGAACCAAAAATACTTGCCTGGCTTGATTAAGTGGAGAAACAAGTTGTTTTGTAATTTGTGAGCCGACCCTCTAGCCTGAGCACTGCTGCTGCTTTTGGAAGAAATAGCAAACAACAAATAAAAGTGACATTTACGGTCTTCGAGTGCTGATCCAGCTACAAGAGGAACGATGATGGAAGAGGAGGATCAGCAGGAAAATGTTTAGCTGCTGGTACCAAAGACTATAGAGTGAGGAGAGAGTATAGAGAGCTGGGGGAGATAGAGACGGAGGATAGAGGGAGGTGGCGGCGGTGGCGGGTGGTGGTGGTGGTGGTGGGAGGGGGCATACAAGATGGAGAGAGACTGCCTGCACATACTGTCAAGGCAGTTAATATAAGGTGTGGAGATAAGGCCCCACAGACAAACATTGACCAAATCAGGCATTTCAGCAGCGCAGCCCGAACTGTCAGTCAGCCTGAGAGACAGACCAACAATCAGCACTCTACCTCTGATAAGGGCTCTACTGGGCGCGTGCAGGAAATAGCCAATCTGCAGCCAGCCTGGCAAGGAGGGTGATGGCAGGGAGGTGAGGGATGATGGAGAGTGAAGGGGTTAGAGGGGGGACTGAATGTAGAGAGACAACAAGTGAGGGAAAGTGGCCTATAAATTTAGAGAGAAATGTGGACCAAGAGTTCAGAGGAAAAGGATAATACCCGAGAGAAAAGACGGAGAGAAGAGAGGAGGGGGGAAACAGGATGATATTCCTCCACACCCCACCCAAATGCTCTCACAGAGAAAGAGATTCAGGAGGGAATAGAAGTGACGGGGGTTACAAAAAAAAAGAAAAAGGGAGGTGTGATATCGGCTCTTAAAATAGTGTCTCTCCCCAGTTTTTTGTCACCTGGGAACAGCTTGCACAGAGAGAGTGTGAGAACTTGGTTTAGACCAACACCTTACATTAATGATTTGCCAACAGCTTTGACTGGCTCATTCTTCAACGTGCCGTTCGCCTTGCCTTCGCACACAATGGCATCATTTCATCCTCTCTATTGATTAATGGTGCATATAGTGTGTACATGCGCGTGCACAAATCCACAGTGAAGGATAACGCTCCCTTTTTAATAGAAGACTCTGTACTGGCTATGAAATTCCCTCATAACAAAATAAACACATCCAAAATGCTGGAGTGGATGCCTATGGAAATCTGAGGTCGGCAGCTCGGATCCACACTGGCCCCTGTAGGCCGCATCCAGAAACGCAGTCTGGCAGCAAGTTTGAAGAAATAAATTCCCAGCCGTTTACCTTTGTCAAACACATTTAGGTTCCTCCAAGCAAAACAGGGGAGAGCACCAACAGCTGGCAAGTATTTGTTTTCGGAAGTGGAGTCGGAGGGGTGTCTGAGCTTCCTTGATCATGAACCAAACTGCCATTACCATGACCACAGATAACAGTAGGAATCGTAAACAAGCTAATCACCAAGGGCCTATTTGTATTCTCATTTGTGTTTGCATGCACTGATGTGCAAGGGGGAGGGAGGGTGCAGGGACCAGAGAGGAGGCAGAGGGGGGGGGGACCAGGGATGGAGGGTGGAGTGTGTGCGAAAGGGTTAAGTTCCCTCCCTGGTTGCATGCTGCTTTCCCTTGCTCTGTCAAGCCCCATTAAACCTGCTACACCACAGCAATATGGTGCCATCAATTACAGGCACGCTGCCATCAATGCAGAGCGCAGAGGAGAGGAGAGGCAGGAACACATAAACAGGACAAACGGCCACATAAAAGACCCGCAGCTACATAAAGCCCCGCAGCCTGCCTCAGAGACACGCAGCATCTCCTCTCTGTGTGCCTCTGTGCACCTTCACCCTCCATGCTATCATTGTGTTTGTGAATGAGTGGATGTTTGTTTCAAATGCACACAGGCAGGGGGAAAAAAAAAATACAAAATGCATGCGTGCATTCAGACTCACTTTCATTCATGAAGACGATTTATGAAAAGGCTGAAAACAATTTGAGCACGCTGGGTGACAGCATTAATTGCAGTGTGCTTCTACTGCCCCCATGTGATGGAAGGAAAACACTCTGGGCAGCAGAGCAACAACAACAACTCCGGGTCCGGCTCACACCTGATGTTAACATGCTGATCTGATCACAAGTGAGCAGTCCTGAGGTCATACAGCCCACTCACCAATGACAATCTACACTGTGCTGAAAAAACCCGTAGAAAAACGGTTAAAATCTGGCAGCAAATACGACAGAAGAATCACATTAAAACACAGTGGAGTAGGCCTATTGTACTGTTCAAAGACAGTAAAAACTGTGAAAATACAGGAAAACAAAGTGTAAAATAGTACGATTTTTAGTGCATTAAAATGTAGTACAGGTGTGATTTTCTAGTAACATTGTGAAAGATCAAATTACTACTTGGAACACGCATTTTTGATGCAGACTTTAATCACAGTTTGGTCCCGTTTTGCTTTGTTTTTCCAATAGCAGCATGTAAAATAACCCTTTAGTTCTGTGGTTCTGCTAGATATTATTTGTAATTTAACAAAACAGGTCAAATTTGTAAAATAACAAATTTTTTAAACACAAATTAAAAAGGAATTATCATTTTCAGACCTTAACACACATCATTTTTCTTTCAAATAACAGCCAATATCTGTAAAATAATACATTTTGCTGACTCAAAAAAAGGAAACAATAGTGTAAGTTTGTAACTTACATTATAAATAATGAATTACCATTTATAAAAATACTTCTGTTCGATGCAGACATTATTTACAGTTATTTTACAGTTAATGTTATTATGTGTAATTTTTATTTTAAGATTTATTTTTGGCCTTTTATGCCTTTATGGGATAGGACAGTGGATAGAGTCGGAAACCGGAGAGAGGCGTATAATCTCCCTATCAGTGTACAATCCAGTGTATCTTCAATCAGTTGCAATCATTCTCTCACAACAAGCCAACAACTCAGCTTTTACTGCATCCCCTGATCTACTGTTAACTTAGATAAGATTGATTCCACTGAGTTATTGTGACCTCTCTTGGATGTTTGAGCGTCACTGTGTATTATGATGTAGAGTTTCACATCCATCTGCTTAAGGACGGGGGGGGGGGACTTTAACACATGCAAATATAAGCATTAGTATGGGAACTTGAAACCTCCGCCGCACAAACTCTGAGAACAGAATCTTTCAATGAAGAGGAAATAGTAACAAAGACTTTCCAACAAGGCAATTTCTCTTTTTTACTGGAGAAAGGATAAGATACGAGTAATTATTCAAAGCATATATGTCTTAAAGTATATGTGTGGAGGAGATCTGTAGGTTTGGATAACAGTAGTGGAGTCAGACTGGAAAGAGAAGCGGAAACAATAGGACGGCTACTAATAAAGAGGCCAACCTGGTGAAGTTATTGTTATTGGATTTATTAAAGGCTCATCATCATATAAAAATGTGCATGTTGAAAACAGGCATTTTCATTTTTCAGTAGAAAATATTCCATGTTTTTGTTGTTGTTAGTTTTGTGTCAGCCTATTTGATTTAAACTGTTCATGGCGACCTAGCAAAAGGCTTTACTCTGTACAACACCTGCCACAGCAAGAGCAAAGAGAAACTGTACTTTTTACATAGTTAGAACTTTAAAGGACTGGTTTATCTAAATTAGAATACACAAAACCAAACGTATGTTCTCACTTAAGCCTCTGAACCCCAAGCAGTTTCTGGGTGGTTGAAGTTTATTTTCCTATTTTAAAAACCCACCATGTTTTTCCAGGCGCCCACTGGAGTTATCAGTACTGGAAAAAATGGTGACTCCACATAACACAGACATTTTACCGTTTACATTTTTACAGCCTCTACAAACACGCCACTCTGCACATCAACTCCAGAAAGATGTTTCACCATGCTGAATGTATCTACCAACAACATGTTCCTCTGAAGGCTGTTTTTAAACCACAGTGTAGTAATTTTATTGATTAAGTATGTTCTACTGTCCTCCCTCTTGTCGTCTGCTCTCTGCTCTGTGTAAACACTGCCTGCAGTTCAGCTGAAAAGCCTCTGAATTTTAGTCACATGACTGTTGGTTGTAGGAGTCTGGATTTCTTTTGTTTGTTTTTTAAGGCAAATTTCTAAACTTGTCATGTAGAATAAAGCTATTTTAATTAAATATCACACCTTTAAGCTTAATTTAGTTCATTTACTAAATGGAACTGCACACTGAAAACCTCATGAGTCTTTCTGTCTTTACAGTGTTTTGACTCTGGTCAATGGTGTCATTGTAGTTTTTCTTTTTATTTTCTCTCTTTATTTTTTTTAAAGATAGCCTATCCTTCAAAACTGCTGGCAGGTTTAGATGTTCAGAGGGTTAACATCAGGTGTATCTATCTAGTTATGCGCATAGTTCTAATTTCATATTCCAAGGCTGAGATATCAGTCTCACATCATAGACCTCATTGTGAACAGCTTAACAGAACTATGCTGGCCCTGTTGACTGTATACAATAAAGACACTGTTACTGGGAAGACTGTTGAATCTATGAAATGTCCATCTGTGCCGTCAACAAAATCTCTATCAGAGGCACAAATGATCTTAAACCCAAGGAAATTAAACCAAAACTTTGCTAAAAGAGAGAAAACCTATATTATTAATTTAGGTGAACCAATCCTTTAACACATTTAAACACACATAAATTAAATGTAAAGAAAGCTACATATGTACAAGGGGTCTCACAGTGGCCTGACTCCTATGTGGAGTTGATCTGTGAGGAGGAGCTGCTGCTGCCGGAGCTCTTGGTCTTCTGCCCTCTGGTGGCGCTGGGCTGCCGCTGCACTCGCTGGCTGGAAGCCTCCCTGCTCTTCTCACTGTGGCTCGCTCCCGCTTTACTGCGCACCGCTGAAACACAGCAAACACAACCAGTCAAAGGAGAGGAGGGAGGTGAGGGTAACATGATTGTTGCTTCACATGTTTCAAGCAACATGGCACTGGTGGAGATGGGAAACACAGGGAAAAGTTACAAATGAGAGAGAGTAACTTTTTTTCTCTTTCGGTTAACAGCGTGGCACATACACACTGCACAGTTGATGATGATCAAGTGCTTCCAGCAACTATTATTGGAAAATTTAAAAGTGGAATGTACACCGATCAGGCATAACATTATGACCACCTGCCTAATATCGTGTTGATCCCCCTGATGTGGTCAAAAATGCTCTGAACCATTGGGCATGGACCAGAGGACCTCTCAGGGTGTCCTATGGGGTCTGGAACCAGGATGTTGGCAGTGGATCCTTTGGGTACTCTGTCTTGTGCAGTGGGGCCTCTGTCAATCAAACTTGTTCCACTGCATCCTGTTGTTGCTTGATCACAATGGGCTGTAGGAAGTTTGGAGGTCAAATCAACATGTTGGGTCATTGTCATGTTCCTCAACATGTTCCTGATTGGTTGATGTTGTTTCCATGTGGTGGGGTGCATTTTCCTGTGGGGGTAGGCCAGTGATATTTGGGATTTCCATTTGCATGAGGGAGTGTGTTTGTTGTGGGACAATGTTTATTTGGGTGTCTGAGTCTCATCAACATGGATGTTAAAATCCAAGGTTTTCCATCAGAACACCACATAGTACCAATATGATCAATGTTATTCACTTCACCTGTCAGTGGTCATGATGTTGTGGCTGATCAGTGTGTATATATACATATATAGAAGAATCTGTGTAATTTCCATATATTTCTACCTGAAGAATAACTCTGTGCAATATCGTTATTTTCCCCATTTTCACAGGAAACTGGGCAATATTTAGACCTTCTACATGTCAAAGACTGTACATTATCAACAGTACTTAAGTATAGTCTTTGTATATTTCTATTTTTTACTAACGTACCTTAAGTTTTTTTAACTATCCCATTTGCTGCTACAACATTGAAAAATGTCCTGCTGTAGAACCAGTAAAAGATTATCTTATCTTACTTCTAAAAGAAGCAGTAAAGGCCTGCTCTTTAATACGTAAAAGCTGAATTCAGACGGGAACAAAACACAAGCTGCTACCAGTACTATGGCCATTAAAACAGAAACAGACATTGTTGTTTGACTTACATTATTACTTATGTTTATTTGTGCTACTTTTACACTACAGTCCATTTCAGACATGGGATATGTAACACTGCTGCCTCATCAGTCAGTTAAGGTGACATCATTCTGTCTCACGGCCTGATTTCGACCTGCCCACCGCAGTGACGGAGAGAGACACGATATTTGTTACACATATTGAGAAAGGACAGAACATTTTGTCCATGTGTAATCTAACAACTATTTAACCAATAGTAAATACAAAATCCACAGCTGTGATGGAGTTCAGGATTCAACCTGAGGATGACTGATATATAACAAGTGATTCAAGTGCAGCTGATGAACCGTGACTCTGTGTGACAGCTCACCTGTCAGACGTAAAGAAAAGTACACAGTGTGACCTGCTGTTAGATCCTGATCCAACCTGTCTGCAAGTCGGAGATCATTTATAATTTTAAGTAATTACTGAAGTTACTACAGTTGTGAATAAATGTGTGCACCTCTCTCTCTTTGGAAAAACTACAAACAGCTGGAAGCAGCAAACTCAACTTCAACTCCTGTAAACGTTTGGTCAAAACCCTTACGGGACAGATGTTGATACATCACAAGTTCTATTTTTATGGACATTAGTTTGTAATGGTTATGAAACTTTACAGCAAATAAAATGAAAAAAGTGATTTATGATTTTGGCAGATTTTGCCTGATGTTTTTGGATATTTGTGCTGAAATGTAGAAAAAACACCTCCCTAAATCACTTCACACCACTTGTGCGTGTCTATCCATTAATGTGACTGCATGCAGTTCAGACTTGAAAGTAAAATGTTGCTGGTCTGACCTAGTAAGACTGCTGTCGTGACTTTTACAGATTAGCGAGCAGGGAGCTCATTCAGACAGGAGGCTGACACATACAGATGCCGTCAGATTAATGGAAAGGAGAGCCTGTCTGAAAGGGGCTGAAGACACTTCTCTACTTGTGCCACTCCTGCAACATGTTTTAGCTTTTACTGTTAAACTGTAGCTCTGCCTTCACTAACAGATCACACTCTAAGAGTTTTTGCTCCTCGCTACAGCCTGACTTGGTCATGTGTGACCAGCAGCTACTGTCTGCTAATGTTTTAGCTATTTTGAGATGCTGACGATTTTCAACCAGTTTTCCAACTTTCAGAACTTTCTCTACGTGCACCATTGTTGCACTGTGTTTTAGCATGCTGTTTTTTACAATTTAATCTTGTATCGTCTGTGACTAAAGTTCAGCATAAGTTACACAGTCTACTGTTTTTGCACTAGATTTCACTAAATTCACACCAATTAATCAATTAATCAATCAATTAATTATCAACTATTTTTAAGTAATTAATCAGATGGAGTAATATTGTAAATAAAAAGTCACATTTTCTGATAGCAGCTTCTCAAAACTTAGTAATTTCTAGTTACTTTCCTCCTCTGTGACAATAAACTGAATATCTTGTGGACAAAACAAGATACACTATATTGCCAAAAGTATTGGGACCTCGGTCTTTACACACACATGAACTTTAATGACATCCCATTCTTAACCAGTTGGGTTTAATATGGAGTTGGTCCACCCTTTGCAGCTATAACAGCCTCAACTCTTCTGGGAAGGCTTTCCACAAGGTTTAGGAGTGTGTTTATGGGAATCTTTGACCATCTTCTAGAAGAACATTTGTGAGGTCACACACTGATGTTGGACCAGAAGGCCTGGCTCTCAGTCTCCACTTTAATTCATCCCAAAGGTGTTCTATCGGGTTGAGGTCAAGACTCTGTGCAGGCCAGTCCAGTTCCTCCACACCAAACTGGCTCATCCATGTCTTTACTGAACTTGCTTAGTACACTGGTGTACAGTCATGTTGGAACAGGAAGGGGCCATCCCCAAACTGTTCCCACAAAGTTGGGAGCATGGAATTGTCCAAGATGTCTTGGTATGCTGAAGCATTAGGAGTTCCTTTCACTGGAACTAAGGGGCCAAGCCCAGCCCCTGAAAAACAAGCCCACACCATAACCCCCCTCCACCAAACACATATACACCTGTGGCCATGGAAGGGATTGGAACACCTGACTTCAATGATTTTGGAGGGGTGTCCCAATACTTTTGTCAATATAGTGTATTTGTCATCACAGACTTTGGGAAACACTGATCAACATTGTTCACCATTTCTTGGCATTTTAAAGACCAAACAACTAACCGATTAATTGAAACATAACTGGTTTAACCAACAGATTAATCAGCAAGGAAAGTAACTGTTAGTTGCAGCACTAGATTTCACTGCCTACCTTGATGCGTCTCCATCCGTCTACATCTATATTACATGGAGTCTAACAGGTTTGGAATTGTATCACCATTGAGCAACATGCGCAGTCACAGCAAGTCAAATGTAGTCAAGTCTTTTGAAGAATTTTTGATAGAAAGTTTCAATAAAAACTTGGCGCTCCTCAGTTTCCCCTAATTTATTAGTCAATATTGAATTTAACCTGCAACTCTAACCAATTACCATAACTGCCTGTTCGTTTAGTAATAAAGATTCTTTTCTCTGTTGCATTGTCACAGCTTGTATGATGAGGGGAAGACATAACATTTACAGAACAGAGAGAACTTCTTGAATTTTTCAACTGATTCAGATTCTTACTTCTTGCTCGTGCTTAAGAGACTCTATTTCCAAACATCACCTAGTACTTCAGAATTCCTTTCTTAGCCACTCAATAGCATACCAAAAAAAATCAATTGTGCAGTGAGTATGTCCACTTGAATATAAAAAACACCCAAGGCAAACGCTACCTGTCTAGTCCACACGCACATGCATTTACACAGTTTCCACTTGTGAAATGAGGGACACACAGCATCCCGGTCCATATCATGACACAACACTTATGTTAATACGAAAAGGCAAGCAAGTGGAAAGATGAGGGTGAAGGACACGGTGCAGCAGAGGGGACCTTGAGAGTGAGGAGAGCTAGCGTCTTGGGGGCCGTAGACCACAATCTTAGTGTTGACCCTTGTGGCTCTGGGGCCCGACGCTGAGGGGGGAGCTGCAGGAGGCTTAGGGCTCTTTCCAGAGACCAAAGAGTCCTCTTCTTCAGGAAACAAGAGGCACAGGAAAAAAAAGAAAGAATTCATGGGGGATAGAAAAGAAATTCGAAAGCACCGTGACGTGCACACCGTGAAGATCAGCTTTGGGGTTTTTTTTATGACTATCCTTGGTCTTCAGTTCACCTCCATTTAAGTGGAAAACCTCACTCTGGGGTGAAGCAAAGAGGGAATGTAGTTAGTGAAGGGATTAGGCAGCACAGGACCAGAACCTCTACTATGTATATATAGAACTTAAGTGGAGGAATGTGAATATATTTTACATGCTTGAAAAGAGAAGTGAGAGGCAAAAGAATAATAACAAGAGCGAGCTGAAAGGTGAAGACAGTCAGGAAAACACATCTATAATTCAAAAAGTTTTCTACACTTGGAGCTTGTGCTTTACAGAAACTATGTGCAGCTATTTATGCTTTCACTCAAACACACAGTCTCTCCCCAGCACACATACGCACCAACTGTATACAGCAGGTAGTATCGTTCCTTTACAATACAATGTTTTCACACTTATTATTTAAGAAATCAACACTCTTATCTGTTTAACGCTAACAGTAAATTCTAAACCCTTCATGTCAGTTCAAGTATGACATTAGAAAATTACTGACAGTTTAGTTTTTGTTTTTGTTCCAGCCTGTCATGCGCTACAAATGCTAATTAGATTGATGCTTTCATCTGGAACGGTGCATCAAAGGGGGACACTGATGTTTGAGTTGTAAAATGTCCCTTTAAAACAGATAAATGATAAATAACTTCTCAGTTCACTTTTAATTTTTGTGGAATAAACCCAAATGCCTCCGAATACAACTGCACAAATCACAAGCAACCTGACCAATGAAACGTGTGATGTAGAGCTGAAGTACGAAAGTGTCGGTCAACATATCAAACTTGGCCTAAAGGAGATAAATGGTTGTGATGGACCCAGCAGAGGCAGCGCCAGGTGAAGATATGAACAGTAGAGGGGCAAGATACATTCTACCAGAGCAAATGAAACGTGAACTTAGATCTGCACTGGGTCTATGCAACATGTGTGCGTGTGGGATGTAGAGTTTTTAAAGGTAGCTGTGACAGAGCCAAGTAGTAACACTTTTTTCTTTTTTTTGGATGAGCAATTTGCAATTTCTTGTGGAAGCATTTGTTCAAGTAACTTATCCAACACTGCTACACAGTCAGAGGATAAAGAATTAGTTTGGTGTGTGGATTAAGGGCTGAACTTTTAATTGATTTCAAATCAAAAGTTGCAATTTAAAACAATGCTATGAGCAAATTACAAATGCTGCAATTTAGAATATGTGTGGTGTAGCTATTAAATAATGATACCAACACTGCAATTCAATTTTATTTAATGCGAGCAGACTGAAACTTTCAGGGTTTGTTTATGCACATGAATGTGATTAATGACTAATGTGTACCACATGGTTCAGGCATTTATGCTGCTATTCCATTGACATAAACCTTGTATATTTTGCAGCACATCTGACCTTGTGGCTTAAACTGTTATGTCAAAAGGTTTTACAAATTCATACCGCTGTTCTTGTGTGACAGACAAACTATTGAATATAAAGCCTGACTTTGAAAAATTATATAGAAAATGAAAATGCAATATTTGCCAGAAAATGGCAATGAGAGATTCTACCCAAATTGTTCAGCCCTTGTGTGGATTATCAACACAGTTAATTATTTGCTCCATTGCGGGGGAAGAATATATCAAAGCTCTAAATATTGCTTAAATCAAACACAAATGAATTAAAATGAACTGTCAGACAGTAAATGTAGTGCACCACGTGGTAAATAAAACAATATCTCAGCAAGATGTGTTGACACACCACAACAGCACAAGCAAGGGTGATATTCATTCATTCATCAGAATTTCTTTCAGTTTTGCCTTTTTCAGGAAGCTGGTATTGCCCATGATACAGTTCTTTCACTATTATACATTGCTGGGAACATTTTTCTACAATCCAGAGTGTTTGCATTTTCAACAATCCCTCCTTTATAAGAACACATCTGTGAATGAAAGGTCCAAATTCTGAGAGGTACTCAAGAAGGGCTGTGATGTGTGTGTATGGTCCTGGACCAAGGCAATACAGTTCCTTGCATAAGTTCACCCAACCTAAACTGACGCAATGGTCACATTGGACAGAGTAACTGCAAAAACCTGTATGTGTGTGCAGGGCCTCTGCACTAAAACTATGGTTCCCAGTCATGATCCTAAAACTGCTGGACATTGCTCATGCTACCTCCCAGTGTTCAGGCACTAACCTCTGGCCTCTGTAGGTGCTGTGGTCATGCTCGTGGTGTGGGAGGCTGTTGAAGTCTCGGCGCTGCAGCTTTCAGCCACTCTCTGGCCTGCACACATGGCCTTCAGAGTCTGGAACACCGCCTGAGGGGCCACATTCATCTTCAGCAGGTCCACTATGATCCTTGAAGAACAAGAACAGGAGAAAGATAAAACCTTCAGTGCATCCCTTCATGCACACTACAGGCTCCTGGTTTCTGCTGATTGTAGTGACACTTACTTAAAGACCTCCTGATCCACGGTGATGCCTGCAGCCTGAGTCAGTTCAAACAGCTCCATCTCTTCAGCACTGAGGACCTTCTTCTTCTTTATGGCATATTTCTGCACGTTGGTTGTGACCACCAGGGCAGGAGAGTCGGGGGCGGAGGGAATGGTTTGTTGTGGTTGCTGAGACATCACTGTTGTAAACCTGAGTGGTTAGAATATGACAGCAAACAAGGTAAATTTAAGGAAACATAGTTAACCAATCAATCTGCATAAATGAGTGTTACCCGCCCGGAAAGAAAACATGGTGTAATTCGACCTCTTCTTTAAATATTACGACACAGAGCTTTACTAGACGCTAAAATAATAAACATACCAAACAACTGTATTTATTGTTATAAGAAATACTCACCGTTAAAAGAGCAGTGATGAGCGTTCAGAGTAGCCTTCGCCACAACAGTTTCTTCTGCTCCAGCTAGGCGAGACGCGCCAAAATTACGTCATCACTATGGGACGTGCTGCACTGTATTATAGGATTTGTAGTAAATGAGAAAGCTCTCAATAAACACACATACAACCACCTTTAAAGGCAATACAAGAACAGAATGAATAGTTTCTATCTAATAATAATAATGTGCCTGGACAGACAAAGCAAAAGCAGGATATTCAGATGGCAAACTAATGAGTAGGATAAAGTTCAGGAAGATAAGATGCAAAAATCTAAAATGCAGTATGTCAATATTAATAAACACATAAAAAAATAATGAATACAATTAAGTATCAATAAGAAAACAACAAAGCTAAATATGCTTGTGTTGCTTAAAAAATATTTTTACAAATGTGGATCACCTTCTTATGAAAACATTTAAGAGCAAATTTAATATTCACACCCTAATTATTATTTTCTTGTTGTCAGAAGGTTCCCTGAATGTTAAGGACTACCAGTTCTGGGGATGGTCACGGAATGTTCCCTGAAGGTTCTGCTAAAAACAAACAAACAAAAAAGAAATACATCTTTTCTTTAAGGTTACAAAAATTAACCCTCAGAAAACATTCGGAACGTAAAAGCATATGAGGAGCTGAATGTATTTGATGATCTCCTGCGCAAATATGGATAAGCTTAAATGTATTAGTTTTTTCATGTACTTTTCTCTCACTTATGTATATAATTGTATTATGCTTTCATATAATTTAATTTTATTTCTAATCTAATTTGCCTTAATGTTTGTAAATGTTTCTTGGACATTAAAAAAAGCTTGGATACCGGCTCTGTTGCAGTACGATATAGCAATATTTCGATGTGTATGTTTGTACAAATATAGCTGTAACATTGCACGTCTCAAATTTGTGTTTCGCTAATGGTTTCAGATCATTATTAGGGGGCCAAGCCCGAGGGGCATGGGACACGCGTATGCTAGCATACGCGTTTCCCAGGCCCGAAGGGCTGGGAACCCTATTGTAATCGTTCAGATTACTATTATTATTATTTTCCTTCATTATTTTTCCGTTGATAAAAGTAGTGCTGCAGACTAAACCGTGCAAGGGAGGGTGGTGCAATTTGGAAGGTTGGTCCAGACCCCTGCCCTTACCTCAGATGCAAAAAATTGCACATGTCTGCCTACAGGGGGCGCTATAACCAAAGGCAACACGTTTTGGGTTATAACTCCCACACCGTATGTCGCACATTCAAAAACCTAATATCCACAGATTCCCTGAATAGCACTAAATCATCTGGGATAAGCCACGCCCATTTCCGCCTATAATTTTTTTTTGCAATATCGCAAAAACTGGAAAACCTACTTTTTCGAACTCTTCCTTCGGTTTTTGTCCAATCAGCGTGAAACTTGGCACATACAGTCTTCAGTTGAACCTGATCTAAAGTTATCAAAAGAATTTTGTTCCGTCTAAATATGCGCAAATTACTAACGCAAAAATTTTTATAGCTAGCTATAAAAATGCTAACTGTTGCATATCTTGGTCAAAACAAAAGCTAATAACACTAAACCTGAGATCTCATGTTGTCATGTGACTGTGTGGGTATTTGCCAAATTTGGCTCATGTTGGCCACTAGGGGGCGCTGCAACTATGGGAGATTTATATCTTTTAAATGGCAAGACCGATTTTTCCCAAATTTGGTAGGTATGATGCTGGGTCACTCCTGAGGCCATATCTTTATGTTATTTATGAATGGTCAAAGTGGGCGTGGCTTATTACAAGGTAAACAACAAACGTTTATTTCAGCTCAAGTATTATGCTGAGGACTGTGAAAATTACAGGGTCTATATAGAAGAGCACACAGACCACGCACACCAAAAATTGCGCGTCTACTCCACTAGGTGGCGCTATAACGGTTGCAAACGGACTTTGGCCTGTAACTTTCACATTTTAAATGACATCTTGGTAAACTTTATATCTATGTGTTCCCTAAATAGTGTCGCATCTTCTGACATAGGCCACGCCCACTTCCACTGCACATTTCTCTTTGTACATCAATACACATCAAGAACCTACTTTTTCGAACTCCTCCTACAGTTTAAACTCCATCTTCACCAAACTTTGCACATACAATGTCCAGACGTGCTTGAGCAAAAGTTATCAAAAGAATTTTGCTACGACAAAAAATGTGCGAGTTATAAATACTCAATTTTTTCTGCTAGCTAAAAAGCACATACTGTTGCATATTTTTGTCAACGTGAAAGCTGTCCACATTAAACTCAACTCACTTGTGTCAGAGGTCAACCAGAGGCTCTGTGCCAAATTTGGCGCAAATTGGCCAATAGGGGGTGCTATAAACAGGACAAATTCAAGCTACATGAAAGTTGATCCGATTGGCACCAAATTTGGTGAGCATGATGTGGGCTTGCTCCCGAGGCCAGCCGTAAAATTTAGTAATGTTTGGTCAAAGTGGGCAGGACTTGTAACAGCTGACACATTGAGCCTTTCACACTTCCGCTGTTCTTCCATTACCATTACAGCACTGCTGGTGAGACGTTGGCCGGTATCCTGACGCTCGCCCCGGGGCCGTGGTCCTTCTGGCCTGACCTCCATGGGCTCGGCGAGACCCGGGGACCTAGTCGCGCAAGGGGGCTTGGCCCCCTTTGATAACTGCTTGCAGTTCTAGTATTAACATTTATGATTGTACCAAGAGGACAGAACGATATTTTCCGGTGATAGCACTTGAAAGGCGAAAGCGGAAGTGATTGGAGGATAATCCTCTCGCGCCTGCGCAGTTCTCCGCGCTGTCGTAAAGAATGGCCGCTGCTGCAGCAGGAATAAACAAGCAGGGCGCCGTAGCGACGATGGAGCCTTGTATCCGACATGGGAGGGGAGCTAGTGGAAGCACAGTGAAGGTTGTAATGTTGTCACTAAATACTAAAGCTACATTATGTTCGTGGTGATCGTGTTGTTCGGTTAGTTTGCACGAAGCATCGACAGCAGGCTCGCTGCCTTCGTGGCTTCTGATTTTGGACGAACGCTGCTGCCGCTGCGTTGGCGTTGGAAGCAGTAGATGGCAAACAAGCCAGATTCGATACGAGTAAAGGTTGGATCATAAGTAGCGTACAGTTTACTTATTTTATAAATAGCTTACTTAGGTTTATGCACACTCATGTTTGGTATTTGTGCCTGCAGCATGCTAACAGAACCGGAGGATCAACCACAGCTAGCTCTCTGCACTAGCTGCGTTTCTCTGCAGCTCCTCTGTGTGGTGGCTCTGCTCACCAACGTGATTTAAAAGTCGCTGCATAGTGAGCGTGTAATGTAGACTCTGTTAAACTGGTGTTTGCATGGCATTTGTTGAAAGATCACATTTAGAAACAGAGATCAGGAGGGATGACCAGCTGGAACTCTAGATGACTGCACCTCACGCTGACATGTTCACTGACTCCTCTGTCTTCTCTCTGTAGAGCATCTCTCTGCATTCAGTCACAACATGTGTGAAAATCACCCCCAGCTGTGGGATATTTCTTCCCTCTGCCTGCAGGATTCTGACACACAGTGGTGGCTTGGCAGTTCATCAACTTGTGCTTGTGTTTACAGGTGCTGGAGTGTGGAGTGTGTGAGGACGTCTTCTCTCTCCAAGGGGATAAAGTCCCTCGCCTGTTGCTCTGCGGTCACACTGTGTGCCATGATTGTCTCACCCGGTTGCCCCTGCATGGCAGAGCGGTCCGCTGCCCCTTTGACAGACAGGTCACTGAGCTGGGTGAGTGAGGGAGTTGCTATGACGTGAAATAATCAGATTGTTTGCCACCGTTGTACCTCTTTTATTTGGAATATCACTACTCAGGCTTCATGGGTTTTACAGTGATGCTGTTGGAATAGTGCACCCAATGTTTCTCAGTTTTAGGCATTACATTCTTTGTCAGTTTCCAAACACACTGCCAATTTCTTGACACATTATGTAAATTATTGTAAACAAAACAGATCAAAGATCCAGATAAATGTTTTGTACATTTATCGTAATTCTTCATCAGGATGATCTGAGACTTTAAGTTAGTAAAATGCAGCTCTACTTTGGCTCTGTTATAAGCAGTGTTACATTTTCTTATCATTTCTGACTCCTCATAGCTTTGGCTTGCTGCTGCCTGGAGCTGAAACACAGTAATGAAGGGGGGCTGCTCTGCTGGTCAAATGACCTGACACAGTTTGATGCAGGTGCACACACAGACCCCAAACATTAACAGACGCTGAGATTTAGTTTATTGCTTCCAGCTGTTTGTAGGAGTCTTTCTTCTGAGTTTATTAAATACCTGCAGCATCAGACAGCAGCAGGATCCATGTGAGTATCTCCAAAGCGAGCTGCAAGTGCATCAGTCGTGAGTCCTAAACTCCATCACAGCTAGATGTCATTTTACTGTAAAAGTCTTGATTTGTTTACTGAAATCAGAATATGTTTCTGTCATGTCAAGTTTTTGAGTCGGTGTTAGTGTCAGTAACATTATTGTGTGTGTTGATGTGTTTTAGAATGTGACCCCTCTAATCCTTAAAGTAGCCAGGGGTTGCCAAGTAGCAGTGAAAACTATTTTTGTGTACCATAATTGGTTGTGGCTTCATAAGTGAACAGAATTTTTCGTGTCTAAATCACAGATAAAGTGGATGTTTTGCTGATAGCTGAACTTTTTCCTCTCAAGTACTCTGCAGCATTTCTTCTTCTGGACTGTTTTGAACGGTGGTCCCTGTAATAACCACATTGTTACGACGGCATGCACGTCAGAAAATCAGTAACATTAACTGTAAAATAAGAGACCAAAGTGTATCAGTATGCAGTTTATTAAGTCTTGTGTTGACCTAGTTTTCAACTAGTCGCCATACAACAAGATCATCCTAGAATTCCCAAAATTCAGTTATAGCTTTTGTGATCCCCTTTGGTCATCCCTATCTGTGCACTCCTACCAGTGAAACACTTGTCACAGCAGAGGATGAGTTTCTGGAGACATTGAACCTTTTCGTGTTTCAATTTGTAACATAGATGCGAACATAGTAAAAGCACCGTTCCCAGCCATGCCTTGGCTGCATTCTTTGCAATAATTGTAATGTGTACAGTGGGTTGTTTAATCATATCTCAGTGTTGCCATCAGGTTAAGAATTTATTTCTTGTGATGTTGTTGAATGTGACAGAGATTCATACACTTAAGACAGTGGGAAGCAGGCTTTTGGTCACATGGCGAAGTGAAAGATTTGCTGCTTGCTGTGACTGACCATCCTACCTGAAACCAGGAAACATGCCAGAATTAACAGAAAACCTTAAAACAACAACCTGAAATCTGCAGGTTTCTCTTCATTTGACTTCCAAAGCAAAGGCACTAAGGCACATCTAGCACGAGCCTTCCACTTAGTAGGGCTGAACAGGTACTGCCGACTTACAATCACATTTTTTAAGGCTTTAGTTCAGTGTTTACTGTGTAATAAATATGTGATATATGATGGATCGGTGCAACATGAAACCCCATTAAAACAGTAACAGCTGTATATTCTAATGCAAAGAGGAGAACTTGAGATAGAAATTTCTTCCAGCATGTCTTTGTTGCATGTTTTCAATCTCGTAGGAGACTGAGGAATCTTTACAAAAGCTGTGGCTGTGTAAATGAATAAAAATAATGAAAAAATAAAGTAATAATAATGAAAAATAAAATAAGAAAATAATAAAACCCTTCTGTAAACAATCTCTGACATTCAGATAGGTGGATCTCTGTGGCTCAAGAGCTCATCTAAGTATTGCTCATTTTGCAATCAGGTTACATAAAGTAATAACGGTAACAAATAAACTCTGGGTCAGACATCGTGCACTACAGCCTTTGCGATTTGCTAATTTCATTGTTTCAGATTCTGATTTAGATTTAAAATCGATTCATTCCTTAAAGAGGCACAAAACAACCACAAAGTGACACAATATTACCTCAAAGAGACACACAGTGACCACAAAGATGCACAAACTATCCATAAAGCCGCTAAACAAGAGGATTGTAGCAGGAAATCTCAAGTAATCCCAACTGAAGTGAACCTTATGATTATTGGTTTTGTGCGACTGTGTCAGAGGGCTTATTCTGAGGCTACAGCTTGTGTTAGATTTGCATCATATTGCGAAGTTCGCTTGTTCTTTTTGTTCAGATGAAAACTGCAATATGGTGAATTTGTTACAGAAAAAGAGCTTATTGCTGCAGAAATCTGTGACCAGGCGACTCTAAAGATGTGATGATTGACTCTCCTGTCTAGAGTTTTCTCTGTATTCAGGGTGGGAACGCTTCACCTCCGTCAGTTTGCTTTAAAGTATTTCCTGTTTCTCCACATCTCCTCAGGGGACTCTGGAGTTTGGGGTCTAAAGAAGAACTTTGCTCTGCTTGAACTCCTGGAGCGACTCCAGAATGGAGCCACCAACCAGTCAGGAATGGCGGAGGACGCCCTGAAAGGGATGGGAGAAGTAAGGCAGCTGTCATTTCACTGTTGTGCAAACGCTCTGTAATACATGCCCTTCTCACTTCTGCTGCACCCTGTCCTTCACAATGCTTCTTTTCACCCAGTGTATAATTCGGTGTGACGAGGACGAGAGCCACACGGCCTCCATGTACTGCACAGTGTGTGCCACCCACCTGTGTGCCGAGTGCTCCCAGCTCACCCACTCCACTCGCACGCTGGCCAAACACCGCCGGGTGCCGCTGGCTGATAAGCCCCATGAGAAGACCCTCTGCCCGCAGCACCAGGTCCACGCCATCGAGTTCGTCTGCCTGGAGGAAGCCTGTCAGTCTGGGCCTCTCATGTGCTGTGTGTGCAAGGAGTACGGCAAGCACCAGGGACATAAGGTGGGCGAAAACATGTTCTCATGTTAGACATGTACATTTACACAGACGTGGACGTACAAAGTGACCACAAAGGAACACACAATAACCACAAACAGACCAAACTTATCAGAAGGACAAACAAAATGACCACAAATAGACAAAAATGTCCACAGTCAGACCCAAGAGGCCACAAAAAGACACACAAACTATCACAAAGGTACACAAAAAGACCACAGAGACAAAAAAGACAACAAGTAGAAACAAAATGACCACAGGCGGATACAAAATAAGTACAACGAGACACAAAATGACTACAGACTTTAAAAAACAATCACAAAGAGACACAAACGATGACAAGAAGAGACAAAATTGCCACAGATAGATGCAAAATAACCACATTGAGACAGATAATGACAACAAGGAGATAAAAAGGACCACAAAGACACACAGAAGACCGCAAAGAGACACAAAATGACAACACACAGATACAAAATAACCACAAACAGACCAAACTTACCACAAAGACACACAAAATCACCACAAATAGAGATAAAAATCCACAGTCAGACCCAAGAGGCCCCCAAAGACACACCAAACTATCACAAAGGTACACACAAAGAGACATAAAGACAACAAGTAGAAACAAAATGGCCACAGGCAGATACAAAATAAATACAAAGAGACACAAAATGACTACAGACATAAAAAAGAATCATAAAAGAGACAAAAACGGCCTGAAAGAGACATAAAAATGACCACAAGGAGACAAAAAGAACCACAAAGCATCAAAGCATCCATATATAATCACACATTCTCTAACTGTTTTCCAGCACGCTGTTCTCGAGACTGAAGCGAATCAGATCCGTGCGTCCATCCTGGACATGGCCCACTGCATCCGCACCTTCACAGATGAGGTGTCCGAGTACTCGAGGAAGCTGGTGGGCATCGTGCAGCAGATAGAGGGCGGCGAGCAGATAGTGGAGGACGGAGTCGGCATGGCGCACACTGAACATGTGAGACGCAACACAGGGCTTCTTCGGAAAACAAAAACAATTGTGCTTTTCGTCTGGCATTGATACCTTTTCCATGCATTCGTCAGGTTCCCGGCACAGCAGAGAGCGCTCGCTCCTGCGTCCGAGCTTACTTTGCAGACCTCCACGAGACTCTGTGTCGGCAGGAGGAGATGGCGCTGAGCGTGGTGGATGCTCATGTCAGGGAGAGGCTCATCTGGCTGAGGCAGCAGCAGGAGGACATGACCATCCTGCTGTCTCAGGTCTCCACCGCCTGCCTGCACTGCGAGAAAACCCTGCAGCAGGTAGGAGATGTGAAAAACACTGAACCCAATGAATAAACGGTTGCTTTTAAGGCCCTTTTTACAAATAAAGGATTAAAGTTACAGTACTGGGCTGATGAATGCATAATGTGTGTTGCTTGTATCCTGCTGTAGGATGACTGCAGAGTCGTGCTGGCAAAGCAGGAGATCAACTGTTTGCTGGAGACCCTTCAGAAGCAGCAGCATCAGTTCACTGAGCTGGCAGATCACATTCAGCTGGATGCTGGCATCCCTGTCACGTTCACTAAGGTACGCTGCTCATAGTCAGCCCTGGAAAGCTGCATGTGTCAACTAGAGATGTCCTGATCTGATCTCAGAGATTGTTTTTTTTTAACTGATCGCATCTGCCTGAACCTCAAACCCATCCTTTGATTACATTGGTTGTCACACAGGTGTTGTAAAGGGAGAGCACAGTTTGTGACGGGATGCTAGGGATGCAAAATATGAATCATTTTCTTAATTAGCAGCAGCATTATCAAACGAGAACAGATTAACTGATAACACAAATGAAGCACATGCTTTGTGGTTGTGTCCTAGTCGATCCTGGCTTGTCTTAATCAGCAGCTCTGGCTGGAAGAAGTCTTTGACAATACTTTGTGCTATTAACACTGAACTGCCTGTGGTCTGACTGCCTACAGTTTTTAACTGTACAACAGGTACTACAGCTGATCTACAATACATGTTCTGGCATGCATGTAGAGGAGACAGGTTTTCTCTGTCTGTGGGAGCTTGTGGAGCCACAGTACACCACCATCCTCTCCACACTACATTTCAGACAGTGTCCTACTGAAGCTTTACAACCAGGGTCATGACCCCCCCACATGACAAACAGATTTGATGCAGAAATCCATTTCTTTTCTCTTAATGCATCACAGAGCTGTTTAGTTGTCAAGCATCTACACTGTATTGATTTTAATGCCTTTAATGTACTCAACATCTGTATTATCTAGGAAAATGGTATCGGATTGGGAATCAGTATGGGCAGATAGTAAATATGAAATGACTCCGATAGGATTGGGGTCAAAAAAGCCTTAATCAGGACAAAAAACTTTCACAGTTTTAATCGAAAGGGCTTCGGCTTTTCACGAATATGTAACTGTGGGGCTGAAAATGTGTTTTCAGGACAACCGGGTCCACATTGGTCCAAAGATGGAGATCCGTGTTGTGACTCTCGGGCTCGACGGAGCTGGAAAAACCACCATCCTCTTCAAGCTGAAGCAAGATGAGTTCATGCAACCCATCCCAACCATTGGTAAGCACATTTGGAGTATAATGAAAGTCAGCTCACTGATCTAGACATGCTGTGTGTGACGGAGCCCATATTCTGCACATTTACATGTTTATAATCTGCTCTGATTGGTCAGCTGGGGCTAATGGGTACTGGGGTATTGGGATGTAGCACGAGCAGAGGCAGCTCTAGTGGGGAAGTAAAGATGGAAAGTGAGGAAGCTGCTCACTCTTTGTTTGAAGCAACTAGACAGGTGTAATGCAAATCTGTTGCATGATGCGTAGATAAGGAACAGAAGAAAAGCCTGGACTTCAATAAGTGTTTGTAAGGAGCATAGTCTTTGTGGGAGAGAATAACTTCCTTTGGTGTGAGATATGTAAGTTTGCAGACATTACACACGCATAAAAACTGGCTCTGTAACACACCTAAGGAAAATCAAAAACCCAAAAAGGCTCTGTGTGTCACAACATTACAAATCTCTTTAATAATGTCCTGAGTAAATCTTGTTTTTAATCTTCTCTTCAAGGTTTCAACGTGGAAACAGTTGAATACAAGAACTTGAAGTTCACCATCTGGGACGTTGGAGGAAAGCATAAGCTGAGACCTCTCTGGAAACACTATTATCTCAACACTCAAGGTATGATCTGTGCTTTACACGCTGTGGAAGTGTGTTCATTAGATATCTACATGTTGAACTGAATAATACTTTTGTTTGAATTCGGCTTTAGGCTGTAGTAAACAGAGGAAAATCTTTTCTTCTGTTTACCAGCTGATTGGTCACCAGGGCTTGGCATGTTATCTGTAGGTGCAGTAAATGAGCCACAGTTCACTCTACCTGCTAACCATATTAACCTGAATACATTCCAACAGCATGAAAAGCTAATAATTGCATCTTATTAAATCATTTGAATTTGGTATTTTATACTGAAATGATAAGAAAAGACTTGGAGCAGACCAGGAAAATATCATCTGTGTCATATTACTAAACTGTTGCTATGGCTGCTAGGTTTAAATATATCCATGCGCGAAGACAATGAAATCCTTTGATTATTTAATTTGACTTTTAATGTTTGACTCCTGAGTTGTGTGACCACTTTTACAGGTATCTACTCATAAAGTATTTTGGCAAACTGATGGAATCAGCAGTGTTGTTATGTCGAATGAATCCTCAACAGACCTTAAATATGTCGAGCAAATGTCACAGCAGTCCATCAGATAGGCGACATTTATGGTTCACTCTGAACCGTAAATGTCAACCTGTTTGTGGTGTGAGAGGAAAAGTCGCGGGATCACCAGAGTCACTTGGTTTCATCCTCTGGGAACGATTAATATCTAATAGAAGGAGAGCGGCTGGCAGTGGCCTCTGATGCACCTGGTTTCTGGGAAGGTCACAGCTAAAGTAGCTGATCAAACCACAGACAGTCCAGAGGTTCTAATGAGCAGAGATTGCTTTTAGTACAGATGCCTTTGTTGCAAATGGAGTTTCCGTGTGTGTGTGTGTGTGTGTGTTTAGGTGTGTTTGTCCAGTAGGGAGGAACATGTTGATGTACTGCTATGAATTGAACTGTGAGACCCCACAGCAAGATGCAAGCAAGCTTATTTATCAGCCCAGAAGTAATAATCAGTGGTTGCAGTGTTTATATAACGCAGACATGACACTGAATACAACAAATGTAATGTACAGACATATCAGCAGCTTGTGATGTAGCTGAAGATACAACAACCACACTGACTGCAGGATACTGAGGATTGACTGCACAGGTGAAGAAGGCCAGAGATTCACTTGCTCGGCTGAATTAGCTTGACTGTCAGCAGATGTGAAAAAGAGATTAATGCAGATGAAAGCGTGAAACCGTGTAATATGGGACTAAAGTATTGACAGTTTAGTGAATGCACACAACAGTGAAGACGAAGGCAACAGCCATGATAGCGCTTCTACGGGCACTGACAAAAGCCTCTCCTGGACTGTGTTTTCATGCACAACACTGTGGGAGGTGGATTATACCGAGTGGTACCAGTGGTGTCAATGATGGGCTGAATTATGAATGGATTTAAAATTTTAAATTGTGGTTTGTACCAATGTAGTTAACAAATCGCAATGGCAGCAATTTAAGATACTTAAGATATTTAAGATACATAATAAGCAGTCCATCTGATCCAGAGTGTAATCCTTTGAATCCCAAGCAGTTCCTGGATGTTTTTTGCTCCCCTCACATTTTCACTCACTGTGGGCTCATTTTTGACTCCACTGTAAAGTCAAAAGTCAAATTCAAAGTCTTTTTTTGTCAATACTGCGATATGTACGGGACATAAAGAGCATTTAAATTACTGTACTCTTCAAACCCTCAGTGCAGACAGTAAACATTAGGTAAATAAGTCCTGCACCTCTATGGAAACAGTGCGCAATCCAAGTGCCCACAGGTGACTAATGGCGCTCCACATGCTATAGATAATTAACATGTCATTTTTTCCATGTCTCCTCTCTGCCTGCAGTTCAGCTAAGAGCTCCCAGCATTCTGTAGGTCACCGCTGTGTAACTAGTGGCCTCCCCATTTCACCAGAGTGTTCAAATTATCTGTTTGTACAGAATCTAGTTTGAGCCAATGGTTCATTTTCGAAAAAATTAAATGACACATGTAGAATAAAGTGAAAATGATAAAATATCAGGACTTCAGGCTTAGATTTAGATTTAGACTTAGACCGAATATCTTGAGCTTTTCATGCTGTTGGAATGTATTCAGGTTAATACGGTTAGCAGGTAGAGTGAACTGTGGCTCATTTACTGCATCTACAGATAACATGCCAAGCCCTGGTGACCAATCAGCTGAGTAAACAGAAGAAAAGATTTTCAAGATTGAGAAGGACTGTCAGAAATTTGAGTTTTTCTGGCTTTGATAAATGGTGTCATTTAGATTTTTAAAGCTTACATGCCTTTTAACGTCACGAGTGGTTGTGGGGTTTAAAATGTTAATTGAAAAAATTCAAGGTCGAAGAATCTTGTATTTCATCTTTTGGTGCCAAAATAATTAAGTTGATCAAGCAGACTAAAAAAGAAATCAGTTGCCCCTGTCTCATCTGATAGAAAACTGAATCTCCTCTGGGTTTGGACTGTTGGCCACATGAAACACGCTGTGTGGAGACGTCATCCTGGGACCTGGAGATAATGACTGAGTCTAGTGACCTTCTTCATGCTGTTTTCTAATACTGAACCATTAGCACTACTGTCCATCGCTGCTGCCATATATATTGCACTACTCTCACCTCAATAAGCTGCCACTGTTTTGCCCTGGAGAACTTTCAAATTTACACACACACAATGCTCGGTGGTTAGCAGCGTCGCCTCACAGTTAGAAGATCCCCGGTTCGCGTCCCGGTTAGGACACCTCGGAACTTTTCTGTGTGTTTGCATGTTCTCCCTGTGCAGCGTGGGTTTTCACCGGGTACTTCAAAAACATGCTGAGGTTAACTGATTATTCTAAATTGTCCATAGGTGTGAATGAGAGTGTGCTTGGTTGTCTATCTCTATATGTAGCCATACGATAGACTGGCGGCCTGTCCAGGGTGTCCCCTGCCTTCACCCGAGCCGGCTGGGATAGACTCCAGCCCCCACTGCGACCCTGCAAAGCAATAAACGGTGTATAGATAATGGATGGATGTTTTGCGCTACTGCCAGTGTACATACGTTGATCTCTATATATTTTACTTTATTCTATTTAGACTGTATTCTGATCCTGTTTTTAACGTATGGCACTAACACAAAGGTGAGAGAGAAATGTCTTTTTGGTTCGTCTCTATGTCCTGAATATTTAGCGAAACTGACAATAAAAATCTTCTATTCTATTCTGATATAAAACAAGTGATAAATTCCTAAATAGAGAATGTCGTCCTCCTTATGTGACATTCTTTTGATTGTATCCCACGTGGTAATGTTCCATCTTGTTTTAACTCTGTTACACTGTTAATGTTGAATTTAAGCTTGACTGAAATCACAATATCAGTCTGAAAAATCTCAATTAGATCTTTTCTCCAAATTCTTCAGCCCTAGTCTGAGCCAGAGTGGACCAGCACTCCTTAGGACCAACTTCCATTTACCTCTAATTGAGCTTCTCCTCTCTGACTCTTGTGTGCACAGCGGTGGTGTTTGTGATTGACAGCTGCCACAGGGACCGACTCATGGAGGCCCACAGCGAGCTGGCCAAACTACTGACAGAGAAGGAGCTGCGAGACGCCTTGTTGCTCATCTTTGCGAACAAGCAGGTACTGTAAAAAAATATCCTGTCAGATCTCACTGTGATTTTTTTAACGAAACGGACCAGAGGTGATCGTGAGGTTGCTTGCTGCTTGCAGGACGTTCCCGGCGCCGTGTCTGTGGAGGAGATGACGGAGCTGCTGAGCCTACACAAGCTGTGCTGTGGGAGGAGCTGGCACATTCAGGGCTGCGACGCCCGCAGTGGCATGGGCCTCCACGAGGGCCTGGATTGGCTCTCCAGGCAGCTGGTGGCCGCCGGGGTCCTGGACGTCGCCTAAGCGTCCCCTCACACACTGACTCTCCCCCAACAAGTGAACCCGAATCCCAGCCTCTGAGCCCGGTTCATCACTTCTCCAACTTCACGACAAGGCTGCGGCTCCAAGCCTGACCTCATCTTTCCTTCTTTGTGCACCGTTGTGGGCAAAGAAAACAAAGATGTAAATACTTCCTCCAGTTACACACTGAACCAGAAAATACCTTTTAGGTCTGTCCCTCCCGACTTCTGAGAAATAAACCCTCTGGGCCTAAAACCTGAATTAAGACTACAAACTCCCACCCTGCTTCATGTCTAAGGCAGCTTACACAGTCTAACACAATGCTTACTTCACTTTTTCTTCTTTCTAACCCTCCAAGGAGACGAGCTGTTTATCTGGCATCTTTAACTAGTAGACTTTAGGTCCAGTTAAATGTTAGAAATGCTCCTTGTGCCCTGACAGAGTGGCCTGTATCTGTAGTTTCTATCTCATGTTACTCATCATAACCAGCTCCATACGTGACAGTAACCTCAACTAAACGCAGAGTGCTCCATGTCGTAATGATAGTATCATTTATGTACCTTTTAGTTGTTTCGGTAAGCTTCAGATAATCCTGAGACAGAACTATAATCCAGTGCATTTGCAGGGAAGTGAGACGGGACAGAGACATCGGTTTAAATGAACCCAGCGGCTTCACACTGACGGCCAAATGTTCAGACATTGCCTTGTCATCTAATGTAAGCAATAGCAGCTGATGTTTCGTTGAGACTTTAAGTTATGTGTGCAAGATTTTTTTTTTTTAATTGTATTTAATGCTGCAGCTGGTCTTAAAACAGTGCACCAGTGGAGTTTGGGTTTGAATGTAGTGTTTTCTGTTACAGAACTGTTTACTGAACTTATTTATGAGCGGGAACGTTACTTTGATACGAGGCCGTTGGGAGAAAAATCAGAGTTTTTATGCACCGATTCTGCCTCCGTTTTGTGGAGTGTCTTGCACGCAGAATTTGTGGAATGCACTAGTCTGCTGCCTCACTACCAGTTTCATTTGGAAGCAAATGAACTATATCTGCTGTTTCTTAGTAGACTGTGAGTATTAACCTCACTGCTGAACACGTCTTGTGAAAATATTCCTATATAAACTTCTCACACGAGCCCTGGAGTGCTTACGAGATGGTACACCTTTAAAACAGCCTTCAGTAATAACGTAATGTGAAACGTAGTGAAACATTAAACCTAACGCTGACACTTGTCTTGTTATCGAGGAACCATCATTTGAGTTGATCTTTATTCATTGCTATGTAATGTTTACTATTTGTATCTATGTATAAAAATACAAATTTAAAAAAATGCACGCGTGAACAGCCTTTCCACATCGTTTGTGAGAACATTTCCATTCGTTTTTTGAAACGTAGAAGCACAATGCGCATTGAAACCTTTGTTACCAGTGGACTTGATAATGGCTTTTGTAAATTATACATAATGTGATGCTGTAAAATAAACTAATTGATCTCATCTGTCTGGCTGCAAGCTTTTTGTTTCTTATACTACAATTAACATTCATATAACAACACTCAAATCGTTCTTTAATAACTCAACCTGGTTAAAAAAATAGCACTGTACAGGACGTGATGAAGACACGCAATCACTTAATGGTGATGTTGATAATGCTGATGTCTTCGTACGGTTTGTCAGTCTTGGGGTTCACTTTGACATTGGAGATCCTCTGGACCGCCTCCATCCCTTTTGTACATCGTCCAAACACAGTGTGCTTGTTATCGAGCCAAGGCTGCGGGAGAAGAGAAGCACACAAAGCAATTAAAATCACACAGTACAGTCCAGGTGATGCGAGCCAGATCTGAGGAGATACGCCCAAGGCTTCATAAAAGCATGAAACTTTCCAGAAACTGATGGCAGAATCAACACAACACTCATTTCTCCTGAGTCAAACACTCAAATGGTCATGTCTGTCTATTTGTTTTGAAGGTCAGGGATCGCAACAATACCAAATACAGCATCACAACTGTCCAGGTGAATAGTTAACAGGGAATTCAGAGACACTATGAGAAGGAAATCACAGTACTTGAGATCCTAGGCAACACTTCCTAAAGTCAGGTTTGTTGCATGTATGTAGTGTAGAGTTTTAACAACTTAATGCATCTTTTAATTTACCACAATACAGTGACTGCAAAGAGCAGAACAACATCCACTAGTGTCCATTCAAAACATGCCTGTCCAGACACATCTCACCTGTCTGAGGTGAAGAAAACAACAGTGTTACCTGCAGTTAGATCCTGATCCACACTGTTTGCATGTCGCGTTCCATTTAAAGGTATGAGAAAAGAATACATTTATCAGTGTTGTGTGATGTGCGTTAATTCGTGAAGCTCTTTCTCTTTGGAGAATCTCATATGGATTCTGATGCTGTCTGATGCTGTCTGCAATTATTGAACAAACTCATTAACAAGCAGCTGGATGCAATAAAATAAACTTTGCTCCTTTTAAAGTTCTGTCAAAACCTGGATTACTTTCATTAATGTTGAGGCTCAGTAATCTGGCCTGTTACCTCGCCTTTCTTCATCACTGTAAAGTTAGATTTTTATGAACATTATCGTTTGTTATTCTACAGCAAAGTGAATGAGCCATTCTGTGAACTAGCAGTAAAACTGTCTCTTTTGCTCTCTATGATGTTTTTGGGCCTATATTGGTGCTAAAATGTAGAAACATTCTTTCCCAAATCGCATTACACTGATGCCTCTCTGTTAATGTGACTGTATGCAGTTCAGACTTGAACCGAGTTGAAATTCCAGAGTGTTTAGGTCTGATCTGATCCAGGTACCCCTGATTGCAGTGTGCAGTTCAGGGCAGGAGCTCAATGTTGCTCAACGTCGGCATTCTATTGGCTGAATCCAACAGTTAGGGGCGGGAGCTCAACGCTCATCGTCGGCATGCTGTTGGCTGAATCTAACATTTGATCCGTCGGGGACATTGCCTGCAAGTAAAAACGAGCGCCGTCTTCTGCTCCGAGCATAGTCACAAACCTGTATTTGGTTCCACTCTGAATTGTATTAGATACGCACGTTCCTGAAGGGTTAGGGTGAGGATGAGGGTTAGATTGTCACCAAACTGTTGCAAAATGAAGTAAAGTTGAACGCTGAGCTCCTGCCCCGAACTGCACACTGCAGTCAGGGGCTTCTCTTCTGATAAGACTGCACAGCGCCAATTTAGACGTTCAGATGCTGTTTGATTTACGGAAAGGAGTGCAGGTCTGACAGATGCCTACGACTGGCCTCTTTCACATCACAAGTAAACACTGGATCCTGTGTTTATATATTAAAAATGCAGTATGCAGCTCTAACTTTGTGCTGCTGCAACCTTTGCTGTATAATACAGTGATTGCAACTAAATCATTATTGAGTCATGTTTGAAATGTTACAGGAATGTTATTAGCTGTGATGCAGCTGCAGTTAATTTCATAGAAAAGAGAATGAGAGGCTAAACACAAAACGCGACTTACAGTGGGCACCACAGTGACGAAAAACTGTGAGCCGTTGGTGCCGGGGCCTCCATTCGCCATGCTGAGTGTGTACGGGCGGTCGTGTCTCAGCGTGGCGTGAAACTCGTCCTCGAACTCCCCTCCCCAGATGCTCTCTCCTCCCATGCCTGTGCCTGTGGGGTCGCCTGTCTGAATCATAAAACCCTGCACACCAGAGACGCCAAAATTTAGACACAGACTCACAGAACTCTTTATTTCTACACCGACAGATAAGAAAGCTCACCTTAATCACTCTGTGGAATATGTGGCCGTTGTAGTAGCCGTTCCTGCTGTGAACGCAGAAGTTCTCCACAGTTTTGGGGCATCTAAAGACAAACAAAGTTGTGTAAAGAGGGTGTAAAGAGGCGACTGAACACAGCCACGGTGTTCATGCTGGAAACCTACTCCACAGGGAAGAGCTTGATGTGGATGTCTCCCATGGTGGTGTGGATGATGGCGCTGTCAGACACTCTCTTGGGGCCCTCGGCCTGCGTGGCGGCCATCACCTCCTCCTTCGAGGGCTTCTCATTAAAGATGTCTCTGTCTGAATCTGCGCTCTTTGTATCCTCTGGTTCTCGCTTTGAGAACTAAAGAGAACAAAAAAGGTACGAAGATGAAAAAGACAAAATACGACAGTGTCCCCTGGATATAAATGTCATGTCATCTCACCATGTAGAAGCGGTTCTTCTTAAAGGCAGTGCAGAAGATAGTCGGGTCCGGTTCTACGTTCTCTAAGGCTGGGTTATCGGACGCTTTCATCTCTACAGTGGGGGCCACCTGCATGGCCTTGGCCACCCCCTGGAAGAGACTCAGCTGAACGACACGAATGTTCTCGAGCTTCCCGAGGATCCGCACACACCTGGTGAGGAACATCCACGACAAAACATTTAATATCTTACCTCAGTAACTATAAATGATCACTTTAAAGTCAGGAAAATTAATAAGAAGTCTACTGTAGGGTCCTCTTAGGGTCGGAAAAATCCAATTTGAGTGTCTGCATGTGAACTTTAAAACTTTTATGCTCTATTGGACATCAGTACGTTATTAGTTTAACCATCACGTAATCATTTTTTTCATATCTTCTCAAAAACGTACAGTTTTTGGGAAGTTTATTCTTCTACTTAAATTTGTTTGACCATACTCTGTTTTTCACGTGGCCCAGTTTTTGCTTTTATCATTGTTGGTTTTCCAAATGTCTTTCCTTGAGTAAGGCTGCAGCTAATGATTATTTAAATGTTACATGCTTTCCTGTTTAATTATTCAGTTGTTTGGTCTGTAAAATGTCCAGAAAGGGTGAAAAATGCTGATCAGTGTTTCCCAAAGCCCAAGATGACAAATGTCTTGTTTTATTCATAACCCAAAGATATTCTGTTTGCTGTCATAGAGGAAAGAAAACAAAATATTCACCTTTAAGAAGCTAAAATCAGAGAACATTAACAACATTATTATACTATACTTTCTTTAAAAAATACTCAAACTGAAAGATTATAAATTGTGTTCTGGAGAAAACGAGACACATTCTCTATCTGCAATTTTAGGAACTGATGGCAAATTCTCTGGTGTAACGCTAATCCAAAAACACACAACACCCTCTCTGTTAACGTTGCCCTGACAACAGTATCAAACATAGTGATACAAGCCGCATCAAAACCACATTCATCCGATGACAAGATCACTGTGAAACATCTCCAGCTACACTGTATGTTCAACAATTTAGTGATTAATAGAAAACTTGTCTCAAAATAGAAAACGTCACACTACATTAAGGATTGCACACCTAATATGAGATAAGTGAACATGTTAGTTTGGTGCAGACCACAGTAAAATCACATCATTTTTGAAATTCAAAAAATCATTTGCACTGAAAATGTGACTCATATCGCATTATAATCTATCAAAATAACTGCAATATGATATTTTTGCATATCCTTCAGCCCTAGTTTAGAACTACTAACTCATCTACTAACTCAACTGATCACTAGCCAAGGTGTGTCTGGATCTGGGTGGCTTACCACCTTCTCTAAACAATATCCTGGGAAATCACTTTCTCTATGTTGATTCAAGCTCACCTGTTGGTTTCCACATTGATGACCTTGATGCCCAGCATGGTCCCGTACAGAACAAAGTGGCCAGTCTCATCAAAGATGATATTCGTCAGTCGGATACCATCCACCTTCTCCAGTTCTCTCTCCACAGCCATTCGCCTCCCAAACTCCATGTCGGGCAGCTGCTGCCTCATCTGCTGCAGCTCTGTGAACATCTGACACAGGAAGCAGGCGTGATAAGCAATATGAATTCACGACATCAGTGAAGATCCAGCCTGAAAGACGTGTGGCAACGTACCGTTAGTGATTCATCAAACACTCTCATCAGTTTTCCTGTGAGGAAACGGAAGATTCTGACTTTCCGATCAGAAGCAATGGTGGCCATCTTCTTCCCGTCAGGGGAAAAGGCGAGGCTGGTGGGGTAGGTTTTGTGTTTCGCAAATTCATACAAGTCAGTGTCTGTTTTGTATTCCCAGTCCACATGCTTGGGGAACCTGAATTCATTTGGAAGGCCTGTCCAGTACTCCAGCATTCCTGCTTTGTCTGCAGACACAATGACTCTAAACTTGGGATTCAGCCGGATTTGGGACAGCGGCGAGGTGTGCATTTTGTCGAAGACATGGAAGGGTTCGTTGCTTCCCCTTCCATCGTAGACAAAGATCTTCCCTGTGGACTTCTCCGAGCAGGCCACTGTGGAAATGGCATCACCAGGATTATAGATCCACTCACACTGGCCTGGTTGAAAGCTGCACAGAGGCAAACCCAAGAAGAGAAAAAATACATCAGATTACATTAAAAGACAAGTGTCACCTAAAGTTTGTAAACAGATGAAACATACATATCTATGCTGTCCTTCAGGCAAACACTCCATAAGAATTTAGACTCACCCCAACTTAAGCATATTGATCATGTCAAAGTTGACCACATCGAAGACTTTCATGGCCTGATCATCACCAACAGAACAGAAGAGAGCTCCTTCAGCACTGACTGCGATGCTTTCGATCACACCTGCATAAAAACAGCAAGAAAAATGTTCATACACCTTACATGTGATAACTGAGTATACAATGCATTGTGCATTAAAACAAAACTTTGAGTATCCAGCATTTTTCTTTTGACCTGATGCCACTGAGGTGACTGAAAAGAATTTGTGATGAATTGAGTTCATACCGAGATGACTTCGAAAGTGTTTCACGAACTCGATTCCCTCCTCCTCCTTCTTCTTCCAAAATTTGACATGACCATCCTGGCTGGCTGTGATTACGAAGTCTGTCCTGAAACAGGGGGATGATTTGGGGTTAGAGGAACAGAAGAGTCTCAACTTTTTTCCATGTTTATAATAATAATAATAATGCACTGGTTTTATATATCACTTTTCAAGGCACTCAAAGACACTTCACATTGCATTATTCATTCACTCCATACTCAATGGTGGTAAGCTAATATGTAGCCACAGCTGCCCTGGGGTAGACTGACAGAGGTGAGGTTGCCAGTCTGCACTATCGGCCCCTCTGACCACCACCAACCACCCAGGCTTCCTGGTGTTCCCTCATGGTCTCCCATCCAGGTACTGACCAGGCCCAACCTCGCTTAGCTTCCGAGATCTGACGGGATCAGGCATCCACAAGGCGCTATGGCCATGCGTTTTACTGTGACAATGTTTTGACAGTTAACTGCCAATTAATTTAATCTTTTTAGGATGTGAATTTATCTGGTACACACGGCCTTTACATTAAGTATTTGTATTGAAATTTTTCAGTTGCTAAAGAGTAGCCTCAATGCTCATGGTTACACAGGTACAGACAGGTGACATATGATTTGAAAAAAATAAATAAACCAACATGAGCTGTCAGAACAGCTTTGTATTGATTCTCCAAGTTTCCGAACTGTGCTGTAGGGATGAACAACATTCTCCCCAAAGACATTCCCTCTTTTGGTGTTTTGATGATGGAGATGGGTCTCCACTGTCTACCAATGGGTCCTAATTCTCCCATAGGTGTCTCCCATAGGGTTCAGATCTGGTGGCTGTGAAGGCCACAGCATATCAATCACATAATTGTCGTACTCATCAAATCATTCAGGCCCTCAGGCCCAATGAAAGAAGGCATTATCATCCTGGATGAGACCACTTCATTAGGTTAGAACTGTTTCATCATAAGACGAAGGAGATCACACAGAACTATTTGGCATGAATTAGCACAAGTGAGCCCAAACCATGCCACAGCCTGATAAATATTACAACCATTTATGTTTAAATCAGAAATGTGATACAAGAACATGACAGTGGATGGAACATAAACTAAAGTAACCCCCTTAAATGAGTGAAGAAATATGACTACACGGAAGAGATCGAATTGCTGAGGTATGTTGCTAATTACTAGGGAAAGGTTAATTACCATTATGTATGGAAAATAGGTTAGAATAGCAGCTGGGTAAATAAGAAGTGTAGCTGTAAAGAAGAATCAAACATTAGGCCCCAGAATAAAAGGTGCTCCAAAATTACACAAAACAAAAGGACCTAGAGAATTGCCTTAATTCCTCCTTTGCTGCTATTTGTCTCACAGTAAACCTGTTGCATAACAGACTTTATTGAGACTGTTTTTTATTTGAATCACAGAGTTTAGTTAGGTGATAATAAACTGATTCGTAGCGAAGGGTTCAGTCCTTCTTGCTTTGCCAAAGATTTTCTCACTCACAGTCAAAGGCTCAGGTTTTCATTTTAATTCATCACCTGTTTATTTTATTTTATTGTGTGTCAAAAAAATACTGAACAGACCAGACTGATATATAATATTTTATTCAGCCTAGATGTTTATGCACTTTCTTGTACAGATCAAGAAGGCTGCAACAAACTGATGACTTATTTAAGCCATTTTAACTGTACCTAAAAATGACACCTAAGTTAGATCCCTATTACTCGGCACACCTCCTGACCGACAACTAGTAATTTTTGAATGAGATAAGGGACATGTAAGTGGCCACCACAGATTGGAGAAGTCAGGTGTGTTGTGCTTCATCACTTACTTGGAACAGACTAAATGTGTGATAACGTCTCTGTGCATGTAGCTCCGTTCATACATTGCAGCCGATGGGAGGTTGTCCAGATAAACACGCTCGAACTCGAGTACTGAAGAAAAACACAACATAAACATGCAGAAGTTAGCAGGACTGGGGTTAGCGCCAATTAGCATCTATTAGCAGGAGTTTTAGATGATCCACAGTTTGGCGAATTCAAAGCAAGAAACCTACCTTTTCTTTTCTTGGTCTTTGTGGCTTCGCTCGGCATGGGTCCGACCCAATCTGCCTCTTCTTCTTCTCCGTCTCCATCCTGAGTATCATCAGCTTTGCGCTTCAGATCCACATTGTTTTCAGACGCCGCCATTGCTACCGATTTCCGTGTGGTCCTTTCTCGGTTACGGTACTTCCGTTCGGCGCCTGGATTTCTGACTTGTCTCCTACCGGTTTTACATTTTAATGACAAACTATAATTATTTTGAACCGATATATTATCTGATATCTCGTCTCCTTTCTTCAAAATGTAGGTTTTAGGTTTACATGATATTATTATATTAGTTCGACCAAGTCAGCTGTTGTGGAACGACATCGCTCTGTTGTTTCAGGAGGTCTCTTGTCATTGCGCACTTAGATCAAACCAAAAAACGTATTTAGGGGAGTATAACATACTGTTTGGGATTGTTCTGCCACCAGAACTCTTGTAGTTTGATACCGTGTGAATGGCTGTATACCAATATTAATTATGAAAAGGAAGTATGCGATTTAAGTGGTACATTTTGAATAAATAAATAATTTTTAATGTTTCTTTTGAGTATCACCCCCACATACTCCTTAGTAAACAGTGAGCTCAAATGTATAGCCAATATGGCTGTGGAGAGGAAAGTATGAAATTTGTCACTTTAAAGGAAAGCTGCTGTAACAGATATTAACGGTTTACTGTCTGTTTTTTCAAGGCGTTTAAGGTCAGACAGTGTAAAAATATATATTTTCTGGCATTAGCAAAAAACAAAAACTCAAAATGAGTAATATTTACATTCAAGAGCCACCGACAAATGGAAAGGTGAGCGCCACTTTTTGCAATTTTTACTTGCATTTTATCGTCCTATTTGCATTTAAACAAGAAAAGCTTTCGATATTTTCTTTACTGCTAGTGTTCACAGCATTGAGGACATTTAGCTACTGTAGCTAGTCACTGCTTTCGTTGTGTGTAGTAGTAGCTAACTATTAGCATCAGCTGAAATGTTAGTGTTAAAGAACGTCTTATTTGCTTGACAGGTGCTTAAGTTTAACTCGATGTTCAGATTTACTGGTGATACCTGCATGCTGGACAGATGTTTGGTAGGCGAGGAATGTTTGGACCATGTCAACTAACCAGGAAACAAAACCCGTGATCATTAAATTGCATTTCTGCATAGCCACATTCACTGTGGTCTCGACAAAAGTACAGTAAATTATCAGGGATCTTTCTGAAAGCAAAATGACCAAAGACTTTTAAATCATGCAAAAAGACACAGATATAATGTAAGAAATAGGAGATCAACACACACTTGTTCTGACATTAACATTACTAAGCCAAGCAAAATAATAGCTAGATGCCCTGTGTGAATGCAAAGTTAGGCTGAATTAAATTACCAACAACATCAGTTAACAGAATAAATAAGTGACAGCTCTGGTTTCAAGAAAATGTAAAGTTTAAAAGTCCTAATTTAGATACAATAAGGCTTTATCAATCCCACAGTGGGGAAATTTGCACTGTTACAGCAGCAAATGGGGGAGTGCAAACATGTAAGAAACATCAGAAGGAATAGTTCTTTAATGAGTAGACATACTGATATAAGAAATGCACAGATTGTATCTATATTGCATAGATTCTTTAGTAAGTAGAAAAATACTGACATTGTAAAGATTCTTGTTTATGTAGAAAAATTGATTTTGTACAGAGTTTTTAGGTGTAAAACAAAATATTAATTGGGCCCAGATGTGAATGTGCTGATATTGCACCAAAATGAGGTATGGCCGTTTTTCAGTTTGCAGTCTACTGGGAGCAGTGCTGGTTGTAAGTCTGACAGCAGCAGGATATTAAGCACAAGTTGACCTGATGAAGCATTTAAGAAAGCACTCCTATGAGAAATCAGACAGCAGATGGAGCATATCAGCGTTGTGACGGGTGAGATAAGAATTCACCAGCTAAAATGTGGTCAGGTAGTTTTTGTATGCTTGTTGTTTTCCCTTGAAAGAACTCAGATCCCTCTGTTTAACTGTAGTAAGAAGGGCTCCACATTATGTTGTTTTAACATTGACATTGCAAAGCATGCCTGAAAAATAGTCACAGTGCCGCAAATGAACTCAAACACATGCTACAACTTCTTTGGCTGCTTGATAAAATACTGTCCCTACTTTTTTGGTCTCTCACTTCCAGACTGAAGCCAGATACAGGTGGATTACAAGTAACTCTAAGTATAGGCTGTCAGACTTTACCAAGGCTTAGTGCTGTCACTGCAACATAACAGAAATAATTTCTTAATCGGTTGAACAGTTCTCAAATGGACCTCACATCAGAGTAATAACAATATGTAAGAAATATGTTAATAGTGAGAAAGACAATATTTTGCAAACCGTTTGACTGTTGCAGTATTTTGAACAGGCATCAGTCACCTACAAACTACATTGCCATTATAAAAGCTCCCTCAAAGATAGGAAACTCACCAGTTAACCTAGTAGCAGTTAAACTCAAACACCAGCTAGATGTAGAAGGAATTTTACAGTTTCACACTTAAATGTCCCGCTTTATGATCTTTGTTCTTAGGTCTTGTTGAAGACGACAGCAGGTGACATTGACATTGAGCTGTGGTCCAAGGAGGCTCCTAAAGCATGCAGGAACTTTGTGCAGCTGTGTATGGAAGGTAAGAAATCTCTAGTTTCTAATGCACTGTAGAAAGTGACCAAGATCAATCATTACAGCAAAATCAGATATCCACTCATATCTCCCTGTTCTTAGGAACTCTGCTCTCAGAATACACGCACAGGACATTTATGTGTACATGCTGAGATTTATTGCTCTTTACTTATATGTGAAATCAACCATCATGCTTAAAATACATTTTATGTGAATTAAAGTAAGTCACCGGTTTTCTTTTTCGTTTTCTTTAATCTGTAAAATCCTAAAACATTTAGAAGAAACCTTTATTTGTCACAAATACATTTTTACAGTATTGTGAAATGTTGTTTTCGCATATCCCAGTTGGGGTCAGAGCGCAGGGTCAGCCATGGTATGGCGCCCCTGGAGCAGTAAGGGTTAAGAGCCTTGCTCAAGGGCCCAACAATGGCGGCACTGGGGTTTGATCCTCTGACCTTCTGATCAGTAGCCCAGAGACTTCACCGTTGCGCCACCAGTGGCCCCACAGACTTTTCATTGATCCCAGCAATTAATTGCAGTTTATTAGCTGGTAGTGTGGTCTTTATTTTAATTTCATTATTTTTTCATACTCACTGGACATTATTAGAATTTTTTTCAATTACAGGACTGTAAAATGAAGTGTTGCTTCGCTATCCTCTAGGTTATTATGATGGCACAGTTTTCCACAGAGTGGTGCCTGAATTCATCGTTCAGGGGGGAGATCCTACCGGAACAGGGGAAGGTGGAGAGTCCATCTACGGTCGGCCATTCAAGGTCCAACTGCCTTACTTATCTGACTTACATATTTGTGCATCTGTATTTATTGTGAAAACTGACCGAATCTGACAGTATTCCTTAAAAATGCCATAAGAATTTTATTGTATGTTTCTCTTTTTATTGTTTTTGTGCTTTTATCTGTACGGTGTCCTTGGGAGTCATGAAAAGCGCCTCTAAATAAAATGTATTATTAATATTATTATTAAGAAATGAAGTGGAATATATTTCTCAAACTTTTAGGATGAGTTTCACTCCAGACTGCGCTTCAATCGGAGGGGTTTGGTTGCCATGGCGAATGCTGGGCCACATGATAACGGCAGTCAGTTTTTCTTCACCTTGGGACGTGCAGATGAGCTCAATAATAAACACACCATATTTGGCAAGGTAACTTACAGTACATACTGTACATAGACTAGGTATTTCCTGTCTATATTAAAGCCTGTAATCTGCCTCTTGTATGAATGAACCCATATCTGTGTCATTTTCTCAAGGAGCCCCTTGTGTTCACAGTGTGCTTGAGCATTTCTGCTTTTTTCAACACTCCCCAATGCAGGTCACTGGAGACACAGTTTATAATATGCTCAGGTTAGCAGATGTTGAGTGCAATGCTGAGGAGAGACCACTGAATCCCCACAAGATAAAAATCACTGAGGTATTTTATTTATTTACGTATTTATTGCGCATGCTTGACACCATTGTTTTTGTAATTATTGTCTGATTTATACATTCATCATGGGTTTTGTGTCTTCTAGGTGCTGCATTCTCCTTTTGATGACATCATACCTCGTGAAATAAAGAAAGCCAAAAAGGAAAAAGACAAAGAGGAGGGAAAGAAATCACAGTCAAAAGCCACAAAGTGAGTGCTCAGACTTCTGTAACAAGGTGTTTGTACTGCAGATGCTGAAGTTCTGTTGTTTATTTGATGTTTCTTTGCCTAGTGTATTGAGTTTTCTTTTTTCTTATATTTTACCACTACTTCTGTGTCTTTAGTGTTTGGATTGATATACTAATCATTAAAAAGTTATTTATTAATAAGTAGAATATTATTACTTGATGGATGAAATAGTTATAGGATGTGTTATAATAGAAATTTACACAACTTATTGATCAGTAATTTGTGTTGGACATCTATTTGTAATTTTCAGACCTAAACAGATACTGTCATTTTGTCTCATCTGTTTTTTTCTTTTCCACCCACTTTTTCTTCTTTTGCAAGTCACCTTCAGTCACATTTGATTCCTGTGCTTAACCTCTTTTTAGTAGCTAGATGACCAAATGTGTCATTATCAGTGCCAACAGTATGTTGATTTTTGTAGGAACTTCAGTCTTTTATCATTTGGAGAGGAAGCAGAAGAAGAGGAGGAGATGGTGAATCAAGTCAGTCAGGTACTGAACTATAAAACTCGTCTCTGTCTGAGTGACCGGTACAGCGGGCGAAATTTTGGTTTTTGAGCCAGCATTGCACACAGTAAAAGTCATTGCAATCAAAGCAAAACTGATTTGTCAGGTTATTATAAAGTTTACACATTATTTAGGGCCCTTTCCAACTTATTAGATGTAAATCTTTAATGCAAGAGGAATGTTTCTGAGCATGTGGCAACTGCATGTGATTTTTGAGCAAGGCAGTTCCAGTGTATATACACCGATCAACCACAACACCATGACCACTGACAGGTGAAGTGAATAACATTGATCATATTGGTACTATGTGGCGTTCTGCTGGAAAACCTTGGATTTTAACATCCATGTTGATGAGACTTAGACACCCAAATAAACATTGTCCCACAACAAACACACTCCCTCATGTAAATGGAAATCTCAAATGTCACTGGCCTACCCCTGCAGGAAAATGCACCCCACCACATGGCAAAAACATCAACCAATCAGGAACATGTTGAGGAACATGACAATGGCCCAACATGTTGATTTGACCTCCAAACTTCCTACACCCCATTCTGATCAAGCATCAACAGGATGCAGTGGAACAAGTTGGATTGACAGAGGCCCCACTGCACAAGACAGAGCACCCAAAGGATCCAGTGCCAACATCCTGGTTCCAGACCCCATAGGACCCCCTGAGAGGTCCTCTTGTCCATGTCCAGTGGTTCAGAGTATTTTTGAGCACACAAGGGGAACCAACACAACGTTAGGCAGGTGGTCATAATGTTATGCCTGATCGGTGTATATTGTACCACACTATTTTAGAATTAAAAGGGATGTCCTGATTAAGTTCTTGGATGGTCAACACTTCAAGTGCTTTAAAGATGTTAAAGTCAACTTGCTTAACAGCTGAATAGCTCTGCATTATATTAAGAAAAAATGCTTTTTTGCATCTAAGCTGCTCTTTAATGGTACAAAGATGGTCATGAACCTTGTTGTAAAGCTCTGACAGGAGGCTGTCTGAAATGTAGTGTCAAGGCAGTGAAAACTTGCATTTTCTACGCACGTCAGAAAATGTATTGTGAATTAGCTGTAGTACTTGGTTGTGCCACCAGGTGGAACCTGTTGTACTGACTTGAGAAGACAATCATTTAGACCACAGGTAGGTCTTTGTTGGGAAGCAGAGAGCATTGTCGGGGTTTGGCTAACAATGGGCCGCTATGATAAAGACTTCAATGACACGTACTGGCTACCGGCCAGAGTTTATGAATTCAACCTGAGCTTGAGTGTGCTAAGAGGGCATTGCTGTAACCCAATGGTGAATGCAACACACCTGTTAAAACTATCTGTATTATCTGACATTCATTCATTAATCATTGTAAATAGTATTTACTGTTCTTTATTTGTGTTGTAGACTATTTATTAATTATGTGTTAAGACAATTTCACAAAATTTGTATTCCTTTAGCAGATGTAGGATAAGGGTTAGGTTTGTGCTCAATAAAGCTGATATCAATCTGTTAAAATGTTTTCATTGACCTTGATCCAGTCCTTAAAATTCGTTGAGGACATCCCTAATTGAAAGTTGAAAAAAGAAAATGTCAAAAAATGTTTAAAAATTAAGCTGATTTTTTCACCAATGTTTCTTTTTCTTCAGACTTTAAAGGGAAAAAGCAAAAGCAGCCACGACCTTCTGAAGGATGATCCCAGACTGAGCTCTGTTCCAGCAGTGAATAAGTATGTGCAGCAACTAATTCATTAGTAATTATACTAGTCTTTATTTGTCCTTTTGAACATTAACCCATATGTTTTCTACTTTTAAAGGAAAAAAAAGAAAGGGACATCTGGAGATGCAGCTGAGGTAATTCAGACATGATGCATGCAGATCTCTCTTCTTTCAGACAGAGTTCCCAGATTCACAGCGTTTCAATGTTTCCTTCCAGTCAGACGACGAGGTGGAAGGTGACGTTGAGGATGACTCGGATGCAGATGAAGAATATGACTCAGACAAGAAGGAGAAGATGAGAGAGCTGATCAGCAAAAAGCTCAAGAGAGAACAAGGTGCAGAGAAAGCAACAGAGCTGAGTGAGGAGGATCGAGGGAAAAAGACCAGCCGCAGGTATGACTGCATGTTTCTGTCCGGTGGTCTAAACTCCAGTCTGAGTGTCTCTACAGCTGTAAAAATCCAGCAGATGGTGGTTGGTGGTGATGGTTTGGTAAATAGTCTAACTGGTCAGTGCTGTGGTCTCAGAGTGCTTCAGCAGCATGATGACGTTGTTGCTCCACTTGTAATACAACATGACAACCTGAAGGGGGAGCTATTGGACTATGTAATACTTAGAAATCATGATAAAGCCTTTAGAGAAACCCTTTTGTGTTTAATAGAAGCAGTGATGTGAGCATAAATAGCACAAACTTTATTTTTCTGACAAAGTATTTCACACATGCATGAGTGAGAGGACATGATCTTCAAGTGATTTTAAAGTTTGGGTTGGAACAAATTATTACTTTCATCATTGATTAACTGTGATTAATAAATATTAATAATTCATAGTTTTAATCTACTAAAATTTTTTAAATGGCAAAATGTTCCTGTACACAAGGAGACATCTTAAATAGGTTTTGTCTGTGTAGCAGTTTAAAACCCCCAAATATTTACTTTCATGTCTTTTTTTTGTCAAGTAAAAGCAACAAATCCCAGCATTTGAGAAGCTGGCACCAGGAAATGTTTGGCATTTTTGCTTGAAAAATGTCTGTCTTTAAGCCTACGTTGTGAGATAATTTTGAATTTTCGTGACCACAAGAGCAGATCCAGAAGAGATGAGAATGATTTGTATAATATTTAGACAACCCTAGGGCCTAGACACACTAAAAACAATCATTAGCATGTATTAATTACTGCCTCTGTGCAGCAGCAAATCCCCCTTAAACAGTCATGTTTTGTCTGGCGGTTGCTCTGATGAGGTTGTGGTTGGATAGCCAAAGCACTTTGATGTACAAACTCTTGCACAAAGTGATGTGAATTCTACAGTTTAGGATACGTGTTTTTCAAAACATGTGTGTTGCTCAAATCTGGCTTTTTTTTTCTTGTTTGTAAGTTCTAAAATTTGAGTAGTCAGATTCAGAATAGTTTATGGCGGACAGACGTTAAAATATGATACAATCCAAGTATAAGATGGAGAAAGAAACTTAAAAAAAGCATGGCAACCCTGGTTTATGCTGCATGCTGTTGCCGTGCTTTGCAAATGTTTGATGTTTAAAGTTTGCGTTCAAGTCAGGGAACTGAGTTTCCCCTGTGAATGTTGGGCCACACCAGGAGCTGTGCATACAATGTGGCATGACATTCCTTTCTTTGCCATATTTCATCGACAAAGACTGTGGATGAGCCTCAGAGCAGGTATGTCTTTTTCAGTACAAGATTACATGTTGACTCCTCATCTGAACTGTAGTGGCATAGGAGGATCTGAATGATCTTTTATAAACAGTCCCCCCCAAGTAATACATTTTATTTCTTTTATTTATTACCAGCAATCAGTCAGTTATTGATACAGATTGATGCTTCAGAGTCTTTTATATCCTCCTCTGTTTCACTGATACAGATACTCATATGCTGCCTTCAGTTAGCCATGTTTTAAGTTTGGTGTTGATAGTCCTGGATTGTTGTGAGTGCAGAAATGGATTTCCACTCAGATTCAAACTCAGCAT